>JANHMN010000005.1:110759021-110813228 GCA_030674055.1 Rhabdomys pumilio
GACAGAGCAAGTTCTAGGTGAAGAAAAGCTTAAGTCCAGGTACAGTGGGTACATGCCTTTAGTCTCAGGAGACAGGCATGCAGATCTCTGAGTTCAAGGTCAATCTACAGAGCAAGATCCAGGACCGCCAAGCTTAGGCAGTGAAGGAGTTGGAAAACAGAAAGCTGGTGATGATGTAATAGAACAAGGGACATGTTCCAGCCCCAGCAAGCAGCAGAACTCAGCAGCTTTCGTCATTTGGCTCTGGCTTTATTATCAAGAAGAGAAGGAGACTACTGGGACAACTGATGCTGGTTAGCTGGAGCTAGGAAATTAGCAGTGATTAAGAAGAGACCAGCATCACTGAGGTGAATCTTCTGGGAAGTGTTTTCTGAGAGCACAAAGGAGATGTGTTCCAGAGATAGCAAAGGTTGTACCTCCTGCTGCAGCTGGACTTGGAAATGTGTAAGAGTCACCCAGGGGGTACTGGGTTTGAAGGAATGATAGGGTCATGAAGAGCAGCTGAGGCTTGGCACTGTGAGAGGCCATGGAAAGCTATTGGTGAAGGTGCAGCCTTAGTTGGCCTAGGACTGAAGGGGTCATGCAGAGAAGTTGAAGCTTGGCACCATGAACAGAGCCTATGAGAGGCTATTGGTGAAGCCTAGTAGCAGTGGAAGATCCCAGTGTATTGGAGACGCCAGTACCATGGGATGATCACCAAGAACAGCAGCAGCAGTGGAGTGGATCAACCTGAGCTTAGAGTGCTACAGAGGGCAGAGCTGGAGAAGTGACCCAAGGCCATTGGAAGAGCCCAGAAGATCAGGCATGGATCCCAGACATTGGAACAAGAAGCTGTAACATTGGAGTTGCCTTGGAGACCCCAAGATGTTCCAGATGCCAGAGCCATAGGCTATCTGCTGAGGACAGCTGCTGATAGGGAGTGGAACCAGCCCAGGAGAGAGAAGTTTATTGCAGTCAACAAAGATGAAAGGAGTTGGAGATCTGAAGACTGCTTTGACATCAGACATAGAGATGCAGAGTTTTGAGTTTTCCCAGCTGGTTTTCTTTCTTGCTTTGGGGATTGTAGTTAAGTGATTGGATGAATCTCAGAAGAACCTTTGAACTTTGGACTTTTAACACTGTTGAGACTGCTATAGACTATGGGGACTTTGGAAGTTAGACTAAATGTATTTTGCATTGTGCTATGACTAGGCATGGCCCCATAGACTCATGTGTTAGAACAAGCCTATTGGGGTCAGGGAGTTGAATGTGATGGTTTATATATGCTTGTCTCAGGGAGTAGCACTATTAGGTGTGGCCCTGTTGGCGTAGGTGTGGCCTTGTTGGAGTAGGTATGTCACTGTGTGTGTGGGCTTTAAGACCCTCATCCTAGTTGCCTGGAAGTGAATAAATATTCTGCTAGAAGTCTTCAGATGAAGATGTAGAATTCTCGGCTCCCCCTGCACCACGTTTGCCTGGATGTTGCCATGTTCTCTCCTTGATGATGATGGACTAAACCTTTGACCCTGTAAGCCAGCCCCAATTGAATGTTGTCCTTTATAAGAATTGCCTTGGTCATAGTGTCTGTTCATAGCAGTGAAATTCTAAGATACTGGGTTGGGTAGGTTCTACCAGAGTATTGGGATCAGGAGTAGTGAGAGGGAGCAGGGTGCTTGGTAGTGATGGTGATAAAAGTACATGGGCAGGTGGGGGTCTGTTAAATAACCCTCACCGCAATGTTCCTCTAGGTAACCTTAATTAAAGTTAAGGGTTTACAAAAACAAGACACAAACAAACAGTCCCAAACTCATGACAATAGAAAGACGAGTAGCTGCGAAAATCTCTGAGATCAGGAGGAGTGGGAGGGGGATACAACATAGTGATGGTATATAGCCATGATTAAAACATATTATATATATATATATATAAAACAAAATATATAAAACAGCAGCAACATACCTCCTTTCATGGTGTCAGAATCCTGTATTTGTGACTCTCTTTCTTATCATGGGCCAGGTCCTGGGACAGATCCCTAGGACTACAAAAATAATACTACAGTTAAAAGTGACAAGATAAAAAAGGGACAAGATCAGTGGGTGAAGGGGTGGTTCTGTGGTTAAGGGTACACACTGCTCTTACAAACCGGATTTGGGCCCGGATTCGGTTTCCAGACCTCACATGGCAGCTCACCTGGTGTTTAACTCTACTTCTACCGTTGTGATTTCCTCTTCTCGACTCTGCTGGCTCTGCACACACATGGTACACATATATACATGCAGGTAAATTATTCCTATACATAAAATAAAAGGAACTAGATCTTTTTTCTTAAAGTGACAGGACCACCTGCATAGGAAATAGGACAGTTCATTAAAGATCTCGACAGATGTGTCCTGTGCATGTGCTACCGTTCCCCTTCAAAAACAGAGCTCAGATTTGTACTGTTAACTCCATCTACCCCTGCCCTTGCCCCAACTGAGCCCCTCCATTCTTCATACATAGTCAAAGCCTATAGTTACGTTGCCAACTTCACCTACCCCCACCCACTGGACCTATACTCCCAAGCACACATGGCTCCTCTAGCCAGAGACATTAGACTTATTGCCAAATCCAGCCATCCCTGCAACCTTTCCAGAGAGGTGCACTGGACCCATAACTACAACTTTACCACCTCTAACTACTTACCACAGGAGCACATGTCTCACGTCTGTCTTTCAGCCTTCCTTCTGCCCCTCTTCTTCATGTAGAGATTCCAGTCTACTATTCTAAAACAAAGGAGAAGGAGCATAGTGAGGAAATACCGGACCAAAGCAAAACTAAAAACCAGCAGGGCAAAGTCCAAATTCTGCATCTCCATGTCTGATGTCAAATCACTCTTCAGACCTCCAACTCCTTTCTGCTTTGTTGACTGCAGCACACTTGTCTCTCTCGGGCTGATTCCACACCCAATCTGCAGCTCTCCTTGGCATGTATCCCATGACTTAGACGTCTCTAACACCTTGGGGTTTCCAACTCAATCCAGGTTTTCCCTTCACAGCGGCATGCAATGGTTCATCAGGGCGTCCATTCAGGGACACCACCGAGACAAGCCTGGCCTGAGTGGCTTTCCTTTGTCAGAGAGGGAGAGTTCATAACTCCTTTCTTGTATCCTTGACTCTAAAGCCAGAACCGTGTGGCCAAAGCTTTTCAGCTCTGTTTGCTGGGTCTGGAACGTGGCCCCCTCTTTCATATCTGCATCACAGAACAAGTTCCCAAACTAAGTAAAGACACACCCATCCAAATAGAAGAAGCAACACCGAACACCAGATAGACCAGACCAGAAATACTCACAATACATGCTAGTTAAGACACTAAGTATACAGAAGAAAGAAAGTGTATTGAAAGCTGCAAAAGAAAGGTAGCAAGTCACAAAAAGGGAAAACTTATTAGAATAACAAACAATTTCTCAGTGGAAACTTAGAAAGCCGGAAGATCTTGGAACAAAGGAGTATGAATGCTAAAAAGTTCACACAATGACAACCTAGACTAATTTGCCTGGTGAAACTATCTGCCTTAGCTGAAAGAAAGAAAAAATTTCCATGCTATAAACAGCCTAAAATTTTTTATCTCACAAACAATACCTAAACAAAATACAGGAAGCTGTATTTCAGGCTGCAAAAAGAAATGAGCGTCGCTAAGAGACTTGAAAGGAATACAAAGCCATTATCACAAAAGAACAAAATACCAAGAACATAATACCAGAAATCAACAACATAATGGCTCCAGTCAGCACAGACTTTTAAATATTAACTTTAAATATCAATGACCTCATTTCTCCAATTAAACAACATGCTGGCTTAATGGATCAAGGAACTAAATCCATCTACCTGTTGCCTACAAGAAACACATCTTACGTTTTAAAGATAGACACCAGACACTGCCTTAGAGTAAGAGGATGGATAAAGGTACCCCAGTCAAATGAGATAGGGACAAAGGAGCAGCTGGCACTGCTGTTGTAATATATGTCAGAATAGACTTCCAAGTAAAGTTAATGTGAAGAGATAAAGAAGGACACTTAAGTTTTACCAAGAGAACAATTAAGCAAGAAGACATTACTATTCTAAACATATATACACCAAACACTGGTGCACCCAATTTCATTTAAAAATGTACTAGGGACACACACTAGCACCAACCTGTTAATTCTATGTGAGTTCAATGCCCTAGTTTCTCCAATAGACAAGTCACCTGGACAGTAGACAGAGAATCATGAGAATTAGATGGTATCATCCATCAAATGGACTACAGAATGTTCCACACATTCTTCTCAGCAGCAAAAAGGATGGGTTTCCAAAACAGAGCACATCCTGGGATACAGAAGAAATGTCTAATTTCAGGAAGATTAAAACGACACTGAGCATCGTATCCTATCTGATCATAATGCACCACAACCTAAAACTGACAGCAGACAAATCTCCAGTAAATACACAAACTCATGGAGATTCAGCAACACAGTATTGAATGATGAATGGGTCAAAGAAGAAATCCAAAAGGAAGCAGAACATTCCTGGGAACTAGAGGAAAACACAACACGAAGCCTCTGAGATACATTGTGAAAGTAGCCCTAGGAGGAAAAATTAGAGCTCTAAGTTTCTACATTTAAAAAAAAAATGAGAAAAAAAGGCCCACCTCAGGAGAGGCATGGGCTTCAGACCCCTAAGGAACCTCTGAGCAGGGGGTTTGGGCGAGTAGCTAGCCTTTTGTCAGGCTGGCAACCCAACCAGGTGAGCCATCTCTCTTCCCCCCCATCTCCTCCCCCGCACCCACCCTCCCTCCTTCACCCCCCCCTCCGGCGCGCCCCCAAGGCCGGCTCCGCCCCCTCTTGGAGTGGGTGGTGTGCTCCTGCGGCTCCTGTTGTGTCGCAGGCACACGCGCCGTTGGCGGAGCTGCAGCAGATAAAGTGGTCTGAGCAAGACTGCCATTGCCCCCGCCACCGCGCAGACTGACCGAGGCGAGAGGCCTAGCGAGACCCGACTCGCTGCCTCCCTCGAGTCCCCACAGCTCGGCCCCATCTTTCTCCAGGCTTCCGGGCCCAAAGTATGTAGCCCGCATCTGGCTGCCTGGGTAGCCCGCGGCTGACGCCCACCAGGTCGTCGAGGGTGCCAGGTGCGCAACGCGGAGCAGCTCGCGGCGGGCAGAGGCCCAGTGAGCCAGCGGCCTGCCCGGTCATCGGAGCCTGCCTCTCGGGCCTCCCTCCCAGTTTCTCCGGCTAGTCGTCCGAGGGCCGTCTTTATGGGCCACTTTCTGTCGAAGGAACCTCGGAACCGTGCGAGCCAGAAGAAGCCTCGCTGTTGCAGCTGGTGTCGCCGCCGACGCCCTCTCATCAGACTGCCTGGCCGGACGCCGACCAAGTCGTCCCCACAGCCCGCGGCGGCGGCCCGCAACCGGGACTGCTTCTTCCGCGGGCCCTGCATGCTCTGCTTCATCGTGCACAGCCCCAGCGGGCCCGCCCCCGCCGGCCCAGAGGAGGAGCCGCCGCTGTCGCCGCCGCTGCCGCGGGACGGGGCCTACGCCACCGCCCCTTTGCAGCACCTAGAGCCGCGCTACGCGGCCTTGGCGGCCGAAGATTGCGCCGCGGCGGCCCGCCGCTTCCTGCTGTCGTCGGCCGCCGCCGCCGCCTCCTCCTCGGCCTCGTCGCCCGCCACCCGTTGTAAGGAGCTGGGGCTGGCCGCCGCCGCCGCCTGGGAGCAGCAGGGCCGAAGCCTCTTCGTGGCCAGCATGGGGCCGTTACGCTTTCTGGGGCCGCCGGCCGCCGTGCAGCTCTTCCAGGGGCTGCCGCCCCAGAATGAGCATCCCTTGGCCCCCGACCTCGTGTGCGACTGGAAGGACGACGAGCCTCCCGACTACAGCTACTGCGAGCAACCGCGCTGCGGCGGCGGCGGCGGCGGCGGCGGCAGCGGAGGACCTGTTGGGGGAGGTGGCTTGCTGCTGCAGCCACTGGATGCTGGCTACTGCCAGGCCCCAGAGCAGCCCATGCCAGTGATCGGCTCCAGGCCCACCTCTCCTGCCTCAGAGTGTTCCTTCATTGAAGCCACCGGGGACACCCTCCGGGCTGGAAGCATCACTGCCTGGGCCGCTGAAAGCCGCAAAATGGACTGTCAGAGGCTCCCTGATCCCTGCAGTTTTCTTAGGGATTCGCCCCCTGAAGCCCTAGACATCAACCAGCTGCCAGGGTCCATCGTGCTTGAGGTGGAAGTGGATGACTAGGCCCAGGGATGCGAGTTTTCCCACCCTCCAACCCCGCCCCCGCTCCCCGCCCCCCTTCCCCGAGGCTGTCTCTGTCCTCCCCTTGTGCAAGGAGGAGTGGGATTGATTCCCTTACAGCCCGGGGTCGCTTGAAGGGGAGACTGGGCAGCCAGTCAGCCCCATGCTTAAGGCCTGTTTTGAAGTAGAAAAGCTTGGAGTCTGCTGAATGCCTTGTAGTAGATTAGGTCTGTTTCCACAATTCAGGATTCATTTATTGCATTAGCAAATCCCGATATAGAAACTATTAGATATCTGTGGAATAAATATATGCATACTTGAGCAATTTCTATTTGGTGGGTAACAGCTTTACATACCGATGTTTGAAAAAAATTCAAACTATTTTCAGGTTTGATCGCTGCTAGTTAGTGCCAATAACTTACAATTAAGCATGTACCATGATCAGTCATTGTACCAGAGCTTTATATATACAAATCTCATGGGCTCCGCCATTTGATGCTGTGACATAAGTCCTGTTAATATTTACTGTATTAAAAAAAGAAACTGACATTCCAGTGTTTTGGGACAGATGACGTACACCAGTGAGCCAGGAAGAAGAGGAATTTCGTGGTTGAATGACTGGTTCCAGGTCACACCCATTAACTAAAGAGCAAATTTGGGACTTGAACTAAGGACTTTTGGCCAGCTTGACTTGAAAAACAAACCAAGTCTGTTGTTTCTGCTGTTATTCTTCCTTGTATGTCCTTACCATTACGTGCAATGGGTTACCAGAACTCGGAAGTCTTTTATGTTGGGGGTTGGGTGAGTGAAGAAGTGAAGTGCCTGGTGGGAATTTTATGTCACTGTCAGTTACTTAGTAAAATGTCCTGCTTTGTCAGCGCTAGAAACAAACTTCGTGATAGTGTTAAGTTATTAACTTCCTTTCCCCTTGTTACTTGTCTTTGTTCCCACACCTTTTTACTGGAGGTTATAAAATGAGAACTTGAGTTTTCAGTGTGGATGATATTTAAATAGCATTAGCCAGAAATAACCTTCAGGAGACTGTGGCTACTTTCATTGTTACTGAATTAACTGCCAATGATCTGTAAATGTTACCGTTCCATCAGTGTACCTTATCTGAGTAGACTTAACATACGTGTAACTGCGTGTTTGAGTCTGTTTTACTGTGACTTTGATGTTCTTGTGAAAAATACAGCAAATGATTAAACAAGTGTCCCATTTCTTTGTGTCATAATGTAAGGATTTATGGAGTTGTATTTGCTGGGGGGAATTATTACTCGTGTGTTCAGGGGATGAATTTTGGGGCAAAGTCTTGAGTCCTTTAAATCACTGGATAATATAGGCCAGTAGTTCTCAATCTGTGGGTCGTGACCCCCAAAGACCATTGGAAACCACAGATATTGACATCACAATTCATAATACTGCCAACACTACATTTATGAAGTAGCAATGAGATTAATTTTATAGTTGGAGTCACCACAACCTGAGGAACCATATTAAAGTTCATTGGAAAGGGTTGAAAACCACTTATATAGATAAATAAAACATCAACAGAAGTATCAGAAAGAGCACAAATAAATGAATTAATGACACAATTTAAAAGTTGGACAAACAAAACCAAACCAAATTCAAAACAGCAAGAAGTAATAAAAACTGGAGCAGAAATCAATAAAATAGAAAACAGTGCACAGAATCAAGAAATCTAGGAGCTGGGCTCTGAGGAAATAAACAAGTTGGCACCCTGTTGGCCCAACTAAATGGAAGACAGGATCCAAATGAGCAGAATCAGGACTGAGCAGGGGAAATGTCCAACAAACACTAATAAGAAAGTTCAGAACATTATAAAAAGGAATCCTTTAAAAACCAGTAATTCATTAAGTTGAAAAATTCTAAAATGAATGAATTCTAGATTCAGCTAAATTACCAAAATTAAAGAAGGAAGGAAACAATCTAAACAGACCCTAGCAAATAAGATTGAAATAGTAATGAAAAGACTTCCAGTTAAAAAAAATGCCCAGGTCCAGGTGGGTTTCCAGGTCTGCAAAGGAGATCTCCAGGCAACCCATCTTCAGCTTTTCAAACAAACAAACAAATACATAAAGAAGTAAATGATGAATAAATAACAGATGCCAGAGAGAGAAGGAGAGGGAGGGAGAGGGAGAGGAGGAGAAGAAGGGAGAGAGGGAGAGGGAGAGGGAGAGGGAGAGGGAGAGGGAGAGGGAGAGGGAGAGGGAGAGGGAGAGGGAGAGGGAGAGGGAGAGGGAGGAGAGGGAGAGAGAGAGGGAGAGGGAGGAGAGGGAGAGAGAGAGGGAGAGGGAAGAGAGGGAGAGAGGGAGAGGGAAGAGAGGGAGAGAGGGAGAGGGAGAGGGAGAGGGAGAGGGAGAGAGAGGGAGAGAGAGAGAGAGAGAGAGAGAGAGAGAGAGAGAGAGAGAGAGAGAGAATAAGCTACCAAACACCTCCTGTGAAGCCAGTATCACTCTGAAACCAAACCAGATAAAGATACAATTTAAAAAGAAAACAGGCCAATGACCCTAATGACTATAAATTCTAAACGCCTAATAAAATACTTGCAAGTAGAATACACACATACATAAAAATAGTTACCCACTATGACAACATTGGCTTTATCCCTGAAATTCAAGTCATAAGTGTAATAAACCATATAAGTGGAGATAAAACAAAAATCACACGATCATCTCAATCAATGGCAGAAAAGCCTTTGACAAAATCCAACGTGCTCTCTTGATAAAAGTCCTGGATAAAATAGAACTAGAGGAACCATACCTCAACACAGTAAGAGCTAAATAGGAGAAACCTACAACCAACATCATCCTAAATAGAGCACAAGCTTGAAGCAATCCCACTAGCACCCTGTAAAAGAGAGGGATGCCCACTATGCCCACTCCTTTTCAATACTGTGGTCAAAGCACTAACTGGAGCAATAAGGCAAGAGAAGGAAATAAAAGGGATATGAATTGGAACCGAAGAAGTCAGACTGTCCCTACGTGCAGATGATATAGTATTATATATAAGAGATTCAAAAACTCTACCAGAAAACTTATAGAAACCATGAACAAATTCATTAATTTGGCAGGATACAGCGTGAACTTGCACAAATCAATAGCTTTTCTATACACCACTGTGATGGTTTGCACATGCTTGGCGCTGGGAGTGGCACTATTGGGAGGTGTGGCCCTGCTGGAGTAGGTGTGTCACTGTGGGTGTGGGCTTTAAGACCCTCATCCTAGCTGCTTGGAAGTCAGTATTCTACTAGAAACCTTCAGATGAAGATGTAGACCTCTTGGCTCCTCCTGCACCATGCCTGCCTGGATTCTGCCATGTTCCCCTCATTAATGCTACTGGACTGACCATCTGAACCTGTAAGCTAGCCCCATTTAAATGTTGTCCTTATGAAAGTCGCCTTGGTTGTGGTGTCTGTTCAGAGTAGTAAAACCCTGATTAAGACAACCACCAACAAATATGTAGAAAGAGATCACAGACACACTCTCATTCACAATTGTATCAAAGAAAATAAAATATCTAGAAATATAACCAACGAGATTAAAATACCTTTACAATGAAAACCTTAAACCTGTGAAAAAAGAAAGATTCTGGAAAATGGAAGAACATCCCACTGCACATGAACTGGTAGAATTCCTACTGTGAAAATGAGGATGTTACCCAAAGCGGTTTAGAGTTTCAATGAAATCTCATTCCAAGTCTCCATCTCACTCTTCACAGAAATATAAAAAAAAATACCCTAAAATTCTTACAGAACTACGAAAGATCTAGATGGCTAAACAACCCTGAGCAAAAAGGACAATGCTGTAAGGAGTACCATTCTAGTTCTCAAGATATATTACAGAGCCACAGGGAGAAAACCAGCTGTGAAACACAAAATCAAAGACCCAAACACAAGCACCCCTAATTTCAGCCATTTAATATTTGACAAAGATGCCAAAAAAATAAGCTGGAAAAAAAAAACCTCCCAGCATCTTCAACAAATGATGCTGGGAAAACTGAAGACAGAGTGATCAGGGTCGAATAACAGTAAGGGTGTCTACAAAGTTATTAGCCATGTACCTATAATATACTTATGTTGGTACATAAAGATACATATAAAATTTAAAGTAAATTATCCCATCTGGGCTGAAAATGCTTCCTCCAAGAGCCAAAGATCTTCTATCAAGAATCAATGCCTGACACCAGGCATGAGAAGTTCTCTTTACAACTGATCAGAGTTGTCCAGTAGATTCCCAGAGAATTCCAAGCTGCTGCCCCAGGTTCCTTCACTCCCCGCTCCCACACCAAAGCCAGAAGATACTATGTGCATCAGATGCAGGGCCCAGAAGCTCCTGAGTTAGAACTGAGCTGAATGCCTTCTCCCTGAGGACGAGCTTTCATGGTACAAGAACATACCACGCAAACTTCCAAAGGAGGGAAGCAACTAACAGTCCTACCCAGCTATGGTGCCTATGACTACAACAGTGATCAGCACAGCACAATAACCATAAGAGTTCCATAGTGACATACATACCTTGATGGTAGCCAAAAGTGTTCTAATTGGATGTTACTTGCTCAATCAGAGGAAAATCATATCTGGTATTAAAAACTTGGCGAACAACCCAGGGCTAGTGAAGTCGTGGATCTTGGAGCCCAGCCTCAATTGATAGGCTCTGAGATCATTATAGAAGTGTGTGTGTGTGTGTGTGTGTGTGGTAAGAGTCTGAGGAACAGGGAGTTTGCTGCGAGATTGTGTTTCCTAGGAATGTCAGAAGCTCCATCTTTGAAGGTTCACCAACATGGTTGTCCAAACGTGAGCTGAACAAAGAAGCCATGCTAATGTGGAAGCAGGAAAACTTAGGAAATATCAGTCTTGCATGAAGAACTCCAGGCAACTGTTAAGGAATGCTGAGAGCAAGAGAAGTACTCTTCTCTAGGGAAGAGCACACAACACCAAGTGGTCAGTTCTGAAAATATGCATACAAGTAACATTATACAGACTGAGCAGGTAATATTTGTGCATCTAGGAATATGTGCATACGAGTGTGTACATATATGTATACTTACACACATATATGTAAATCCATTAAAATCCAATAAAGAAACAAGAAGAAAAAAGGCCACTAAAATTGGGAACAAGATGAGGTCGTTCATTCTCATCCCTTCTTTCAACATAATACTTTATGTATCGACCAGAGCAGTAAGACAAGTGATGGCAATAAAGAAGTCAAAATGTCTTTGTTTTCAGAAGATGATTTTATACATAAGAATCCCTAAAAAAAAAAAGTTCAGCAGAAAACTCCTATAGCTGATAAACACATTCAGCAGAGTAACAGGACACAAAATTACCACATAAAGATCAGTAGCTTTTCCTATATACACAAGGCAAACACACAAGAAAGCTGTCATGGAATAGTACCATTCACAATAGTCTCAGATGAAGTACCTTGGGAAAACTCTAAACAAGTGAAAGACTTGTATTTAAAAACTTCAAATCTTTGAAGAAAGAAGTTGAAGAAGATATCAGAGGTTAGAAAGACTTCCCATGCTCATGGATCTGTAGGTTTAGAAAATGGCTATCTTAACAAAAGCATACTACTGATTCAACATCATCTTCGTCAAACTTCTAATGTGGTTCTTCACAGAACTTGAAAAGATACTACTAAATTTCACTTGTCTTGTTCCTCTAATTAATACTTCAAATATTATGTTGAATGGGAGGGGGAGTGTGAACAGCCTTGTCTTATTCCTGATTTTAGTGGCCTCCTTTTCTTTAGTGAATGTTACGCACAGATACACACACACACACACACACACACACACACACACACACACACACACGCATGCATTTGCACACACACATATGTATTCTTAAATGCATAAATAAAAGCTGCTGTATAGTGTTACTTGAATGCATACGTTTCAAAGACTGACCATTTGGCATTAGGTAACCAATTGGTGTGTTCTTCCCTGGGAAGACTATTTCTCTACTTTCAGCCTTCCTTAGTTTCCTGAAGTTCTTTGTGTAGGGTTGAAATACAAATGACCCAGGATACATCTATGACACAATCCAGGTATGCTATTATTGGACATACACCTGAAGAATCACGACCCTAATAAAGAAACACCGAAACACCTGCTCATTTATATTCACAGTATAAATATAAAGTTTTCTGCCCTAGTCACAATCACCAGGAAAGGAAAACAACCTAGATGTTATCAACCAAGGAAGAGATAATACAGATGTGCTGTATTTACACAATGGAATATCAATTAAGCAAAATGAAATGAAGAAATTCACAGGGAAATGAATGGAGCTAGACAGACTCATTTTGCGTGAGGTAACAGCCACTTTCCCATTGGATTTAAGTTCAAAACCACAAGATAAAATGCTAATTTGTCACCATTTTTAGGCCAAACCCCTATGGCTAGGTAGCTCCTAACCTCCAGTGGACAACCTCTTACTGTTGTTCAGCTCAGTGGACATAGTATGAAACCAATTCCTAGTGAGTTATTGCTACATCAATAAATCCTCATTAGAGAAACCTCTTTTTGTAATATATGATTGTTAACACAAAGACTCACAACTGTCCAAGGTTAGAGAGTAAGATACTGTAGAGAGCTGAATAGAACAGACTTAATGCTCAAATGCTGTAGCCTTGAATAGAACAGACACACTGTTCGAATTCTTCCCAAGGCTCATGGTTCACTGGCGAAGAGAAGCCAGAAAGAATATAACAGTCAAAGGTGGTGCATAAGTATGACACCAGTTTTTTTTCTGGACGCAGCATGGCACATGTGAACTCATTATTTTCTCCTCACTTTGTTGAAAATATATTCTTGAGGGAAGAAGGAAGCAGAGGGAAGAAGAAGAAGAGAAGAGAAGAAGGAGGAGGGGTGGCGGTGCCATGATGGAGGAGCAGGGGCAGAGGCAGGAGGAGGAGGGGAATGGAGAGGAGAAGGCTCTTGGGTGGCATGGTACCCTGCTCCTCCAGGCACTAACTAGCCCTCTGTCAGTTAGACCTGAGCACCCCCAGGATAAAAAAGCCAGTGTGGGTACCAACAACCAAAGCCACATCTCTACACAGGACACTGCAGTGGCAGCCTCCATGCTGCAGTTACAAATTCTAGTGTAAGTCCTTGCCCAGGGAGTTCTTGGCATCCCAGGGTCCCATTTACTGCCTCTGCTCCACAGGCAGAGGAAAGCACAGGGAGTTCAGCCTTTTCTCACTCTCTTGGGGACAGTGTTGGATTCTGGCTGATATGAGCCATCATCTTCCTGAGCTGCTGCTGTGTCTGCCACCACTGCCGAGCCCAGGCACTGCCTTCTGACCCAGCAATGACAGCATGAAATCAAATTGATGGTCTACCAGGAAGTTCACAATTACTCATTGCTGCCATTTTACTTCAGGTTTTTTGCCAAACGATTTCTTACTTCCTTATGAGGGAGTGATGAATCTATAACTCCTTCTCCACTGTACAGCGCCTTCCGGCTACAACAGCTGCTGCCGCCTCCTCAGTGTAACCCTGCAGGTGGCAGCCCCTCCCAGGTGCTGGTCTGCCCCATGGTCCCCAGGGAGCACAGTTCCTTTGTCTGGACTGAGCAGAAGCAGGACAAGAGCCCCCCCTCCATCCCCAGTGTCCCTGACCCCCGGCCCTCTGAAGGATCTGCTGACTGGGCAGCTGTCAAAGCAGCTGGAATGGAGTCTACTGGCTCAGTGGCCAGCCATAGGGAGCTGGGCCCAGGGGCCTTCCTGGATAGGGATTTCGGGTGTAAGGAAGAGCTACTGAAAGATTCAAGCTCCGAGCGTGGTTGTGTATCTCCCTGACAGCAAAGACAAGACACCCAGCAGACATTGATTCTTCACAAGTGACATGGGCTTTGAGGTGTGTGGTGTGTGTGTGTGTGTGTGTGCAACCCAGGTTACCATGACGATGATTTTAAAGAATTTAATACACTCATAAATGATGCTCTGGATGGGCCCTTGGACTTCTGTGACATAGGTCTCCTTTAATGAAGACAGAGGGTTCTGTCTACTTCTCTGAGGAGGAGGCTTGAGATCAAGGGCAACCCCACTTGTCACAGCTGTCTGTTTGCCTGCTGCAAAGCATCATTAATGAACAGGATTCACCAAACTTTACAGCGCAGCTGCTCCCACAGCTAGAACATTCCCTGCCTGTGTCCAAGAGCTTGATAACAACCAGGGTCAGGGACACCCACAAGAGAAGAATTAATTGACTTTTGGAAATGGCAGAGCCACTTTGTCCTTTTAATTTTCCCCCTCCTGTGTTCCTTTCTTCACATCTCCATGACAGATTTGAGGCATAGATGCCTCCTGTTCCCAACAAAAGCAGTGTCGTAGACGACTGAGAAGCTGGTTTTGTGACTCATTCTGTGCCCCTGTCATTTTCAGACTTGTATCTCACCGACCTGCTTGGCTGAGAAACAAGTGTTTAGAAAGCCCCTCCCTACCCTCCCTGTCCCCGCCGATGACGGGGGGCTGGGGCTGTGCTCCGAGCTGCTTCTCAGTGTTAGAGTAAATTCGTCAAAGAACTTCATGGCGTCTCAGTCTGGCAGAGACAGTTTATCTTGGCCCTGAGTGAAGAAGGAAACCCTCAGGGGCCCAGGGATTGTCAACCGTGGCTGCCAGTATCTGCAGAGCTGGCACTAGCCTGATACTGTGGGAGGGCGAGAACAGATGGGCAGGTTGATCTGACAAGCCCCAGGTGGAACATACACATCTGTGCACTGGAGAGGGGGCCCTTCACAGTAGGCTTCAGCTGACTTCAGCCTTGCAGTTCAGGTATAGAAGATTATACAGTGTTCTTTGTGTTTTCCTTTAAAAACAAATAACAAAGGCTTGCTGGAAACAAGGGCGTAACAGTAGGCAGGCAGGCATTCTCTTCTGAAAAAGGGAATTCTACACCTCTCCCCCAAGTTGGGTTTCTAAGAGTCTGAGTACTGTTGGGCCAGGAGGAGGAAGGGTGAACAGGCCTGGTGGTGGTAGCCTTAGGCCTTTTATGAGTGGAGGCCTAAGTTTGGTGACTAGTAGAAATATGGCCTCTTCCACCTTTGTCCTTTGTCTTTGCCCACAGGTGATCAGTGGTCCCTGCCCATACTGAGCACAGTCTGCAGTCTCTGTCTCCCTGTCCTCTATAAGCAAGGCAGCCTCTTAGCCTGGCCCTCACACAGTATTTTCGCTTGAGTTCTGTCGTTTCTGTATTTGTTTTAAACTGATCACCTAGAATGAATACCTGTGGATCTCATGGCCGTCTCTGCTCCTTGCTTCTTGGAGGTTTTGTTGGGGTTTCCGTTGCTGTAAACAGATACCATGACCAAGGCAACTCTTATAAAGGACAGCATTTAATTGGGGCTGGCTTACAGATTCAGAGGTTCAGTCCACTATCATCAAGGAAGCAATCATGACAACATCCAAGCAGGTATTGTTTAGGAGAAGCTGAGAGTCCTACATCTTCATCTGAAGGCAACTAGGAAAAGGCTGTCTTCCAGGCAGCTAGGAGGAAGGTCTCAAAGTCCACTGTCACAGGGATACACTTCCTCTAACAAGGTCACACTTATTCCAATAAGGCCATAACTCCTAATAGTGCCACTCCCTGGGCCAAGCATATTCAAACCACCACAGAGGCTCACTTTCTGCTACAGCCTGTGTAAAGAGCCTCTTGCAGGGGGTGACAGCGATCTCCATCAGGACCCTGGGGTCCAGTTACTAATGTCTGGCTTTAGAGACCCAGTTGTGCTTTGACAGGAAAAAAGCAGCACAGAAGCAGCTGAGATGAACGTCCCCTGCCAAGTCCAATTATGCAAAGAGTTTGGTTCTTCCTCTGCCCTTGAATGGTCATATGTAGACTCAGCAATGCCATTATGGTGAGAAAGGAAAAAGGAAGAAAAATGTCCACATATAAACGCACACGAACAGATCCAATGCTATAAAGTGAAAGCATTTGGACTTGGATACCACAAACCAAAATGCTTGTCAAACAAAAGTGATGTTGGATGATGATGATGAGGATGATGGTGATGATGATGATGATGATGATGATGATGTGTGTGAGTGTGTGTGTGTGTGTGTGTGTGTGTGTGTATGTGTGTGTGTGTGTGTGTGTGTGTGTGTTTTGTACATGGTCCTGAGCTCTGTGTTCCTGTGAAGATGCTTTGAATGGCCCATTCTGCTCACGTTAGCCACAGGTCTGGAGCACGTATGGCTTTCTCAAGGTAATTTATTTTTATGCATTTACTGTTTACTGAACAACTGTCTGGCTGTATTTGGGTACATTCAGCAGCCTTGTGGAGGGCCGCACCTGTGTTTGCCAGCCACACTGCTCTCCAGGGATGAGGCTTCTTACTCAGTTAACCACTGCGATTTGCACATTGCTCCATGGAGACTCAGAGACCTGCATTCTGTTCCCTGTACGTGGAAACATTTGGAACCTCTCTCCCTCCCTCTGCTGCTTTCAGACAGAAGCTTCATTGAATCTTGAGTGACAAGCTTGGACTGGTTGTGACCCAGACATGCACCTGCCTAGGATCACCCTGGGTCTCTGGCAGATACCTTGGAGCCACAAATTTGTACTTCCTCCGCCAAGGTCTAGAGGGTTGGTGTGTGGCCAAAGGGGCCTGAGCTGCAACCCTCCTGCACCTTTCCCTCTGTGTTCTTGTTAAAACCCCAGACACCTCACTGAAGGGTCTCAGAGGAGAGTAAGTTTCCCCCAGAATGAACCCCTCTTTAGCTATCTGATGACGAACTAGGACCAATCTCAAGTTTCTTTCTCCCAGCAGAGTGGGGAGCTGTTCTGAGTGTGCCTACATTTACTGAGGCACTCACCATGATGGCCACATCGCAGTCTGGCTTTCGGCCATTCTGTTGCTCAGAGAGCGCACAGGAAATAATGAATTAGGGCCTGGGAGATTTGGCTGAGTTGGGTTTCTAGATAAATGGGAGGAGGGCAGAGGGCTTGGTGTTATGCTCAGATCTGCAGGTGCTAACACATCCTTGTGTGAGGCATATTAACAACCCATCAGTTACTGTGTATATGTGTATTTTAAGCAATAAGGCTCAGCTGCTCAGACTCGCCTGGGCAGTTTGGGTGATGCATGTCCTGTGCTGTGATTGTTCTGAAGACAAAGTGGCTCTAACCACTTTGAGAAACCCTAATAATATCGGTCTCAAAGCACCCCCCCCAATAGTTTTGTCCTCCCTCCCCTCCCCTCCAGATCTATTTCTGTCTTTCATTAGAAAGGAATAGGTTTCTAAAAGATAACCACCAAACATGACAAAATAAAATAGAATAAGACAAAGCATTCAGTTTCACAGAGGTTGTTAAAGCATGCACAAGACTTCTGTATGCCCAAGTCAAACCAAATCCCAACATGGCTAGGATAGTTGGGCATGAAGTCCTGATGGTAGCTCAGGACCAATAGGCAGCTGGGAGAAGGGGAGTCCATTTTCTTTGAGAGCATCCTCTGTAAGTCAAAGTCACTTGGATGAGTGGAAGGCCACACATCCAAGAATATTTGGGCAGAACAAACTGGTTTTGATGAGCTTTAAAAAAAAAGACACAAATGTGGGTGGCGGTGGTGGTAGTACATGTCTCTAATCCCAGCACTTTTGAGGCAGAAGCATGAGAATCTCTGTGAATTCCAGGCCAGCTTAGTCTTCAGATCGAGTTCAAGGACAGCCAGGGCTAAACAGAGCAATTCTCTTAAACAAACAAACAAACAAACAAACAAACAAACAAAATCAGGACACAAAATTGGATGATTTGGCTGGGCAGTGGTGGCGCACGCCTTTAATCCCAGCACTTGGGAGGCAGAGGCAGGTGGATTTCTGAGTTTGAGGCCAGTCTGGTCTACAGAGTGAGTTCTCAAAAAAAAAAAAAAAAAGTTGGGTGATTTGAAAAGGGGATGTGTCTGGGATTAGTTGGGGGAAGGGATAGGTAACATTAAAAGATTATATAAATTTCTTTTTAAGAAATAATAAAAACTTATGAACTCAGTACTGTTGTAAGAACTCAGCACTGTTACGAACCCTAGCATTGTTGTAAGACACATGATTTGTACAGAAAAGTCAATGTATTTTGACATTCAGAAATGAACAATTAAATATTAATATCTAATGGTATGTGCAAAGGCACATTTAGGTGAGGATGAAAAGGACACATACAACTAAACAGTAAGGCTAAGAGAAACCAGTGAGATTTAAAGAAACAAAGCGACACGTTGCTCTGAGGCTAGCACACTAAAGACTGTTACAACGCAGAGTTTGCAAGGGCCAGATAGCAGGGATATGGCATATCACATATCAACGAGAACACTAGCAGCATGTTTGTGGAACTGAGACTCTGATTGTAAAGTTCAGATTGAGTAGCAGAGGGAAAGCAACACATGAGATAGCATCACTAGGAAGAGACCCAGGCTGACGTCTCCTGTTCTCATACTTTAAGGCACGAACACCAGACAGTTGTGGTAAAGCTCAAAAAGAGGCCACATAGGGTAGTGCATTCCTGCAATGCACAGCAGAGAAGAGGCAGATGCCACAGAATGAGTGCCAGTCTGAGAGCAGCCTGATCTATACAGGGAATTGCGTGCTCCCCAGGGCTACGTAAAACAGCTCTCATCTTAAACAAACCAAAGACAAAGCCACGTGCTCCTAAGTGGAATCCCAGCTACTCACCAAGTGAAGGCAGGAGGATTGCTGGGTATCAGAGTTTTAAGACACTGTGAGTAGCACTATGTTCATTTAGTAAAATAGTACTATTATCTTTATCCTGAAGCCTGGGAGCTGCCTAACCTTGCATTCTTGATTTAGCATATCAGACAAGTGGTCCTTCCAGTAGAACCGGCTTTAATTCCAATCAGAAATCTATTGATTAACTGTATAGCATGCCTGCACCTATGTACCTTTGGGTTTATCTTGCCATGGTGGTCATTATCTAGAGGATTTACAGCTGACAAAGACTGTTGATGACTCCCCACTCCCCAGAACTGTGCCTAGTACATTTTGTACTATGAAAGCTAGCCGGTAGAGAGGACGTTTTCTGGTAAATACCAGTTTGAGTTTTCCATGACCTGAGACTAAAGCGTTTGCTATTTCTAGCGAAAGTGTTTTTACCGCTAAGACCTGGAAGCAATCAAAAGCAACAATTTTAAGAGGCAATGTACTGAAGTAAGTGGTGCTGTGCCAAATTGATATCAGCAGGCAACTGCAGACTCAAATTTCTGCCTCTTTCTCATCATATAAAAAAATAAACCAGACTCAATCAGAGTCCAGCATGGAAAATGTAAGAGCGTAGAACTCTCAGAAATAAGCACACTAAGTGAATTTTCTAATTTATGGATAATCAAATGTTACTTAAATATGACACCAAAATCACGAGGCAGCAAGTTGTTAAGTCTGGGGTGGAAATCATCAGTAGATCAATTTTCCGGCTGGCAAAATGCCCAGAGTTTGATTCTTGGATATCTAGAAACAGCAGAACAACGAAGAAGAGAAAACTTCAAGAGTAGAGCCACAGATACTCAGGTAACAAATGTGCACATGAAATTATATATCACTGTCAGTAAGTAAATAAAGATTCAAACATAACCAACCATTATGTGTCTCTTAAAATGGAAACTATTAAAGAGACAGATTCGGTTAGTTTTTTCTGTTGTGGCGGTGAGAGAATACCGAGCTACAAAAGCATCTGAAGAAAAAGAAAGGTTCAATTTGGTTCACAGTTTTGATGTACATTCCATCATGTCCAGGAAATTATGGTAACAAGAGCTTGAGGCAGCTAGTCACATTCTCTGCACTCTGGAATAGAATTCATGCTCAGCTTGCTTTCCCATTGTGTATTCTGTTTAGGGCTATTGTGCAAGAATGGTACCACCCACACCTGCTGTTGTCTTACTCTTTCAACTAACCCAATCTAGATAATCTCTCACTGACACACCCAGAACCGTGCCTTCTAGGTCTTTCTAGATTATGTCAATTCGACAATCTAGATTAACTAGCACAGGGCAAACCAAGAGTCAACAGAAGCTCACCAAGTGTGGATACTGTTAGGCTTTGAATGTGAAATGTCCAAGATGTTCATGTGTTGGAATCTAGGTCCCTAATTAGTGATGCTCTTCTGGGAGGTTTTGAAACCTTTTGGACACAGGTTCTAGCTGTTAGATACTAGGGCAGAGGTGTGGGGCTTGAGTAAGATTTAAAGGGTACATACCAGGTTCTTTTCTTGTCCAAGTTGTCTGATTTTTTTTTTTTTGGGTCCACTGACATGAGTGAACTAAGCCACAAATTTCCACCATCATAGGCACAGTACTAGTTTTTAGGCTAACTTTACCCCCAAAGATGGATGGTATTCCCTTCAACTGTGAGCCAAAATAGATCCTTTCTCACTTCAGTTGCTTATGTCAGGGCTATGGTCAAGCAATATAGTAAGATAATGCAGAAAGTTCTTACCCAGGATGGGAGTTGCTATGGTAAATCTGTTATGTTCTTCAGCATTTGGAACTGATATATGTAAAGAATGCTTATGGGTTTGGTTCAGGCCAGGGAAACCTTAAAATCCTAAAATCAGAGAATAATGAGACATCCTGGTGAGAACTCCAAACACCAAACTGCAGAAATAAACATAAGCTGTACAGACGATACTTTGGAGCCTTCACGGGAAACAAGGACATGAAATGAGAAAGAAGAGATTTGAGTACATTCTAATGAATAGTTTATCAGTGTCCTGTTTGCTGTAAAAATTTTAATAAGAATTAATTTTGAAACAATGGGCTAGTGAGCATGATAGACAAAATATCAAGAACCCAAATCTTCTGGGGCCTGAGAGAGAGAGGATGGGTCAGTGGGTAATGTATTTGCACAGCTAGCATAAGCACAGAGTTTAGATGGTCATTATATAGCACAAGCCTGTAGCCCAGAACTGAGGAGAGGGAACAAGAAGATGGTGGGGACTTGGTACTCAGTCATTCTAAACTAAACTGTGATTTCCAGGTTCAGTGACAAAAAATATTGCCAAGAAGCAAAAGAAGAAGATATGACAGTATCAGCTTTTGTTCTTCACATGAACTCCAAAGAGAAAGCTCACAGCACACACACACACACACACACACACACACACACACACACACACTACACAGAGCAAACACACACATACACACTTGCATACATACTCATTTGTATGAAGATATGAAGAAACTTATCGCTTTATATTTCAATCTAACAATTATTAAAAGAAATGAAGAAATTGACCTTTAAAAAGGAACAAAGGAAACTCCAATAAAAGATTCAAGGAAAGGATTATTGTGGAGCCCAAGGTTCTGGATGCTCTCCCTGCCAGAAGAACTGTCACTTTGATAAGGGCAACATTGTGAGATCTGTGCTCTGGACAGAAAACCTAGACAAAAAAGAGAGTCATTGCTATAACACGTGACCAGGGTAGCTGACACTTTCTTATTGCGGTTGCTTAGTTACTTGGGGGGGGGGTGCATATAAATTCTAATCATATGCGTGCTCTTTACTAATATTGTTAAAAGGATTTTAGACCTCTTGAGTCTTTACAGAAAAAGCACATACAGAAGTGCTTTTCAACTTTAATAATTCCTTCATAAGCTATTTAAATGTCATAAGGATATTGCAGATAAATCCCAAGACAGAACATCTGTGTAACAAAGAGACTAAGGACTAAGGATTTAAATGGTGAGCAATAGCATACAGACACTCTATTTAGACTAATGACAGTACAGTAGTGGGTGGGATGGTGGAACTTGGACGTGAAGAAAAACCCGAGGGAGCTTAGGAGGATTCTGGAGTAGCCAGTATTAGGGAAAGCAGATGCCAATTTAGATGGGACTATTCAAAGACCACACCACCACTCTGAAGTAGCTCCTGTTTCTGGAGCCTGGGTTAGCACATCCATTCTTACCTCACTTGTCTCACTCACTTTCCCAGAGTAGTTTATGACGCTGTCTGCTCTAATTTCTTGGTCCTCCTGGAACAATTGGATCAAGGCACTTTGTCTTACAGAAACATTCCCTCATCCCTTTGTATCTGATTGTATCTTCTTTTTGAGGGACTTCCCAACAATAGAAACCCAGGCAAGTTGAAAAACTAGAATCACGTGCAGAGCACTCAAGTACTTGTGCCTTCCTTGTGGCTTCAGCTACACCCCACCCTACTCAATCCTTAGGTTTGATAGTTGAGGTAGTCCCTGAGTGGGCAGGTCCACGTGAAGCTCAGAAACACACTCTCGTATGCCAATATGCCTCTATTGCAGTGATCTCTGAACTCCATTTACAGCAGAAATCATACAACTTGGATTTTTTTTTTTTAAAAATCCAAACAACAGTGCCTGTGTTTCCAAGTTTCTCAGACACTAGAAAAAAAACCACAGTAAAAATGGTTGTAATATTATAATTGTAAGAACTTTGTAGCGCCAATACAACAAAAACAATTCTGTTCTGTAACAGAAGTGGGTGATTGCTACGCTGGAAAGGAGAGCAGATGAGAATATCAGTATAGCAGTGTGCCTTGACCCTGGTAACTTAGGAAAGGAATAGGAGGGCAGCACGCATGTGCATCTATAAATGAAGCAGTACACAGAGGGATCTTCGGAAAACACATGCATATTTGACTAAAATATTACACATGGCATATTTGCATATACCAACATACTACGGTTGCCGCAAAATCTAAAGTTAGCTTACAAGAAAGCTCCTGAGTTTGTACAACCTTGACACTTCTTGAATCAGAACGGCAACGTCTATGTTCCTATGTCTCCCAGAATTGTTAAGAACACAGTGAATATGTTAGTGCTTTTACAACAGCAAGATCTTTGTTATACAGATGCGTCTCACAGAAAAGAACTGTAAGAGAAGCTCTAATTGATTTACAGAAAAGAACAGAACATGAGAGTATTATTGTAGCTTGTACCTGTACACCCACTGAGCACGGATGAAATAGGAGAACACAGCACACACATCAGTAACTGAAGCCCTTACACAAATACATCTTTGAAAAACACACTCACATTTGACTAAAGCACCTCACAATGGCGTGGTTGCATAAACCCATGGGCTACAACTGCAGCAGAATCTCTGTTTCCTTTAGAACAAAGTGAACTAAGTTGCTTGTACAACTTGAATGGTCCTTGCATCAGAACAGCATCCCATACATTTCTAACGGACCTGGATTGTAAAAACACATGTTGAAAATCATAGCATATTTAGAACCACAAAATGCTCCATAAATGATCCTCAAAGAGGTATATTGTTCCAGAGTGGTGATTGATTTACAAGGATGCAGGACACGTGAGATTATTATTGTTACACTACCCACAGAGACTGATTGAACGAGAATTCAACAGGAGAGCACAGCATATGCATCTCTTACGAAGACAGCAAACAGTGGCTTCTTTGGGAAAAACGCATCAATTGATTTAAAGGAAGAACACATGAGATGAGTATTGTAGGATCCTAATTGAACAAGACTGGGATCGTGTAGGCTTGGGTTTCTCAAAACGTACTTCATTCAGGGTTCTTAAACACTTCTATCTTCTTCCCTTCTAGCCCACCAACCAAAGATAGGGTTGTGGACCTGTTTAGAAGTAGTTCTTTGGGGCAATTGCAATCTTCATTGTCAGGATCTCAGGAGCCCAGTCCAATAGCAAACATGAATATATCAATCAGTAGCAGAGCCTTAATCTGGAAGAAACTACAATGCTCGGCCCGATCATCCGGAATACCACGAGAAGTACGTTTGTGTGTTTCTGTCTACAAAGTGAAGACCCAGTTGCATGGGGCTACTGAAGACCTCCAAAGTGTCACAAGGTTCAGCAATGCAAGAACATCGTCAGTGAAGCCTGCAAAGTGTTGTACAGTGTCTGAATGCAAGAGCGTCCTCTCACTGTCTGTGGGGTTATATATATAAATATAACAATTCTTTATTGTTGCTATAGAAGTGATGACTTACGGATCTTTCTAAACATCACGCACCCTCTCAAGCGTCCACTCCAGCAAAACATCATACGCCCTCTCATGTGTTTGCTTCAGAAAGACACCCTCTCACTAGACAGCTTCCAAAGTAACATCATGTGACACAGCTGAGTTTCCAAAGAAACCAGAAATTTCCACTGAAGGATCCATTTACAGCCAAAGCGTACTAGTTTATTTGTACAACTCAGAAGTTGCTTGCATCAGACTGGCAGCACATATGTTCCTAAAAGATAGGGTTTGCTAAAAACACATCAAAAATGGTAGTACTATTGTTACAGCAAACATTTTGTGATACCAATGCACCGAACGCAATTCTTTATTGTTATGGAAGCGATGACTTATGGGTCTTCCTGCTCTTGTGGACTGTCAGCTTTTAACAGTCCATGAGCAGGGCTGAGGGATGGATGGTCCAGAAACCCTGTGGGTATGTAATATAGCATTCATGGTGCACATTACTGTGTGAGGCTCACATCTATAATCGAGAATTCATGTTACATGTACTATTGGGGGCTCACTCCTATTACCCAGAAATCATGGTTGTATGTGTTTTTTGGGGGTAATCATGGTTGTAAACTAGCATTCATGATGCATGTACTGTGTGGGGTGCTGGAGCCTGTTATCCAGCAGCATGGTGCTGATATTGTGGGAAGGTTCATGCATATGACACAGCACTTGTGGTAAATGTACTTTGGGAGACTCGAACCTGTAACCCAGCACTCAAGGTGCATGTTCTATGGTAGATTCTTGCCTATAACCCAGCACTCATTGTGAATGTACTATACAAGACTCAAAAAAAAAAACCCAATAACCCAGCACTCATGGTGCATGTACTGTGATGGGCTCATGCCTGTAACTCAGGAATCACGGTGAATGTACTCTGAAAGGCTAATGCTTTTAAGATTCACAGTACATGTAGTGTGGAGTGCTCATGGGTGTAACCCAGCACTGGGGATAGGTGTATTATGGAGACTCAAACCTGGAAAGCAGCAGTCATGGTGCATGTACTGTGTTAGGTTCATGCTTGTAAGCCATCACTCCCAGAGCATGCAGCATGGGAGACTCAAGCCTGTAACCCAGCACTCGTGTATGTTGTTAGTTGGTAGCACCCTGCAGTCATGGTGCATGTACTGTGTGAAGCTGGTGGCTCTAACCCAGCACTCATAGTTCATGCACTGTTGAAGACACAGGCCTGTAAATCAGAAACCATGGTGCATGTATGTGGTAGGCACAGTGGTTCCTGTGCTCATAGAAAAGCACTGGGGGAAATCAGGAATGTTTAACACACAGGGCTGTCTCTTCAAAGGGAGAGTTGTATAACCTGTTTTCTGCACAGAAAGCTTGGAGCAGACATGGCCTTTGGTGGGCTTTGCATTGTCTATGTGGTCCAGATCGCTCTGGATCCTTCTCCAGTCCCTTATTTTATGCTTGTTTTTCTCAGCAAAGCTATCTTTAAGGAAGACGCCACTTGCTCTTTACAAAGAATTTTGATGTAGTCATAGTTTAAGTGTTGTTGTGCACAGAAGATTAAACTAATTATCACCAGGAAACATTTTGCTAAATTGTGCTGTGCTTAAATACGCCTAAAATAAACGACTTGAGGTCAGACTCTCGAAGCTTGAGTCAACACCAGCTACGGAGTAGTGCTGAACCCAATTATACCATCTTGCCTCCCACAGATACTCCGCTGGCCATGGTGATTGCAGAGACACATGTAATGTGGAAGAACAGCCTATAATCTGACAGCCATTGTGAGTGTACCGTGAAAGACTCAAACTAGAAACCCAGCCATCTTGGTGCTTGTATTATGGGAAACTTATGCCTAAACCCAGGCACTCATTGTGAACATACGGTGCTATTCTCAAGCTGGTCATACAGAATTTATGGTTGCAAATATCGGGGGGGGGGGGCTCATGCCTGTGACCCAACATTCATTGCAGAGCTACTGCAGTGGGCTCATGGCTGTAACACAGTACTCATGGCGCATAGACTGTGTTAGGCTGACACCTGTATCCCAGCATGCATGGTGCTCGCTCCGTGGGAAGCTCATGTCTATAACCCAGCATTCATTGTGTATGTACTGTGTGAGGCTCATACCTTTAACCAGAACTTATGGCGCATGTACCACAGAAAGCTCATGCCTACAAGCCAGCATTCACGGTGTGGGTGCTGTAGTGGACTCATGGCTGTTACACAGCATGCATGGTGCATGTACTGTGTGAGGCTCACGTCTATAAGCCAGCACTCATTATGAATGTACTGTGTGATTCTCACACCAGGAACCTAGAAATCTTGACACATGCACTGTGATGGGTTCATAACCGTAAAACAGACCTCATGGCATAAGTTCTGTGCTGGCCTTATGGCTATGACACAGCACTCACTGTATATGTAGTATGTGAGGCTGACACCTGGATCCCAGCTTTCAAGATGCACGTAACCAAGCACTCGTGGATTATGTGCTGCTGGAGACTCATACTACTAACCCAGCACTCTTGGTGCATATACTGTGCGAAGCCCATGCCTACCACAGTACTCATTGTGGATGTAGTGCGGGAGATTCAGACCAGTAACCCAGAAATCATGTTGCATACACTGCCGGAGGCTCGTGCTTATAACGAAGCAATGCACCATGGGAGACTCATACCTCTGAATTCATGCTGCAAGTATTTTGGAAGGATCATGCCTGCAACCCAGCCTTCATAGTGCTGAAGGAGACTCATACCCATAACCCAGCAATCATGGTTCATGTGCTGTGGGAGGAGGTACATTCCTTACACAGCAGGCAAGGTGCAAGTATTCTGGAGAGGTACACCTGTAATGCAGCACTTACGAGTTTGTGCTGTGGTAAGCTCACTTCTCTAACCCAGTCCTCATCTGGATGTACTTCAGGAGGCTTTTGCTTGTAACCCAGCACTCTTTTTGAAAATACTGTGTGAGACAAAAAACTCACAGCCCTCAGAGTGCACATAGTGTTGGAGGTCCGTGCCTATAGCCCGGCACTCAAGAGTTATGCTCTGTGAGAGGCTCACACCACTAACCCCAGAAGTCATGGTGCATTTACACTTTGGGAGGGTCATGTGTTTCTGACAGCATCTGATGTGAATGTTCTGTGCGTGACTCAAACCCAGTAACCCAGAACTCACGGCACATGTACTACAGGAGGCTTGCTCTTTACAACCCAGCAGTCATGGTGCACGTACCACAGTGGTCTCATGGCTGTTGTCTATACAGCACTCATGACGGTGCATGGTACATGTGAGGCTGACACCTGTATGTGAGCACTCATAGTATATGTATGCTTTGGAGCATATGACTAGCTCAACACGGATCACGGTTCATATAGTGTGGGGAGGCTCACGCCTGCATCCCAGTACTCATGAAGTATGTACAGTGAGAAGCTTACACCTGGAACCCAGAAGTCACGGTGCATATTGTGTTGGAGGCCCATGCCTGTATCCCAGCAAACAAGGTGCGTTTATTGAGGAAGGCTCATGTCTATAAGCGAACATTGATGTTACATATACCGTGAGGGAGTCTCATGCCTATAACCGAGCATCCATTGGGTATGTAATATGGTGGCCTCGTGGCTTTAACAAAGACCTCATGTTACATGGACTCTAGGATTCTCAGGCCTATAACCCACAATCCATGGGGCATGTAATCTCACACTCGAACCCCTGCATTCATGGTGCATTTTCTGAGGAAGGCTCATGGCTGCAAGCAACCACTGATATTGAATGCACTGTGTGTGTGGGGTTTCATGCCAATAGTCCAGTCCTCATGGTGCATGTACTGTGGGCAGCTCATGCCCATTACCTAGCATTCATGGTACATGTAACATGGTGGGCTTAGGCCTGTTACCCAGGACTCATGCATCACATACTCTGGGAAGCTAAGACCTGTAGCCCAGCATGCATTGTGTATGTACTGTTGTTGGTCCATGCCTATAACATAATATTTATTGTGAATGTACTGTTTGAGACTCAAAACAATAAGCCATCACACATGGTGGATACACCGTGCAAAGCTCTTACCTGTAAGCCAGGATTCATCAAGCATGTATTATGAAAAGCTCATGTTTATAATATAGCATTCACAGTGCATGTACAGTTGGGGGCTTATGGCTGTAATCTAAAACTCCATATTTATGTACTGTGGAGAACTCATATCACAAACCCAGCACGTGGTGCATACTGAGAGAGACGCTCATGTCTGTAGACCTCCAATCATTATGAATGTATGGTACAAGGCTCAAACCAGTGAGCCAGGACTTGTGGTGCACGTACTGTGTGTGGGAAGTGCATGCCTATAACCCAACACTCATGGCGCATATACGAATGCTGGCTTATAGCTGTAATTGAGCACTCATGGTGCATATACTGTGGGAAGTTCAGGCCTATAACCCAGCACTCATGGTGCATGTGCTGGAGACTCATGCCTATGGACTGATGCCTGTAACCCAGCACTCACATTGTATGTACTCTGGGAGGCTCAGGCCTGTAATGCAGCCCTCGTAGTGCATGTACTGTGGGAGGGGGGGTCTCACACCTCTAACCCATCACTCATGGTGAATGTACTGTGGGGGTCTAACACCTCTAACCCATAAGTCAGTGTGCATATACTCTGATGGGCTCACGCTGTATCCATGGTGCATGTACTGTGGGGGGAAGTCCCACGTTAGTAACCTCCTCAGGCTCGACAGAAAACGATCAAGAAAATGTCAGGATTTTCATTTCAGAGACAGCATCCCATGGGAAATAATGACTAGAAGCAGTTTCTTTCCCTGTCTCGGGGCTTGAGTAGGCAACTGTGTTGGTGAATTTACCACACCGTGACAAGAAAAAAAAAACAAACCTCGTGATGTGAGGAAATTGTGTTTATAGTTGCGCAGGTTTCAGTCTGTCCTCCCCTAGCCTTGTCTATTTTTAGCCTTAGATGAGGTAGAACATCTTGTTGGGAGTACATCATGGTACAAAACTTGTCACCTCACCAAACCACAAAGCAGCAAAGGGCAAAATAAACCTGTTCTGGTTTATATATGAAGTGTTCTTTAAAGACCCGTGCTCTGAAAGCTTTCCACTCAGCCTGTAGCAAGGTTGCAAGATTGTTATTATTATGAGTGTGCTAACTTCATCAATATATTAATTGTTATGATGTATCAGTCGAACAGATTATTGAGACATCCTTACCTGGTTTGAGGACATAGGTCACTCAGGGAATGCCCTTTTTAAAAAGTCTTTTTTCTTTTTATTTATTTTTTTTGCTTTAGCTGCTGTTTATTGACATTCAGGTGGTCACTATAGCAACAGGCCTGGAGATGCTGCAGAATACAAGGCGGAGCTTGTCTGCAGTGGCAGAGGAGTGGAGTGCACAAGATGTGGGGGAGGCCAAAGCTGTTGAAAAAGCAAGTCAGGGCCAGGGGCAGGGGCAGGGGCAGGGGCAGGGGCAGGGGCAGGGGCAGGGGCAGGGGCAGGGGCAGGGGCAGGGGCAGGGGCAGGGGCAGGGCCAGGGCCAGGGCCAGGGCCAGGGCCAGGGCCAGGGCCAGGGGCAGGGCCAGGGGCAGGGTCAGGGCAAAAAGTAATCTACACTGGAACCCTGGACCCCATGCCCTCAGTCCCCAATCTTGCTGTCTCCTGACTCCAGACCAAGGCTGGGAATTTGCTGGGTAACTTTCTATAGGAGCAAAGTATACAGAGATGTTGCTGCCCTTTTGTGATAAAATCAGAGGGTTTCCATTCCTGCATTCCTCCTTCACTCCTGGCTCGGATAGGGTCATATGATAGAGAACTGGGCTCTGGGGGGTTTCACAGGCATTCATTTCCCCTGCCCACTAGCGCCACACGATGGCCAAGAGTGAGTACTACAAGCATTGCTGGCTTAATGGATGGAATCGGGGAGGGGAATGGGGCAGGGGCTAGAAGAGGGTCTCCAGATGGCCAATCAAGGCACAGGCATTACACGCATGGTGTTGGTAAAGTCACAACCAGGGTGCCACCTGGTCAGCACAATGGCCACATCTCTCTTCTTGAAGAAGCCTCGGGCCTTGCCAATATTCACGGCCAAGTATACATGAAGGTCAACACCCTCAGTCCAGGCATCTTGTAGATCAGAGGGAAGATGCGGAGGCACAGATGAGCCTGGTGAGCCGTCTGGGAGTCACAGCAATGATGGGAGCATGAGGGCTGTACCTGGCCACTTGGTGAGCACTCCTGTCAGACTTGGTGAGGACAATACTGGCCCCACTGCAGTACTTGAAAGGAGGCCTCCAAGGCGCCCTTCGTAGCAGCTTCTATGGGGCCTCTGCCTCATGGGAAATCAGGTGTTGCATGCCAACAGCCTCCAGAGTGTAGTCTTCTTTGGCTCTTTCTCTGGACAGCATGATGCAGTTTGCTTCATCTAGGACTTGGTTGGCTACCATCAATGCCTTCAGCGTGGGTGGGGCACGGCTTCTTGACCATGCCCTCCAGCATCCCTGTGGCATAGATGACAGGCTTCACATCTTTCTTGGATTGTCCAATCATCATTTTTCTGAGCCAGAAAGACTTTCTCTGCAGGAATCTCAGTGCCCAGGTCACCATAAGCCACCCCATCCCAACACTGGCCTCCAAAATCTCATCAAACCTGCAGACGCCTTCATGGTTCTCAATTTTACTAATAATCTTGATGTTCTTTCTTTTTTCTCCCAGGATCTTCCTAACTCCATGCACACTGGCTACCTTGTGGATGAAAGATAGCACATCTACATCTTGCTCCGTTCCAAATTTCAGATCCTGGATGTCCTTTTGTGACATGGTAGGGGGAGGGTCCATAGCAGCTCCTGGCAGGTTCACCCCCTTCTTGCTGCCCAAGGAGCCACCATTCTCCTCCTCTGTAACTAGGTAGTCAGCACCTTTCCCCTTCACCTGCATCAGAATGAGCTTGTCATCCACATAGATCTTGCTGCCCACCTCCACCACCATGCAGATGTTCTTAGAGTCCTGTCATAGGGTGTTCTCATCACAGTTTTCCACATAGGTGTTGCCCAGGCTCCCTTTAGCATCTCCACTTGTGCGGTACTGCTACCCTTGATGCCTCATCTGGATCTCAGGTCCCTTTGTGTCTAGAGCCACCAAAACTGGATAGTAGCAAACGGGATCAGAAGCTTTCGGTGGCTGCATGGATGTTCGTGATCGCCTCTGCATGGTACTCATGGGTTCCATGAGAGAAACTCAGACTTACTCATCTCCTTCAGCATCTCCACAAGAAGCAGGGCCAGTGGTACGAATGATGCCATGATGGGTATAGAGTCAATGTCCAGGTGGCGTATTTCTTCCAGAAAGGCGTCAGCCACGGCTGCACGGAGGATCTGGGTTTGAATGAAGGCAGTCCTTGCTTTGCGCTGTGGCTTTGGCATGGTTCTTGAGGTCTCCAGCGTAGTAGGAAGCACTCTGGATCCCACTGAGATACCTAAAAATAAGTCTTGATCTCTCCCCTCCCTTCTTCTACACATACTCTCTCCCTTTCTCCCTCTCTCTTCTCCCTCCTGTTTCCTTTTTTTCTTGCACCCCCCGCTTTCACTTCTCCACTTCTTCTGTCTCATTTCTTTCCTCATATTCTGGAAACTTTCCCTCTCTTGATTTTTGAAGATGATGGTTTTCACAGCTTCCTACTCTTTAATTTAAACTTAATGCTTTTATTGAGTATTTGGAAATGTCACATAATGCGTTTCCCAACCCTATTTACTTCCCAGTCCTTCCAGGTCCCACCCTTACCCTTATGACCTCCCCAAAAACAAAAGAAGAAAAAAATACTAGGTTCAATTTGTGTTGTCCATATACTCACTGGATGAAGGACAAACTCCTGGTGGCCAGCCCCTTAAAGATCACTGAGTCCGTTCCCTAGCCTCCCAGTCCCACCAGAAGCCATCAAACTGTGAAGAGCTACACTTCATCGTCCCTGTCACAGTCTTTAGAAGTTCTTTTCAAAGAGTTTCTTTTTGAGGTGAGGTGGCGGTGGGGAGAGAAGTTGTCACAGAAGCCTTCTATGCCTCTCATTCCCAACTGTGAGTCCACAGTCATGGATACCACTGCGAAAGAAGCTTCTGGTCCTTTACAGTGAGCAGCAGCACAGATGACTGATCTCCACATGCTTTTTGGCTACAGCATAAACCATGGCATCACTGCTCACTTGACTCTGCTCCACCGTCTTTCCTTCCAATTTGTGAGTCCACTATAAAAAAAAGCATCTTCTCATGAACCTGCCCTTCTCTATTTTTTCCCCAGGGACACTGTGGGACCTAGAGACTCCTTCACCACCACCTTGACTCCCTTTGGAGCCTACATAGGACTCTCGGGATTCTCAGAAGTGTTTCAAGTTGGGAGGTTCTGGCTTCCATCAGAGCCGTACTTCAAGTTTTCATCCTCAATGGCGATGGCTTATTCCTGGCTCTGGCTTTGCAGCACTGGCTCCCCCACCTGCTCTAGCAGCTCTGAGATGGAGTAGATTTGGGGTGGACTGACTTGAAGCGCTGGATCTAAGCCATGATGGCTTAGATGTTAGAGAGATCAGAGTCCACATGAGATGGTGCTCTCCTGTAATAACACCACAGAAGACCCAAGTGAAAGATGGTCAACATGAACTTGAGGCCAGCCTGATCTACATGGCAAATTTCAACACAGACAGAGCACATAGAAGGACTCTGAATAAAAAGAAGAAGGAGGAGGAGGGAGAGGAGGAGGAAGAAGAGGAGGAAGAGAAAAAGAAGGAGAAGGAGAAGGAGAAGGGGAAAGGGAAGGGAAAGAGGAAGAGGAAGAGGAAAAGGAAAAGGAAAAGGAAGAATAATAACAATAGGGTTTAGTAGGGAGCCCAGATACAAACTGTCACATCAACAGGCAATTGTATAAGGGACAAGTGCAATGTGCTGAGGTAAATGATGCTGGGATAGTTGGAGATCAGCAGGCAACAGAATGTCCTTGGGTCTCAACTTCTTACTATATAAAAAAAAATGAACTAGGCTCAATCAGGGTCAATGGTATAACACACAAATACAAAACTCCCAGAAATACGCACGGCAACTAAATGATGTGATTCCCGAATGAGCAAGTGTTGCTTAGAAGGGACTTCAAAAGGCTATTAGATAAATTAACAGATCGACAAATTCTGAGAGTATAGCTCACTGCTATATACATTTCCAGCAAGCACAAGGCCCTGAGCTTAGTCTGCAGAAACCCCAAACAAAACTAAACAAGCACACAAGGGAAAAGAAAACCTCAAGAATTGAGCCCAGATATTTAGTTGACGCTAAGCACATGAACACTTGCTCGACATCATCACTGTCATTATAGACATCGTGCATGTAAATGCCACATACCCATTAAAATGGGAGATATTAAAGCGACAGGTACATTAGCTCCTAGTCTTGGTGCTTTGTCAAAACACCTGACAAAAGCAACTGAAGGAAGGAAGGAAGTATTCATTTTGCCTCCCAGTTTTTGAGTATACGCTACCAGGAAGAGGGGAAAATGGTCAATGCTCAGTTGGCTTGCTACTTGTTTTTCTATCAATCCAGGCCCCAGTATATGGGGGTGGTTCTCACAGTGGACAGACTTCCCACATTTATTAACATAATGTAGATAATCACCCACAGGCGTGGGCAGACACTTGTCCCCTGGATGATCCCGGAACCAAGAAGATAATGTACCCACTCCTCATAATGGTAAATGAAGGTGGTGTAATAAGAAATACAATGAGCTTTTATAATCACGCTAAAAAAAGAAATAGGCTTGGGACAAACTTTTGTTCAAGGAAAAACATTCAGGTCTAAGGATAAAGCCAAGGATATGACTATGATAAGGCAAGGCCATGTGAGATTGTTGCTTTGAACTTCAAATGAATAGATCACAATGGAGCTGATTTGAATCAACTTCTCTTTGTAACTACCCCTTTATGTAACATTCTATAGATGAGATAATTCTTTCTTAGAGAACATTTTGCATCAAGGGTTGAAAGCAACAAACAAAGGCGATGTAGCTGATTTCTGCTCCATTCGTGTGTGTGTGTGTGTGTGTGTGTGTGTGTGTGTGTGTGTGTGTGTGAGTGTGAGTTAATCCTTTTCTGGTTTACAAAGAGTTAACCAGCCAAATCAGTACAGGGCTCTTGGCTTCCTGGCCAGAAAAGAGAATGTTAGCAATAAATTTTCCACTTAATCCCCTGCTGCTAGGCAACAGATGTTAATCGCCCAAGCCAGTGGTTTCTAACCTTAGAATAAGCAAGAAAAAAAAAAGTAAGACTTTTAAAGAAGCCATATGCTTCAGCATACAGCATAGATAGAAAGTTTAAAGGCCGGAGAGTATCAGTCTTCTGCCGATGCCCAACTCTGTGTCCCGATTCAAACCATTCCAGACTGGGCAGGCTAGCTGCCCTAGTCTAAGGTGCTTATTTTAGTCCAAAGTCCTATATCTTTGATACATTCACTGGCAAGGCAGATCTTTGTGAGCTAGCCTGCTCTACAGATTGAATTCTAGGCTAGCCAAATCCTTCCAGCATTGTTTCTTCTGCTCGCTATTACTTTGGCTCTCTGGGGTCTTTTGTTCTAGTTCTGTGAAGAACAACACGGTCATTTTGATGGGGGATTGCGTGGAATATGCAAATTGATTTTGGTCAGATGGTCAGTTCCACAATGTTATTGCTACCTATCCATCATCATGGAAAGAAAATCCTTCCATATTCAAGTGTCTTCCTCAAACTGTTTCTTTAGAGATTTAAAGTTTTCACTGAAGCATCCTTTTGTCTCACTAGGTTTATTACTAAATATATATTTTTAAGGCTATTCTGAATTGGAGTGCTTCCATGATGTCTTTCTCAGCATGCTTGGCTTGGGGATCAATTTTCATGACTTGATTTTGTATCCTGCCACATTGTGGAACGTGTTGATTGTTTCTAGAAGTCTCCTAGGTGATTCTAGAGCCTGTCAATGTGAGAACATTAACTATCATGCAGGCCATACTAAGTAAAATCAAGCATGTCGAGGACCTGGGACACCCGGTCCCTGCTGCAAGTAATAAAATCATGTAACCAGAAGATATCATAGTTCAATGCAGCTCTAGTCCCTGGTGCTTGGCTGGTGGATGCTGAGGTTAATATAAGGGATAAGGAGATGGTTCAGCTGTTACATCATTCTGTGCAGACAGGAGGAACTGAGTTTGGTTTTTTAGGCGCTACATGAAAAAGATGCACAGGCTAGTTTGGCTCTTTGTTTATCATGGAGAGGTATCAAAGGCAGGCTGAGCACCACAGCTTCATGGTTAGTCAGTTGATCTAGTACTGGGTTCAGTGAGGAACCATGTCCCAAAAGATATCATGGAAAGCAACCCAAAAAGACAATGTCAATTTTTGGTCTCCACATGCACAGTGACATACATATGTGTGCATAAAGCACATATGCGAGCATCAACATACACTACACACATGCACACACGCATGAGCACACACGCACATAGACACACAGGAATACACACACACACACAGACACACAGACACACAAGAGGTAGCATGAGTTCAAGACTGATCCTGCAGCACTCTGTCTCAGGAAAAAAAGACAAACCTGCATACATTCAAGCCAGACAAAATCCCATCATGGAAATGGGAATGAAAACACAAGTACCCCTGCTTGTCAAGAAACAGTTTGCAATTGTTAGCTGCCAGGACGTGGAAGATTTCTTTCACTGGAGTAATACTGGGCATATAAACCACACTCCAGGGCAGGTCTAATGATCAGGTGTAGTTGGCTCACACAAAACAGACTCCATGTAAAATCATGTCTGTTTGATGGCTGTTTGGTTTTGGTTTTGGTTGATTTTTTTTAAGAGAGAGAAACAGTATGAAGTCAGATTGGTAGGAAGGTTGGGTGGGGGGAGATCTGGAAGAAACTGGGAGAGAAAAAAAGATTCTCATGAAGAGTTATTTAATTGAAAATTTAGAAATTAAAAATTATAAAAGAAACACATAAATGCATCCAAGTGGGAACAAATCCAGAGGAAGAGCTCCACTCTGGGGCTGTTTTAATGGCTGACAGCATAGGAGAATACTGTTCTCTCATGTTTTCACAGAAAAGCAATTATGATTTTGTACAAAAGGAGCTTCAAAAAGGTCAACATTTTTTTAAATTGAAGTATATAATGATATACATACTGAACAGATATTTTAGCATCTGAAAAAATAATCTCTCCAACATAGAGACTCTAGCATTGCTCCAAGACACAAGAATCATATAGAAAATCCAATGTATTGTTGTTCTTCCTGTGGGGTTGCAATCACCTTCAGCTCCTTCAGTCCTTCCCCTAACTCCACCATTGGGGTCCCTTTGCTCAGTCCAATGGTCGACTGCAAGCATCCACATCTGTATTTGTCAGGCACTGGCAGAACCTCTGGTGGGGGGGGATGCTATTACAGGCTCTTGTCAGTGATCATTTCTTGACATCCACAATAGTGTCTGGGTTTGGTGTCTGCAGATGGGATGGATCCCCAGGTAGGGCAGTCTTTGGATGGTGTTTCCTTCAGGGTACCAACCCACTCTGGCACATCACGTCTCTGCAAGACTAGACACATCCTTTTCCATTGAGGCCAGACAAGGCAGTCCAGTTAGAGAAACAGGATCCACAGGCAGACAACTGATTTAGAGACGGCTCCCACGCCAGTTGTTGGCAGATCCCCATGAAGACCAAGCTACATTTCTGCTACACATGTGTGAGTGTGGGTCTAAGTCTAGCCCATGTATGTTCTTTGGTGGTTCAGTCTCGGAGAACTCCATAGGAAGATCAACAGAGTCAACTAACCTGGATCCTTGGAGGCTCTCTCCTCTGCTACATATGCAGCTGGAGCCATGGACCCATCCACATATACTCTTTGGTTGGTGGTTTAGTCCCTGTAAGCTCTGAGGGGTCCGGTTAGTTGATATTGTTCTTCCTATGGGGTTGCCATCCCCTTCTGTTCCTTCAGTCCTTCCTCTAACTCTTTCATTGGGATCCCCGAACTCAGTCTGGCTGTGAATATCTCCCCCTGTATTAGTCAGGTGTTGCCTGAGCCTCTCAGGGGACAGCTAATATGAGATATCCACGGAGATGCTCATGTGCTTGAGGCTTGGGGCTCAGTCAGTGGAAACCTTTAGGACATGAACCCTAAGAGTTAGATTCTGAGCCATAGCAGTGGGGCTTAACGGGTAGAGGCTTGGTCAGTTTTCTTCCCAGGATCTCTGCTTTCTGCTTTCTGTTTTCCACTCGGCTGATACACGAGAAATGAGACATGCTACAAGTTCCTGTCACCAAAGACAGAGAGTAAGCTCCCAGGTCTCTTCCTACAGTTTTCCTACTGAGTCTCTTCAACACTGCGCCAAAATAACTCCTTTCTTATTTCTGTTGCTTGTGTTAGTAATCTAGACAGGCAACAAAGTAAGATGATACCGAAAACTCTCATCCTGAGTACGGTTGCTGCTGATAAACCAGTCTGTGAAGTTTTTGAAACTTTAGAAGTGGTTTGTGTAACGAATGTAAAAGTCTCTGGACCTTCAGGCCAAGGTAACCTTTTATTCTTCTAAGCAGAGCGCAATGGGACATTCTGTCGAGCATTTAAAGACAGAAATGTACAGAGTGAAGGTTGTGCGTAGGAGGCTCCAGCAGTTAATAAGAACTCTGTATTTGAGCTACATTATTGCAAAATATCTAGCTGTGTTCTCTCTGTCTTGAAAATGTGAGTGAGGCTAAATTATTGCGTAATGGACTAATTATTTTGATAAAAGAAATGTCAAGAACACACAAATCATTTGGGTCTGGGAGATGGGTCATTGGGTAATGTGCTTCCTGGTCTAGCATGGAGTCTGGGTTTGAATGTTCATTATGCATGTAAAAGCCAGGCATATCAGCCCGAACCTGTAACCCTGGTACTGAGAGGAGGGGACACACAGATCCTGGGGATCTAACTTTTAGCCTAAACGCTGACCTCCAGTTTCAGTGACAGAAAATCAGGTAGAGAAGTAATATCAGCTCCCATACTTTATGGCCACCCACAAGGAAGAGCTCAGCTGTTCACATACATGTGAATATGCATTTATAAAGACACATGTATGGGATGAAGATGCCATAAGGAATTTTATTGCTTTCTATTTTAACCTAAATATTAATTCATAAGAAGAAAGTATAAAATTCACTTTTAAAAAGAAACAAAGAAAAACTAAACAGACAATAGCAGCAATAAGCTTACTGTAGGACCCAAGGACTCTGGATTTTCTTCCTGCCAGAAGAGTAAAACCATTGCTCTGAGAAGGATGACAGTGAGAGATCTGTGTCCTGGACGTACAGCCTAGAGGACATACCTGGCCACTGTTTTCCCATGTGACTGGGCTAGGGGAGAGTTTCTCATCGCAGTTGCTTAGAAACCACCTGGGGAGCAAGTGAAGGGTCATTATGAGTTTGCTTTTCAATACTCTTTTGATCTGAAGGTTATTAGAAATTGAAGTGAAAGTGCTAAAAGACGTGCTTTTAAACTTTAACATCTCCTTTATCAATGATGGAAAAGTGTGTGGATAGATCAAGTATAAAAGAAAGGGACCAAAGGGAACAGTTTGAGATGAGGAGCTTTAGCATAGCCATCACCTCTTTGGATGAACAGTGCCCATTTGCCAGCCTTCTTCTTTATATTGGTGAGTACTGATTGTATTCATGCCTGCCAAAGCCAATATGCTTCTCTCTCCTCTTTGGAAACTCCTCACGACAGTAGCTGAGCCACTCTTATGGACTCAGGGTCACGTCATACATGCTGAACCCCCTCACTAACCATTACTTCTAGACAACCCTTCAGACACAACTAATCACAGGGTGAGGACAAGAACAACTCAATTTCAGGTACTAATTGTTACTGTCCCTCCACTGTCTTTTTCATTGAACCTTTGGCCTGGAGACAGCCAGATTGTGTCTTAACATCAAACTGACCCCAGTGTCATGAAGACATATAGGACCTGTTCAAAGAGCCCTGGGGGATATATTCATGAGCTAGAGAAGAATCACAAGGTGAGGTGAACAAGCTTGGGGCCAGGCAGAAGTAGCTGAGTTATCAAGAAAGAATTCTCATTCTTTCTCATTGCAGAAAGAATTCTCAGAAAGTGGAAGCAGAGAGGGGCACTTAGGACCAAGACCATGGTCTTCACTGGACCTCCATAAGTCTGGAGATCTCTTCACACACAAATTCTCAGGGTGCCCATATACAGCATCCCTGAAGACTTCAGATTGGTGACCTAGTGACACTCAGTGTCATTTGGTGACACTCAGGCCCTTATAAGTGGGAGAGGAGAACAAATAGGAGTACCAGCAGCTCTGGCATGCTTGGGAAGAGACCATTGCTCAGGTCTCCCATGTGGCCTTAACATTGCCCAGGACAGGTTATCTTGAGTTCCTAGGTGTACCACTGAGGTCTTCGAACATAGAGGGCAGTCTGAGCTGAATGACACATATGTCCAGCAGAGTGGTTACCTTTATAAGTTTGTCTTTTCTAAGTCTTCCAGGATACTTGCCCATCTTTCTTTGAGGAAGAGTGGGCAAGGATGAACAAATCACAGAAGAGTGCCTACAATATTATGAAAAAGAAATTACACTAGAATGATTAATCTAGTTAACAGGAAATTGTGGTTCAGACAAACCTGGGTGTCTCCCAGTTCCTTTTCATGCTATGGCTTCTCACCTGTAGCAGGTCCCCCCTTCCCACCCTCTTTTACCTCAGAGAGAAATGTCAAAGACGCAGTTGTTGAGCAACTACTCTTCAGTTTGGGGCAGGGCTGGGTGAAGAGATCAATCACCCCAGGACTTGGATCTGCAGCCCCCAATTTCCTCTTCTGCTAGCCTCTGTGATGGCTATTCTGAAATAAAATGCCTAAAACAGCCAAATCAGTTGAAAAGATTTTAGATTAGATAAGCTGTGCGTCACTGAGGAGAAGGCGATGGAAAAGTGTCTATTAATACACAGAGTTCCTATTAGGATGAGGAAAATGATTGCAAAGAGAGGATGCTAAGGCTTTTAGAACATCATGAATACAGTAAAAATATCACAGAAATGTACTTAGACATTCAAGTGGTGGAAATTTGTTAAATTTTCCTATAAAAACATAATTGGATTCACTATCAGATCTAGAGATCCTATATTAAGCCTTTTCCATTAAATTATAATGCTTTACATCCGATGGCAGAACTATCTTCTGTAGATACTGTTAGTTAAAGTGCTGTTCCTGTGACTCTTTTTCACAGAATTTAACGATAGCATTTCTCTTCACTAAAATATGAGGTCTTCATGATGTGAATGAAAAATTTGCCCCCAGAGTTGCTGATCCTGTTGCTATGGCTTCCGATATGCTGAGATGGATACTGTCTAATTCCTGTTCATTACTTTCATCTGTTGTTTGTTAAATTTATAAAAACTTTATTATAAAAAATTCTGCAGATGAAGAAAACACAATTTAAAATTGATTTTAATATACTATTTTAGTTATCTTTTATTTTAAGATTATACTATTCTAGTATTTATTATATATTATTATATATATTATATATACTATATATTATAGTATTCTCCTGTTCGCTCCCTCCCTCCTACCAAACCCTCCCATGTATACCTTCCTTTTTCTCTTTCAAATTCATGCCCACTTTTATTTATTAATTATTGTTACATGAGTATATGTACATATATATACACATATATTTCTAAACTCAACAACCTTGGTGTATATAATGATTCTTGTATGTTGGGGATTGGTTCTAGTGCTTTGATTTAATCGGGAATCTGTATATCCAAACACTAAAGGTTCACAACTAGGTTTTGATTGATTAATAAAGATGCCAGTGGCTAAAGGCTGGGAAAGGGAGACTGGACAGGACCGTTAGATTTGCGCACGCTAGAATGCTGGAGAGAGGAGCAGAGAGGAGGATCACCTTGTTTCAGAGGGAGACAGATCAGATTTAGAGCTGCAGAAGGAAAATTATCTGAAATATACGTGAGAAGGAGTGTGCCCCCCCAAATGGCTGCCTAGAAGCATCTTTGGCAGCAAAGATACCCAGAAGAAACAGGACAGCAAAGATAGATCATAGATTTAAGAGGGTGTTGAGTTAGTACTGGAGGGAAATCTATGATAGCCGGGTAGAGGATTAGAACTGCCCAGCCTTTGAGCTAGCCAAGGCATTTCAAAAATAAGCTTGTGTGTGTGTGTGTGTGTGTGTGTGTGTGTGTGTGTGTATGTGTGTGTGTGTGTGTGTGTGCGTGATTTGCAGATCCAAAGAGTTCCTGGGTGGGTGGCTCACCAGGAGCACAGTTGTATGTGTGTTTTCAGCACTGACCATTTGGTATCGAATACCAATTGGTATGTTCTTCAGTGGGGAAAACTATTTCTCCCACATTTCAGCATCCCTTCTTTGCCTTTACTATTCTAAATAATTCCTTGTGAATTTCATAGCATTTATCTTGATTATGTTCACCCTGCTTCCTAACTCCTCTGAAATCTACTCCCCAACGTTGTCTTCTTTTTTCTCTGAATGACCAATCAAGGCCAATTTGTGCTGCCATATGCCTCATGAATATAGGACAATCCACTGGATTGTAGTCAATCTGCCAGAGGCCACACTCTTGAAAAAAGCTAACTCTTCCGCCCTGCAAAGCCATAAACTGTCAGAAGTTCTTAAATTAGCTGTGGGGGCTTGTGAGTCATCTCCTCCTCTGTGCTCTAATGGTGACTAGCATCATCTTGTACAGGTCTTACGCACGTAAATTCTGCTGCTATGAGTTCAAAAGTGCAGCAGTCCTGTCTTGTCTATAGGACACTGGATTCCTCTGATCCTCCCTGTCTTCTGCCTCTCACAAGCTTTCTATCCCCTCTTCTGCCTTGAGCCTAGCCATACCAAATATCCATATATCCATATATATATATATATATATATATATATATATATATATGAATGTGAATATGAATATGATGTGGCTAAATGGACATCTATGCTGCACTGTGGTCTGTTGTGTGTGTTTCTGTATCAACCACCATCCATTGCACAAAGAAACCTTCCTGAAGAACAGTCAGAGCTACACTAAGCTATGGATACAAAGATACCAGTTTAGAGAGCAGCTCCATACTAAGGCCTTTTATCAAAAGAATCATCTTGGGTCCATTCTCTGGGCCTGTAAGCTTCCCAGCAATGTGCGCCTGGTCTGACTTACACTACCAGGCATGTGTTTTCTCAGTCGGCATAGTTTTGTGGTTAGAGTAATAGTAACAAGGACCTGCACAAGTGAGAGTAATTCTTGGCTAGGGAAGCAGCTTCTCTGATTCTGTAATTAGTAGCCCAGACTATGGAAAGATGTTCATGTCTTCGGTGGTCTCTGAGTTCAGGTGATGTCTTCTCTAGGCCTTCTCCTATTCCCTAACACCCATTCCCCAAGCAGGATAGACCAGAAGGTCTCTGCTCTGTGAATGGTCCACTCCCTTGATCAGAAATAACAGGGCTTTTTCTCTGCTGAACCCTGTCTCTGTGATTTCCTTCAGGATGCTGTCTACACTTGGGAACTGCCTGCTCCACGGTCCCAGCCCAGAGAAATTCTCGGAGGTACCTGATTGTTTATGAATTTGGAGCTTCCACCGTTCCAAATTCCAGCCAGGTTTAGAGGGTTAAGGGGTCTCTGAGTTGGAGGGCAGTGAGGGTACAATTGAAGACTGAATGCAAAGAATGAATCATGGGGAAAAGTACTCAATATCATGATCACACCATTTAAACAGCCTCTACATCTGAGTGTATTGAGGCATGTATACAATCTCAGGTCTCTGTATGATCATGGCACCTAGACCTTTCCACAATACAGAAAGAGATACAGTCGCAGAACCTAAAGTCAATTAAGAAACAGCAGGAAAGAAAGAGGGGGCTGGAGAGATATCTCAGTACTTAATGGTCCTTGCTGTTTTTTTTTTCAGGTAGCCCGAGTTCAGTTGCCAGCACCCAGAGTGGGGTGCTAACACCTGTAACTCCAGCTATAGGGAATCTGACACAATCCTCTACCTTCCTCAGGCATGACTAGGGAAGCTGAATGAATGAAAGGTAGCTCGGGATTGGTGACCATCAACTTCCCTTGTTGCAAGCAGGTTTGGTACCTGTGACACCTTGCTCAATTCCACCTGAAGTGTTCTCAGCAGCATCTTGTGTGATTCCACCTCTGGCACGAGGTTCTTTGATACCTAGATCACTGTGTCTCCTTTCTTTCCTCCCTGTCCCCTGCTGCGTTCATCTGCACACACCATCATGGTGCATGTAGTACTGTCTCCTTCATCCTATTCATGCTTTACTTTGTGTCCATGGATGCACCACCAGCTTCTGTGTGCAGCCTTGTATTTCATAGAATACCTGTCTTTCCCAGAGCCTGTGGGTTCCTCCAGCGCTTTTCTTTGCCTAATCTTCTTTGCTCCACACGCTTAATTACATCTCTTCTGCTTGCACAAATGACAGTCTATTAAGAATATAAAAGCAAACATTGTAGCCCTGGAAACACGGCTTACTTAGGCCAGTCTATCCCATTTAAACACCCGTGCTCGTTTTCATTTATGTGCAAATAATGAAATCCCTTTTCAGCTGTGATGAACACATGAAGAAAATTCAAGAGCCTTATCTGGAAATGTTTGACTTTCAAACTGCACATAGAGAATTTTTTCAACATCCTGTCATGGGGCAATGGGTTCACCAAATTCTGCCCCTCCCTGAGGATATGAAGACAGTGAACAGTTTCCAGCAGGAAAAGCCAGTGCAGCTCCACACTACTGCAAGCAACCCCATTTGAATTCACTGGGTCCCTCCAATCAACATGTAATAGAAGATGGACTAGTGGTGACGAGAAAGGGCATTGCCATGAGTGGGAATCAGGAGAGGGTAATTGGAGCCAGGTGTGCTGGTGCACGTCTTTAATCTCAGCACTTGAGAGGCAGAGACAGGTCTATGAGATCAAGGCCAGCCTGGTCAACAGAGTGAGTTCCAGGACAGCCAGGGCTGTTATGTAAAGACTCTATCTTGAAAAATAAACATACAAAACTAAAAAAAAAATAAAAAAAAATGAAAAGAAAAAAGATGGTAATTGGGATCTCTACATGATCAATTTAATTGTAATGCATATACACATGAAAATACATTCACTATATTTCTATAAAATGTATTTTAATATTACTATTAGAAAAATACAAGGATGTTCTTTTTAATATGACACAGAAAGGACTTGCTTCAGTGTTAAAAAAGATGCTGAAGAACACAAGATGGGAAGGAAATTCCTCCAGATGAGAGCCAGGTGCAGGAGCTCAGGATGTGTTCAGAAGCACTTGCACACTCATCAAAAGCAGATCTTTGGGACGGGCAATGGGAAGGCACCAGGTGAGAGGAAAGCATGGAGAAACATCCTTCCGGCTTCCCTCTTCTATTACATACCGTAGCCTAGATACATGTCATGGACCTGCACAAGCCCAGGCCTCTCTTGGTGAAGAACCCACTAACAGCTGAGAGGTAGAATAGGACTTTACAATTACACTGTAACTTGATCTTCTCTTGAAAGACACGTGACACAGGACAACTCTTCTCCATACTCTGAGTGTTACTTCTTTGATCCACGTAACACAACATAATGCAAGTGAATGATCACTAGCTCGTCTTTCCAGTGACTGATGAAGTGGCAGATCTATGCCAGAGGATGGGGGCATCAGACACTACTTCACCTGATGCTATAGCTGGAAGTCGCTTTTGGTCAACACACACACACACACACACACACACACACACACACACACACACACACACACTGTAACTAAAACGAGTATCAATGTTCTACTGAGTAAGGCACATCCCTAATGCCTTCCCTACACCTGTCTTAGGAATCACGTGCTCTGTATCATTCTCTTCAGGGAAGCACACTGTCCCTCTCTTACCCATATATGAGTACTGAGAAGAATCTTGTTTGTTTTAACACGGGTTTCTCTGTAATTATACACATATATACAAGTTAACATGGGTGTGTGAGATTTCACAGAATTGAGGATGTTCACATTTCGTTGTAAGACTCTATCTGAGGCATCAAGCCACAGTTTAAGAAGCCGTGTGTGGATGGAGAGATGGCTAAGGGCATCATGCTACTCTTCCTGAGGACCAGAGTTCAGCTTCCAGAAGCCACATCAGATGGCTAACGACTGACTGTAACTCCATCTTGGGGGTGGGGCACACCCCATGACCTCTTTGGGCACATGTACTCACGTGCAGACACCTGCATATCAGCAGATGGGCATACACATATTAAAAAATAAATTGTTTCAAAAAAGATAGCTGTGTAATGCGCCTGATATGGCAGTATCTCTATAATTAATACTACAAGAGAAGGAAATGAAAGGTTTCAGGAAATTGATTTTCTACCTAAAAGCACTAGTGAAATCTGGCTGGAAGCCTGGCACTGTTGCAATGCTTCTGTATCCAGTTCCATGCTTGGGAGTCTGAGACAGGAGCGTCATTAGAGCTCAGGAGCTTCAGGCCAGCCTGAAGAGCAGAGCAACATCCAATCCCCCAAACTGTTCCCGTTAAATAAAATTTACTTAATTATGAAAAAACTATTATTATTTGTTTGTTTTTCAAAGCAAGGAGCACTTAGGAATGCACAGGAAAACAGTATTTTGAGAACCTGGAGTCTAGCTCTCTTTTCCAGCCAAGACTGTGTTCCTGGAGAATATCCATGCATGTTGCGCCCCCTGCTGGACACATTCTTATTTGCAGTCACCTCACAACCAGCACAGAAAGGCTCAGGACAATGCAGAGAACAAGGTCAGGGACTCATGTCTGCCCTCTAGGTGCTGAATAGGACCAGGCCGAACCTGCAGAGGTGCCCCTGAGACAAACTGAACCCAGCTGTTTGAAACCACTTGGCACCCGCCCTTTAGCCTCCAGAGACACCACCACACGCGAATTTCAGTCCACTGAAACATCACCATCTTTTGGAACAGTGAAACTGTCCCTGGAGGATAAAGACTCCAGCAATCACCCACAACAGCCCTGCTGAGGGCCCAGCTGCCTGAGCCTCCTGTGTTCTCTGCCTGCTGTGGCTCCCATAGCTGCCTCAGCTGCCCAGACAAGTTAACAAACTGTTTAGAAAGGTGATCGGACTGGAGAATCTGGGAGGGGAGGCCAGACGGAGGAAGTGGGAGAAGGAAGATAGAAGAATGGAGTAATACAACGTGATTTACTCAAAAGCAAATGGGACAATCAGAGTTTCTGAGGTAGAGCAGCAAGAATATATACCAGTTGTTCATGTTTAGAGGAACACTAGCATCTAGATTGTTTCCTTTTACTTTGAGGCATTCAGTAGAGTCCTAGCCACCAGGCACAGGCACGGGCACGGGCATGGGCATGGGCATGGGCATGGATTTCGTCCTTCAGGGGTAGTGGGCTTGTTGGATTGGCCCGGACTGGAGTGCCCTTCTAGCGACCAATGTCACTCACCCTTTTAATACATCACATCTGCAAGAGATCCAGGCCACAAGGCTGAACTGTCATCTCTAAATTTAAGCCCCTGATACTGAAGACTCTGTTGTTCCTGGGAAAAGAAGGGCTGAGTCCAAGTGAGCAGAGTTGTTTCAGCCGTTCTGATAGTTACCTCATTATCAAATCACCATGACGAGGCCAACTCTTTAGAAGGTTTGTTTGGCTTATGGTTCCAGAGAGATAAGAGTGTGCTGTGGCAGGCAGAGAAGCACAGCAGCTAGCAGCAGCTCTGGGAGCTTCAGTAGAAGCTAAGGTCATCCACCTTAAACCCTAAGCACCAAAGAAAGAGAGGGAAGGGAGGGAAGGGGACGAGGCAGGGGAGTGGGAAATGAGAATTCCGTGAAGTTTTGGAACCTATGGTAACATATTTCTTGTAGCAAGGCCGTACCTCTTAAACCTACCCAGACAGCAGCACAACTTGAAGGCCAACTATCTGAACCTGTGAGTGCTGTCTCCTTTAAGGCACCACGGGCGCGGATGGTGGTAAATGGGGCTCTTTAATCTCCTTCCTTTCAGAGCCTTTGTGGCTCAGGCTGGATGCCTTCATATCCACTTTCATCAAAGAGTATGGATCAGCCATTTCCCCAGAAACACCTCTTGGAGTGGAGAATCTAATTGCATGTTATTAATGTGGCCTAGTTTGAGGAGACTGGATGCACTAGGAACAAATCCATAGTATGGCAACAGCAAATTCTCTGAGGGAGACAGTACTACAACAAAAACGATAGAGCTATTACAGGATTTGGTGAAAGATGAAATTGATGCGAAATTGAAATGATCTCTGCTCTGCTCCATCTGCTCCCATCACACTGTTCCTCCATGTTCGTATTTTGCTGTGAGCATGTCTGTATGCCTCTGATTGTAATGCAGTATTTCTGAATCCTGGCCAGAATAGGCTGGGTTTTGCTTTTTTTTTTTTTTGTGAGTGTTCTTCTGTACATTATAGATTTAGCAGCATCTCTGAGCTCTTTTCACTTGATATTAGTGAATACGTGCCACCCCAATTTTGATAAGAAGGTACACAAGGACAGGGCTGCAGATGAATACATTGTGATTGGGAACCCTTCTAATCATTTACTGATACTGATAGCAAGTATTCAATGAAAGCTCTTGCTGAATATTTCCTGTGCTCACTTTTCTATATTTCAGGAAAACATGTTATTGTTTGTCTCTGAAGAGATGTCTCAAGCTGCAAAGACCACATGCAGAAGCCATGTGGCTGCTCACAGTCACTTATAACTCTGGCTCTGGGACATTAAAAGCTTTCTTCTAGATGCCACCAGCTCCTGCACATATGTAGTGTACACACACGCACACACACACACACACACACACACACACACTCATTCAGGCTTATATACTGTGAGGTTTGTGTATGCTTGGCCCGGGGAGTGGCATTATTGGGAGGTGTGGCCTTGTTGGAGTAGGTGTGTCACTGTGAGTGTGGGCTTCAAGACCCTTATCCTAGTTGCCTGGAAATCAGTATTCTGCTAGCAGCCTGCAGATGAAGATGTAGAACTCTCAGCTCCTCCTGCACCATGCCTGCCTGGATGCTGCCATGTTCCCACCTTGATGATAATGGACTGAACCTCTGAACCTGTAAGCCAGCCCAATTAAATGTTGTCCTTATAAGAGTTGCCTTGGTTATGGTGTCTGTTCACAGCAGTAAAACCCTAACTAAAAGATAGAACATATAATTATACATTAAATGAGTAAATAATCTTTTGTAAAACATTAGAAATTTGTGTAATAAAGAGGAAGTCCATTGCTGAAAAGAAAACGATGTCCAGGCAATTTGTCATTATAAGTATCGTCTTTTGGCTTTGTGGGAGAAATGTCTTTTTTTGCATTGGGCAGCAAATACTGTAAAGATCTTAACTGGTCAAAGTATTGAGAATAAGGAACTGTTGAATGTTCTCTCCTGATTGGGACATCATTTCACCCCTCCTGTGGGTTGAGGAACGTTATGGATGAGGGAGAAGAAAAGAAGAAAAGATAAAAGAAGAAAAGATAAAAGGTGTAGTCACATGGATGAAAGGCTCTAAGGCAGGACAGAGTCAGTACCCTCTAGAACTCTAAGGAGTTGTCATTTTCTGGACGTGATTAAGCCTTTGCTACCTTGCCATGAAGGAGTTAAAAATTTATGAGGCCTTAGCGAGTGAACTCTGAGGATTTTTAGACAATTAACAGTTGCTGGGGGCGAGGGGTGGTGCTCATGGGACCTCAGTGAACACTAAGCATCTGTAGAGACCCTAATTAAATTCATGCATTGACCTACTAAAAAAAGAATATGAAACTTGAAGACACAGTGTTTTGGAAGTATAGGAGGATCAGCAGGAGTGAGAACTAGGTGGGGAATCCCAGATCTGCACTTCATTCCTGGGCCAGAGCTCAGCCTGCCTCCCTGGATGCCTGCTGCCTCCCAGGATAACCAGGTAAGATACTCAAGCCTGCCTTAATCCCCTGCCTACTGGAACCCCAGCAAGCCTAGCAGCAGAGTGGTCTGTCCCATCCCCTCTGCTCCTTCCCCCAATCTTCCTGTAATCCGGGATCTGCACTCCGCTCCCCAGGACACAGCTCAGCCTGCTTCCCTGGAGGCTTGCTGCCACCCAAGACAGCCAGAGACCTTTTGCCATAAGGAATTACCAGCTCTATCTGCTGTCTCAGAGGCCTGCTACCAGCAGAGAGGGCAGCCAACACCAGAGACAACCAGATGGCTAAACACCATCACAAGAACACAATCAACAACAGCCAGGGCAATATGGCACCATCAGAACTTAGCTCTCCCACTACAGCAAGCCTTGGATAGTCTTTTTTTTTTTTTTTAATTTTTTGATTCATTAAAAATAGATTTACTAGAAAAACTTGAACAAAGCAAAAGTGCACTGTCACCAGACACAGATAAGCAACATGCTGAAGAAGGAGCCCTGCCTGGAGGCTTTTGCATTTGAGGCTTTTATTAGGGTATTTTTCCACTGGGATGGGGGCTGACTTTCAACTCCTGAATCACAGAGCTCTTCCAGATGCACGACAAGAGCTTTTAAGCCTTGAGGATCAACCTTGGACTATCATGGCACCATTCTGCCTAATGGAACTATTAATGGGATGTTAACATTTACAGGTTGTTCCCTGCAGACAATTTTTGTTTCAAACAGCCGTGACCATTAAACACTTCACTTACTGCTCAGGCAAAATATCTGACATGCAATTTAAGGACAGAAGAATTTGTTCTGGCTTACAGTTCATCAGGATCTCTATATCGTGGCTAGGAAGGCACCAACCGCTGGTGAGGCACTGAAAGAGAAAGCATGCCAGTAGTTGGGGAAGGCACAGGAGAAGGAGCTGAGACAGCCGACACTGTATAGTCAGGAAGCGGGCAGAAATGAAGGCTGGGCTATAGGCCATTTACTTTCTTTTTCATACATGACAGGAACCCAGCATATGAAATGGTTTCCATGTCTAGGGTGGGCCTTCCCATTTTCTCAGACATGCCTGGAGACTCAGTTCCTGTGTGAGTCCAGATCTTGTCAACCTCACAGTCCATGCCAACAAAACAGGCTCAGGACCAGCTTTTAGTCATTTTCAAACTGTTGTTCTAGGTGACTTTTTTTCTTCTCTTCTTCTTCTTCTTCTTCTTCTTCTTCTTCTTCTTCTTCTTCTTCTTCTTCTTCTTCTTCTTCTTCTTCTTCTTCTTCTTCTTCCTCTTCCTCCTCCTCCTCCTCCTCCTCCTCCTCCTCCTCTTCTCCTCCTTCTTCTTCTTCCTCTTCCTCCTCCTCCTCCTCCTCCTCCTCTTCCTCCTCCTCCTCCTCTTCTCCTCCTTCTTCTTCTTCTTTGCGTTTCTGCATGATACCTATACATCATTGTTAGGAGTTACCTGTGCAGTGTCCTCCAAGAGTCTCATGTTTTGAAGGCTTGGACTTCAGTGAAGCAGTGTCAGAGGTGGGACTTCTGGGAAATGACTAACTGTTGCATGAAATATTAAAAAAGCATCCCACGTTAATGTTGGCTAGGCATTGGTTGGCAGCCTTCAGCTCAGTGGACAGGCCGATACCACATTCTTTCCTTTTAGTCAGGGCCTGTCTCACACATGCTGGCTCTGCCTCTCTGGAGCTCCAAAATCACTCTTTCCACCCAGCTCATTAAGTTTCCAGGGCTGGCTGTTGCCACACATGCCCCATGTTTCCAAATTCCCACGACTGGCTACTGCCACGCATGCCTGGGCTTTCAAATTCCTGTGTCTCGATGGGCTGCAGTCTTGTACACCCTGCTCTGCTGCTGTACCTTTCTCTGGAACCCAGCTGAGTCGTCCCATGAAAGAAAACACCACACAATCTTAGTTTAGAATCAACAGGTAACACAATTGCTGGGCGTAGAACCTAGCATCTTAATTTTGTAAACTAATCTATGCTAAAAATCCTCTGGTGGCAGATCCTGGTGGATCAGCCACTTAAACTGACAGCCTCCAGTTACCTACATTGTGCCTGCATGCTCTGAGCTATCTTGGATATTCTAACACACATAAAGAGCAAGACAATGACTTGAAATCTCATTTTATGAAGATGATTGATAGAGGCCTTTAAAGAGGAAATAATTAAATCCCTTAAAAGAAATACAGGAAAATACAATCAAACAGGCGAAGGAAATGAATAAAACTGTTTAAGACCTGAAAATGGAAACAGACGCAATAAAGAAACACAAATGGAGGCAACCCCGGAGAAAGAAAACCTAGGGAAGAGAACAGGAACAGACACAAGCATCAGCATCAGAATACAAGAGATGGAAGAGAGAATCTCAGGCATAGAAGATACTGTAGAAGAAATTGATGCCTCGGTCATAGAAGATGCCAAATCTAAAAAGTTTCTAACACAAAACATCCAGGAAATTTGGGACACTATGAAAAAAACCAAGCCCCAGGATAATAGGAATAGCAGAAGATTCCCAGATTAAAGGCCCAGAAAATATCTTCAACAAAATCATAGAAAATTTCTCTAACCTAAAGAAAGAGATGACTGTAAATGCACAGGAAACTTATAGAACACCAATCAGACTAGACTAAAAAAGAAAATCTTCCTGCCACATAAATGTGGCATAATCAAAACACTAAATGTACACAAGAAAGTAAAAATATTAAAGGCTGTAGGGGGAGAAGGCTAAGTAACATGTAAAGGCAGACCTATCAGAATTACACCAGACTTCTCAACACAGACTCTAAAAGCCAGAATATCTTGGACAGATGTCTTGCACAGCCTATGAGACCACAGACGTCAGCCGAGACTAATATACCCAGCAAAACTTGCAATTACAATAGATGGAGAAACCAAGATATTCCAAGACAAAACCAAATCTAAACAATATCTTTCTACTAGTCCAGCCCTACAGAGGATATTAAAAGGAAAACTCCAACACCCAAGGAAGGTAACTATACCCGAGAAACCACAAGAAATTAAATAGTTTCACAGCAAATCCAAAAGAAGAGAAACACACACACACACACACACACACACACACACACACGCTAAAACTACAAACATCAAAACAACAGAAACTAACAATCATTGATCATTAATATCTCTCAACATCAATATCAAATAATCAAACTCACAACTGAAATCAGTCGATTAGAAACAAAGAAAATAATACAAAGAATCAACAAAATCAAGAGCTGCTTCTTTGAGAAACTCAACAAGATAGATAAACCCTTAGCCAGACTGACCAAGAGACAGAGAGTCAGTATTCAAAAAACCAAAATCACAAATGAAAAGGGAGACCCAAAAGACACTGAGGAAATTCAAAGAATCATTAGGTCTTATGTCAAAAGACTCCACAAAATTGGGCAATCTAAACAAAATGGATGCTTTTTCTTTTTTCTTTCTTTCTTTCCTTTCCTTTCTTTCTTTCTTTTTTTTTCTTTTTTTGGGGGGGGTTGAGAAACCTACACAGGGTTTCTCTGTGTAGCCCTGGCTGTCCTGGAACTCACTCTGTAGACCAGGCTGGCCTCAAACTCAAAAATCTGCCTGCTTCTGCCTCCCAAGTGCTGGGATTAAAGGCATGAGCCACCACTGCCCGGTAATGGATGATTTTTCTAGACAGAAACCACTTACCAAAGCTAAATCAAGATCAGGTAATCTACGAGAATAGTTCTATAACCCCTAAGGAAATAAAGCAGTCATTAAAAGTCTCTAAACCTCTCCTAGAAATGCCCCTGCCATAGCTGCCGCTGCTCCTGCCGTCACATGGCTATGTCTCCCACATACGCTGACCTTGGCAAGTCCGCCAGGGATGTCTTCACCAAGGGCTACCTACAGCTTTGGCTTAATAAAACTTGATTTGAAACAATGTCTGAGGATGGATTGGGATTCACAAGCTCAGGCTCTGCCAACACGAAGACCACCAAAGTGAACGCAGTCTGGAAACCAAGTACAGATGGACTGAGTATGGGCTAGCTTTACAGAGAAATGGAACACAGACAACACCCTGGGCACCGAGATCACTGTGGAAGACCAGCTTGCTCGTGGACTGAAGCTGACCTTTGATTTAGTTTTCTGTCCTAACACTGGGGAAAAATGCTAAAATCAAAACAGGGTACAGGAGGGAGCATATCAACCTGGACTGTGACGTGGACTTTAACATAGCTGGGCCCACAATCCGGGGCGCTCTGGTGTTTGGCTAGGAGAGTTAGCTGGTTGGCTACCAAATGAATTGTGAGACCTCGAAGTACCGAGTGATTCAGAGCAACTTTGCAGATGGCTACAAGACAGATGAATTGCAGCTTCACACTAAAGTGAATGATGGGACAGTTTTGTGGCTCCATTTACTAGAAGGTGGATAAGAAGTGGGAGACTGCTGTCAATCTCCCCTGGACTGCAGGAAACAGTAACACTCACTTTGGAATAGCAACCAAGAACCAGGTGAATCTCTGAGTGACCTCTGACCTCATAACAAGGTCTGAAGAAGAGTCAGACCTGCCAACTTGGTCTGCCACTTGAGAAAATTTGGGTCCTCACTTCAGGGTTCAACTCTACATATTTGGGAAAGACGCCTAACTATAACCACTAAGTCGCATAGGCCAAGAGGAAAACAGAGAGGAAGAGGACATTGTCTGATTGCCTGTATCATCTTGGGTAGTCTTAGGGCATGTTAGAATCACAAGGAATGTGATGGGTGGCCTGGTTCCTAATCCAGAGCTCCTCGTGACTCCTCTTACTTTGTTTTTCTCCTGGCCTTCAGGAGGGGACAGTTGTGGGCCCAGAAGAATATTCTGAAATGAAAGGATGGAGATGTAAGCTAAGGAGACAGAGCTCATTCAGCCCAGAGAGCAATATAAACAAGCTATGTCAGTAGCATGAGGTTGTCCACAAAGGCAGACCTCACTTACTTGTAAAAGTCCCAGCAGCAGCAGCTTACATCTCCATCCTTTCATTTCAGAATATT
>JANHMN010000005.1:110813328-110833508 GCA_030674055.1 Rhabdomys pumilio
CACATAACTACTTTCAAGTTGTTTACATCAGAATTGAAGTGCAAACATTGCTAGGTGTTCTTGAATTGTTGCGAAAACTGTACTACCTTTACAGCATCCTGAAGTCTCAGACCAATGAATGGTACAGCAGAGAACTGCTGTAACACAAGTCAGGATTGATTTGCAGGAATGCAGAGGAAGCGAGTTTATCATTGTAGTCCTGCTGCAAGCATGCTGCTTGAACAAGAGGGGAATGGGGGAGCATAGCATTTCTGTCTAACGTTGGAGCAGTTCTAAGTGGCATCTTAGAAAAACACAGATGCTATTCCAATGCCATACAAGGACTGATATACAGACAAGTAAACAGATGGGAGTATTATTATAGGACTGCACCAGGACATTGATGGACTGGGAGAGCGCAGCATACACATCTATAAGTGAAGTAGACCACAGTGGCATCTTTGGAAGACAGATGCACATATGACGAAAATACCACACAATGACAGCTGTGCATATATCATTGCTCCTGTAGCTAAATCTAACCTCTGTTCAAACAAAGTGGACAAGTTTAATGGTAGAACTCTTAAGTTCTTTGCATGAGAACAATGGCACACATATCCCTAAGTGGACAAGGATTTTTAAGCACGCAGTTACAATGCTAGTACTTCTGGGACAGGTAGGACTTTGCCACACAATGCCTTGCTCAGAGTAATGTAACAGAAGTGCTCATTGATTTACAGGAAAACAGAGCACATGAGATTATTATTCTAGCATGCCACCAGGACTCTGATTGAACTATGACGGAATAGGAGCATATGCTCCTTGCTGAAACATATATAACCGCAACAGTACATAGTGCAACTTTGAAAAACACACAGATGTGACTGGAACACAGTACAATGGTATATATGCAAAACCCAATGTTTTACTGTTGAGGTGAAATCTAAATTCAGTTTCAGTTTATAAAGAAGCTGACAAGTTTACTTGCACAGCTCTGAAGTTGCACGCATTAGAACACCAGCACGTAAGTTTAACTTGACACAAGCTAAGTATTTGAAAGTGGCAAACTAGGGGGGACAAGTGGATTTCCCCGGGAAGGGGAAATAGAATAATTTTGTGGGTAGAATGGGGATGGGTGGGGACAGGAGCAGGAGCAGGAGGATCAGATATGGGGATGAAGGGAGAGAATGCAGGGAGAGGCACCTGGAATGGAGGAGGGGCTATTTGAAGAATGGTGTGGTAACCTCATGCAGTGAAAACTTTCTGGAATCTATGAAGGTGACTCTAGTAATGGAAGATACAGAGTCTGAACTGGCCATCTTTTAACAAGGATGTCAGTGATGGGACTGGGGTACATTCAGTTGAGTTGTTGGTTAATGGGATTCTGTGAAGACACACAAACAACCCAGGCTGATGCTAGGACAAAGGGTCACTCTCTTAAAACTGATAGTGAGGCCCAATTGATAAGGACAGCATACCCATAGCTCATTAAATGAAGAGAAGTTGAGCTGGTGCCTGCATGGAACCTTCACCCCTTAGTTATATATCTAGTTAGATATCTAGTTTCTTTGGCACTAGAAGGTACTCTGCAAGCTATGGAAAGAGAAGTCTGGACCTCAAGACAGCCACAAAACCATTGACCTACAATCTTCCTGCCTGCAAGATATTCTGGGACAGTGGTATGCAGAACTTTTGGAAGTGGCCAGTCAATGCTGGGTTTAAATTGAGGCCTCTGCTATGAGAGGGAGCCCTTGCTGTCTAGATGACCAGGAACCAGAGACTAGATATCCCAGAGTCCTGCGGTAGAACCAAACACAACAACCACCCAAAATCAATGAAATCATTTCTAATGATATTCTATTGTACTCATAAATTGGTACCTTGCCCAGTTGTCATCAAAGATACTTCTTTCTACAGCAGATGGAAGCAGGTGCAGACACCCGAAGCCAGACATTGTTTGGAGAGAGTCTAAATTGGAAATCTCCCTCGGGTCACTTCCCTCAGAGCTTAGGGAACCCCACAGAAGAGGAAAATTAAAGACTGTAAGAGTCAGAGGGGATGGAGGACACCAGGAGAACATGGCCCCTTAAATCAACTAAGCAGGGCTCCTATGGGCTTACAGAAACCGAAGCAGCAAGAACAGGCCCTGCAGTGGTCAGCACCAGGCTCACACCACTAACCCAGCAGTCATGGTGGTTAAAGCTTATAAGCTTTGTCATTAATGTGTGCTAGAATTAGCAACACGGCAAATGTGCTCAAATATAGAATAAATACATATGCCAAACAAGCACAGGTTGAATTCCCACACGTAGAAACTGATTAAAGAAGCCAAACAACATGAGTTTGTTACAGTTTAAATGTAAAGTGTTTACTAAGACTCTCATGTGTTGGCACCTTAGGCTGCAATCAAGGATGCTATTGGGGAATGTTTTGGAACCTTTTGGACATGAGACCTTGTTATTAGACACTGGGACATAGGAATGGTATATAAGGTGCTATAGGCCAGACAGTTTTCCTGCCCATACCCTTTGTGTTCTCATCCACAATCTCGGGGTAGTAAGTCATCCCATGAGCCCGTACCCCTGCCCAGGCAGACAGAGCCCTCACTTCCAGGCTTCCCCTATTACCATATTACTGTGTTCTCTTCAACCACACGTCTAAATAAATTTTCACTTCAGTTGCTTCTTCCATGTCTTTATACAAATGATGTAGTAAGTTCACACAAAAAGTTCTCATCCAGAAAGCGGGTGGGGGGGGGTCATTGCTCTGATAAACTGAACAGTGAGGTTCTTCAGCCTTCAACTGGTTTGTGTAACGAATAGATACGGGTTTGGAAATACTGTCCAGAGAAAAGTATATACTATTATAAACATAGATTAGTGGGACACTCTGCAGAGCATTTAAAAGGTCAGAATTCAGATGAGAAAGTGAGCAGTGGAGGTCATGCTCGGGAGGTTTCAGATGATAGTAAGGGCAATATTAGGAAATGGGTTAGATGATATTTGAGTTACACCGTAGAAAACAATTTAGGTGCATCCTGTATGTACTGAAATATTGACTGAGACTGAATTTTGGCATATTGAGCTAATAAGCATGATAGAATGTCCAGGACCACAGAGTATTTGGGGCCTGAGATATGGGTCAGTGGGTGTGGTTGTTTGAATACAATGGCCCCCATAGACTCACATTTGAATGCTTAGGGAGTGGCAGTAGAATATATGGCCTTTTGGAGTAGATGTGGCATTGTTGGAGGAATTGTGTCATTGGGTAGGCTGTTTGGCATTTCAAAAAGCTCAAGCCAGGCCCAGTCTCCCTCTCCTCTCCCCTCCCTCTAGCCCTGTTGCCTGCTCCCCGCCAAGCACCATGTCTGCCTGCATGCCATGCTTCCTGACACGATGATAATGGGCTAAATCTTTGAGCTGTAAACCATTCCCAATTACATGTTTTCCTTTATAAGAGTTGCCATGGTGATGGTGTCCCCTAACAGCAATAGTACACCAACCAAAACAGTGGGAAATGTGCTTGTTGGCCTAGCATGGATAATATGTTTGTATATTCAGTATGATTATAAAAGACAGACAATGACCTTACATGCTCGGAATCCCAGAACTGAGAGTAGGGGACACACAGGTCATCCAATCTTGGCACTTAGACATTGTAGCCTAAACTGTGAACTACAGCTTCAGGGAGAAAAAAATAAAGCAGCGAAGCTAGGTAAGAGACACTGCTGTGATAACCTTATCTGTGCACATGTAGCCACAATGGGTAGCTCAGTCCTACACACACATATGTACATGCAAGCATAAAGACACGTGTGCTGCATATAAGGAATCTCAGAACTGTCGATTTTAACAAGCAATTCCCTTCTAAAACAAAGCAAAATCAAAAGGAGAGAAATTGTGGGGCTCATGGGTCACAGACAATTTCCCAGCCAGAAAAGTGGACAGTCTAACCCTGGTGAGGTCCAAGTTGGGAGATCTGATCTCTGGAACTAAATCATAGGGGACATTGGGAGGGGTCATCGTTGTCACAGGTAACTAGTGTAGGAGAGCATCTCTTACCACAGTTTCTCAGAAACCAAGTAGAGAACACACAAACTAATCAAAGGCCTAGTGTTTGCTACTATTGATAAAACAGACAGTAAATATGCTTCAAGTTCTGGGGTCTTTGAAAAAAAGGCGTTCAAAGGTGTGTTTCAAAACCCTAATAATACCTCTATGAGCTATCGAAAGTTTGTTATATTACTGCATAGAAAGGGTAATATTGATGACTGTAAAGAGCATTCTTGTGAGGTCCGGCTGGACCCAGCATAGGCTAGATGACCCAGCAAAAAGGCCAGAGGGACAGAACCTAACTATTAGATAAAGAGTGAAACCAGATGTGTGGTGTGTGACGAGCGCCATAGATAGATAGGGAAGTCCCAGGGCATTCACTGGTTGGAAGTGAGCTCAAAAACCCCAGAGAAACTCCACTCGTGAGTCCATCATGACTAGCCCCCCGACTCCACACTAGTCTGGACTCTGATGAGACCCAAACGATCATTCAATACCCCACTGCACTGGGTATTGCCAGCAGAGCAAGACTCGCTGAGGCCACAGCCAAGGCCAAAAGAGGTGACAGAGAAGTCCGAGCCTGAACCTGAGCCGAGAACAGGTTGTATTTATGAGTGACTGAGTGATGTGGATAGTAGCAGCCGTAGCTTTAGTGTGTGCCTCCCTAGTTTGGTTTTGCATGTGTGCTGTGATTCTATTATATGACACTGTGACTTTTTCATATGAACCTAATATTGAAAGTAAAGCATTTGAAAGACCAGATCTCGACTCTTGCCTGTCTGTCATAATTCCCCAGGCACCTCCTGTCAGACAACTGACAGTCTGGGATACAAGTGCTTGAGACAATGACCTATGGTAGAAAGAGACTGAGGTGAAGGATTGAGGTGGGGAGCTTCAGCGTGAAGTTCAGATAAAGAATGGCACATCTGGTTGGAATGATACAGTTTAGACACAAGGGAAGCCTCCAGTATCCAAAGAAATGTGCATTTCAACAGGTGGGCAAATCTGGAATGCCGGGAAGATCAAAGATGCTAATTTAGGCAGAAACATTCAAAGACAGCATCTTCGTTGTAAAGTACTGTCTGCAAGGGAACTCTAGAGAAGTACAATTCATTCTTGCCTTGCTTGCCTCACCCACTTTCTTTGGGTGTGGAAGGGCCCTTGTTGCCCTAGTTGTTTGATCCTCCAGGGGCATCTGAATTAAGCCACTTGCTCTCTTTCTGGAGAAACACTTCTTGATCCCTTCTTGTCTAACGTAGGCTCTTTCTGAGACACACACCAAGTTGAAATTGAGCAGTTAGATCTCCAAGGAGCCTATGTAGACCACCCAAGTACTTTGTCTTGAGAGTTCTTCAATCTAGGGTAATGCCAAATAGCCTCTGTCTGAGGGACTAACTTTGTCACATCCTTTTGGATAAAGCTACAATCTTCATGTCCCCAGAGACTCCAGAATGTGGATTTTCCAAAAATTTACCCAATGGCTTCAGTTTTGAGTGGCATCTCTAAACACTTCATTATGAAATGACACACAGTGCGGTAGTATCAGAGATCATAACTCTTTGCCATAATTCTTTTCAAACAGCCAAGTAGCAGCCTTCAAATCCTGAGATTTACCTCTCTTTCTGATGACAGATACAGACAAGTGAGAGCCATCAGCCTCCCATTGAACTTGCAACCATCATCTCTACATTTTTACCTCTGGAGTGCACACAAATACACACACACAGACACACACACAGACACACAGCGACAGACAGACAGACAGACAGACAGAAACACACACACACACACACACAACACATAGAGTGGGACTTCATAGTACAACACTGTAATGTAAATTATCTAATAGCCTGGCACAAAACAATCCTTTAGCCCAGGATATTTCTCTCTCTCTCTCTCTCTCTCTGTCTGTCTCTCTCCCCAGTAAAAAATCAAAATTAGAAAGAGTTACAGAACTAATGATGCATGAACATGTATAGAAGCTTCAATGTGCCCAGAAATATGTGCAGTTTGTTGTGCTGATTAATTTTTATATAGTACATTAAAATTTTACTGGGAAAGAATAAAATTGGTAGGGTTGACTATAAGATGAAAAGGGGGTTAAATTCCTGAGACTGTCCTTCACATGGTGAATTGTCTAGAGTATGTGCCAAAAACACAAAAGGCTTTAGAAGGAGGCATGGTAGAGGAAGTGCACTGGAGCGTCCAGATGGGCTCGATGGCACAGCAAAGGATAATGGCAGGTGACGTGTAAGAAAGGGATAATGATAAAACATATCGTAGTGGAAATCTGCCTTTTGAATGCTAACTATAGAAAGTTAAAGGATCAATTTTGTAAAAGTAAAACTTTTATTTCTCTAGAAGGGAGGGGTTCACCGTGCTGTATCATTCCCAGGGTAATTATAGGCAGTTAACAGTTTCTCAGACAAAGGGTAAAAGATGTCCCATTTTTCCCTAGGGAGCTTTTACCCAAGGAGTAGGGAAGATTTTCTTTAATGTTGTAGCCACTGATAGGTTGCACATGCGATATAAACAACCCGTCACCTAGGCTCTGCTAAAAAACCCTAATCAAAATCATTGGTTCTCTCTCAAAGAAGCCAACATAGAAGTAGCAAGTAGAAGTCACTGACATGGGAAAGGGCATCAGTATGAGTGGGAGGCAGTCAGCAGCGCTTAATGTGGAGTGAATGACATAAAAACATATTCATGTGTGAACCTGTCAGAATAATCCTCAATATTAAGTATAAGCAATGTATACTTTAAAACGTTAGAAAAAGAAAATGCGTGAGAAGATGCTTTGTAAGTTTCAAAGTGCTGTAGAAACACAACTGATGTGTATCCATACTATTTAAAGGATGCAGAAGGAAACAGCATAGGGAGAGGGTAACTTAAGAAGGGCTCAGAGATGTCAGCACACCCAATGGAAAGCATTTGGATCTTGGAGTCACAGTAAGAAGGCAGCAGATGCCAGAAATCAATTTGTAAACACCTGCTGGCTTCCCTGACCGTTCTGTGTTGGGATTGGGTTGTGTGGAACGAGCTCTGCTCACAAATATTACATCCACAGGATAACCTGGAATGCAGCTCGCTCTACTAAGTGTCTTATACGCAGCATCACCCTCACAACATCGTGCTAAGTGAAGTAGGATAGGAGAATGTTGTAGTGAGGAAAGAATTGGGAAATCTGCATATGACAGTGGGAGGGGCCAGAAGCTCACAGAGGGAATGAGCTTTGAACATTATTGGTGTTATTCTAAAATCATCTTTTCTGAGCCAGATGTATCAGATTAGAGCAGGGAAAAGGTCCATAGCCCTGTGGGTGGAGCCAGTTCCCTACTTTTTTGGAGAATTAGGGATAAATACTTCTTTCCTGAACCAGCCCTCATCTGGCAACCTTTCTCACATCAGGACTCAAAAAGAGACTTGAGAGTACCAGGAACCACAGGTTGCAAAACAGAAAGCATCTCCTGACTTTTTAACGGTGCCCCCAGAAAAACTGAAGAAAAGACTAAATTTGTAAATGAACCCTCAATATCTCTCAGTCACCCACAAGAGAAATGTACCTTTCTCCTATGTCACAGTGATCGACTTATTCAATCCCTAAACTGTTGACTTATTCAAATCCATTGAAGTGCAGCATCGAGGCTCAGTAAAATACCCCATGTCTTTGTCTACCAATGTTCTGGATAATAAGGACCTTTCTTATCCAGTGTGATCTGAGTTCCCAAACCCATGGTCAGCTCTTGATGTGCAGGCAGCACAGAAACCAGGTGAGGCTGTCTCTGTGGCCTGAGAAGAGAGTTTGCTCAGGGTGCAGACTCTGATATGGAGTGGAAGAAGAATGCAAAGTCCTTGCAGGGCACCAGGAAGAGTTGCTGACTAGGTGAGCAGCAGTGGAAACTCACTGACATTGTTTTTTCTTTCTCTCTCTTTCTCAGCCCCAGACAGAAGGAAAGCTGATGATGAGAACACAGTGGTCTCTTCGGAGCACAGGTAACACACTAGAATCTTGAATATCAACTTACAAATAAATGAAATGAATATTTTCCACACTGAGGGGTTCAGTGCCTGTGTTCCCAAACCTGCTTCTCAGTTTTCTTAAAACGAATTAATTTTCTTTTACTGATGTGTGTGTGTGTGTGTGTGTGTGTGTGTGTGTGTGTTTGTGTTGGCCAGTGCATTGTTAAGGAATGTGTAAATGCATGGGGTGGGGAGCTACGGAGGCCAGAAGACAGCACTGGATTCCTGAGAGATGATGGAGCTACAACTGGTTATGGGCTGTCAAATGTGGATGACAGGTTCCCTACATAGGTCCTCTGGGAAAGCAGAAAGCACTTTACACTGCTGAGACATCTCTGCAGCTCCTTCAGTCCTGGCTCTGACAATGTGAAAAATTGTGTTAGTGCTGTTCTTTCTCATTGCAAACATGGTGTTAGCATTGTTCTCATTGTGTGCTACACTGCAGGCATTGATACTCTTAGCATTTGTGGAACACTCCATAAGTGCTTTCTTCTTACTCAGTGGCAAGCATTCTGTGAGCATTTCTTTTCATGTTATGTTTCAAACACTCCCTTACTACTGGTTTGACTCTGTGTCAAGCATCCCCCAAACTATATTATCTACCTAGCCATCTGACCTACAGGCTGTCTTATTGGTTTTAGACTTGCAAGGTTGAACCTGAGCTGAAGCAGGGAAAGAAAAGCTGTTGTCAGCTTATGGATTCCCTGAAGACCAGTTCCTAGGTCTACAAACTAAATATCTTCTGCTCCTAACTGCCATATGTTATTTCCTGAGTCACGAGTCTGGAGCTCATCCTATACATTACAGAATTCCTGATCTCTTTAGTCATCAAACACAAGGGGCCCTGCATAGGCTGTACAAAACACAACTTTCTTAGAAATCATACATTTTACTTTTATTTTTAAGGTTATAATTTAATTGCATTTCCTGTCTTCTCTTTCTCCTCTCCATATGTGTATACACATACACATATCTATATATCTACCTATCTCTATCTGTATCTCTATCATATATATATATGTATATATATATATATATATATATATATATACATATATATATATGTATTTATATCTATATCTTCCTTATAAATAAAATTGTATCAAAGAACATAAAGACATTAAAATGAGAGCCACCTTGAAGTGTGCTTTTCATGGTGCCATGCATGCTACCAGAGTGAAAACGGAATCACTAGTCTCACTCAACAGGGAATTCTCAAAACTACAATACCTGATATGCCTGATATGACGTGAGCACTGGATCAATAGTGGCAGGAATATTACAAGAGTAGTCAAACACTCTGGTTGGCTGTAAAGCTCACTATTATTATTTTGCATACGCATCTGGTTCTGTTAAAGGGGCTAAGAACCTGGAGCTTGATAAGCCTTATACACTAGGGGACAACCCACTACTATTATTCTGCTAAACAGGCATAGGATTAAAGTGACTCGTAATAACTTATTGATTTAGTTGTTGAGGAGAGCATCTCTTGACCTGCTTCAGAGAAACCTGAAGTAGATGGTAATTAAGAAAAAATTCTCAGCTGTTTATTGTGGAGAGCATAAGGGAATTTGTAATGCTTAGTCCTCAATGTAACACATATATCCCTAGTAAACCTCACCCCACCCTCGTCCAATGTTTCAAGGATCTTTCAGGAAGAGGATGAGAAAAGATAATAAGGAGTGGTGAATTATGTCAAAGAAACAGAATTTTTCCAACAAAACATGGGAATACAAAATAGCTTACAGCAGTTATGGTTGCAGGACTGCAGCCCAGTGCCTTCAGACACAAGCAAGATAACTGGAAGGGCAGGCTCCAGTCAGAGACAGTGAGTGCAGGTAGCATTACAGCTAACCAGATGGCGGAAGGCAAGCACAAGAACATAAGCAACAGAATCCAAAGTTACTTGGCATCATCAGAACCCAGTTCTCCCACCATAGCAAGCCCTGAACACCCCATTACACCGGAAAAGCAAAATTCAGAATTAAAATCACTTCTCATGATGATGACAGAGAACTTTTAGAAGGACATAAATAACACTCTCAAACAATTTGAGAACACAGGTAGACAGGTAGAAGCCCTTAAGGAGGAAACACAAATATCCCTTAAAGAACAGCAAGAAAACACAACCAAACAGGTAAAGGAATTAAACAAAACCATCCAGGATCTAAAAATGGAAGTAGAAACAATAAAGAAACCACAAAGGGAGACTACCCTGGAGGTAGCAAATCTAGGAAAAAGATCAGGAGTCATAGACACAAGTATCACCAACAGAATACAAGAGGTAAAAGAGAGAATCTCACCTGCTGAAGATACCATGGAAAACATTGACACAACTGTCAAAAGAAATGCAAAATGCCAAAAGCTACTAACTCAAACCATCTGGGAAATCCAGGACACAATGAGAAGGCCAAACCTAAGGATAATAGGTATAGATGAGGGTGAAGACTCACAACTTAAAGCGCCAGTAAATATCTTCAACAAAATTTTAGAGGAAAACTTTCCTAACCTACAGAAAGAGATGTCCATAAATATACAAGAAGCCTACACATGTCCAAATGGCCTAGACCAGAAAAGAAATACCTCCTGTCACATAATAATCAAACCATCAAATGTACAAAACAAAGAAAAAAATACTAAAAGCAGTAAGGGAAAAAGGTAAAGTAACATATAAAGGCAGACCTATAAGAATTACACCAGACTTCTCACCAGAGACTATAAAAGCCAGAAGATCCTGGACTGATATACAGACCCTAAGAGATCACAAATGCAAGCCCAGACTACTATACTCAAAACTCTCAATCAATATTGATGGAGAAACCAAAATATTCCATGACAAATCCTAATTTACACAATATCTTACCACAAATCCACCACTTCAAAGGATAATTGATGGAAAAGTCCAACACAAGGAGGGAAACTACAACCTAGAAAAAGTAAGAAAATAATCTTCCAACAACCCCAAAAGAAAATAGTTACACAAACATAATTGCACCTCTAATAACAAAAATAACAGGAAGCAACATTCATTTCTCCTTAATATCTCTTAATATCAATGGACTCAATTCTCCAAAAAAAGACATAGACTATCAGACTGGATACATAAACAGGACCCAGCATTTTGCTGTATACAGGAAATGCATCTCTGTGAAAAAAAAAAAACACACACTATCTCAGAGTAAAAGGATGAAAAACAAACTTCCAAGCAAATGGTCCCAAGAAACAAGCTGCAGTAGCGATACTAATATCAAATAAAATCGTTTTTCAACCAAAAGTAATCAAAAAAGATAAGGAAGAACACTTCATATTCATCAAAGGAAAAATGTACCAAGAGGAACTCTCAATTCTGAACATCTATGCCCCAAATGAAAGGGCACCCACATACATAAAAGAAACTTTACTAAGGCTCAAAGCATACATTGCACCTCACACAATAATAGTAGGGGATTTCAACACCCCACTCTCAGCAATGGACAGATCATGGAAACAAAAACTAAACTGAGACACAATGAAACTAACAGAAGTTAAGAAACAATTGGATTTAACTGATATCTATAGAACATTTCATCCTAAAACAAAAGAATATACCTTTTTCTCAGCACCTCATGGTACCTTCTCCAAAATAGACCATATAATTGGTCACAAAACAGGCCTCAACAGATACAAAATGATTGAAAGAATCCCTTGTACCCTATTAGACCACCATGGACTAAGGCTGGTCTTTAATAATGACAAAAACAACGGAAAGCCCACATACACGTGGAAACTGAACAATGCTCTACTCAAGGATGACTTGGTCAAGGAAGAAATAAAGAAAGAAATTAAAGAGTTTTTAGAATTTAATGAAAATGAGGACACATCATACCAAAACTTGTGGGACTCCATGAAAGCAGTACTAAGAGGAAAACTCATAGCTCTAAATGCTTACAAAAAGAAACAATTTGACAGCACACCTGAAAGCCTTAGAACAAAAAGAAGCTAATATACCCAAGAGGAGTAGACAGCAGGAAATAATCAAACTCAGAGCTAAAATCAACCAAGTAGAAACAGAAAGAACTATACAAAATATCAACAAATCTAGGAGCTGGTTCTTTGAGAAAATCAACAAGATAGATAAACTCTTAGCCAGACAAAACAAAGGGCACAGAGACAGTATCCAAATTAATAAAATCAGAACTGAAAAGGGAGACATAACAACAGAAAATGAGGAAATTAAAAAAAAAATCATCAGATCCTACTACAAAGGCCTATACTCAACAAAATTGGAAAATCTGGATGAAATGGACAATTTTCTAGACAGATACCAAGTATCAAAATTAAATCAGGAGCAGATAAACCATCTAAACAGTCCCATAACCCCTAAAGAAATAGAAGCAGTCATTAAAAATCTTCCCACAAATAAAGTCCGGGACCAGATGGCTTTAGTGCAGAATTCTATCAGACCTTCAAGGAAGACCTAATACTAACTCTCTTCAAACTATCCCATAGAATAGAAACAGAAGGAATACTACCCAATTCATTCTATGAAGCTACAATTACACTCATACCTAAACCTCACAAAGACCCAACAAATAAAGAGAACTTCAGACTTATTTCTCTTATGAATATCAATGTAAAAATAGTCAATAAAATTCTCTCAAACTGAATCCAAGAACACATCAAAACAATCATACATCATGATCAAGTAGACTTTATCTCAAAAATACAGGGTTGGTTCAATATTCAGAAATCCATCAATGTAATCCACTATATAAACAAACTCAAAGGAAAAAAACACATGATCATCTCACTAGATGCTGAGAAATCATTTGACAAAATTGAACATCCCTTCATGATAAAAGTCTTGGAAAAATCAGGAAATCAAGGTCCATACCTAAACATAGTAAAAACAATATACAGTAAGCCAGTAGCCAACATCAAACTAAATGGAGAGAAACTTGAAGCAATCCCACTAAGATCAGGGATTAGACAAGGCTGCCCACTCTCACCCTACCTATTCACTATAGTACTGGAAGTCCTAGCCAGAGCGATTAGACAACAAAAGGAAGTCAAAGGGATACAAATAGGAAAGGAAGATGTAAAAATTTCACTATTTGCAGATGATATGATAGTATACTTGAGTGACCCTAAAACTTCCACCAGAGAACTCCTAAACTTGATAAATGACTTTAGCAAAGTGGCTAAATATAAAATCAACTCAAACAAATCAGTAGCCATTCTCTATTCAAAGGTTAAACAGGCTGAGAAAGAAATTAGGGAGATGACACCCTTCATAATAGCCACAAATAATATAAAATATCTTGGAGTGAACCTAACCAAGCAAGTGAAAGATCTGTATGAGAAGAACTTCAAGTCTCTGAAGAAAGAAATCAAAGAAGATCTCAGAAGATGGAAAGATCTCCCATGCTCCTGGATTGGGAGGATTAATTTCATATTCTGCAGCACTAAAGTCTGTCAGATGAGTTTGGGCCAGAAGGCTGAAGATTTGATGCTCCAACATTCAGTAGTATAGGGGTTGTCCAGGTGTTCAGCGGTCTCTATAAATTGGCTAAGTTTTAGAAGCTATGCTTATTGCTTCCCATAAACTCAGTTAATTTAGTCATTCTGGATTTCTGACAGCATTGAAAACTTATAGACTCATAGCCAATCCAGGCTATTTACCTTGAGAGAAAAGATCTGAGTGGAGGGTTCTCAGCTGACATTCATTCTAAAGCCAAGAAAAAGCCAGCTTCAAAACTAAGAGTTTTAGTCAATAGACACGGCAGAGGTTCTGGCTAGTCAACAAAAGGATGGACTGGGTATTAAGACTATCTTGTACCTCACTGGTACAAATAGGAATAATTGTGCTCTAATTGTATTCTGAGAGAAAAAGCTTTATTTTAACAGGAAGCTTAATATGTAGGAGGAGCTAAGGGGGAAGGAGCAACGAGAGGAAAAGATGGAGTAAGGAGAGGAAAAGATGAAGTAGATGAGAAGCTCGGTAATGAGAGAGAAAAAGAGAGAGAAAGAAAGAGGGGGCATGGAGGCAGAAGTTCACATGTCTCCACTAGTCAAAGATAGCTTACATAGCTAGATTGGGTATTAGGTTACACTTCTGATTGAGCATTACCATACTTACAAAGCCCTTGATTAACATTTAAAAAATTGTATAAAAGCCAAATGGAACAGGGGGGTAACGGATAGGGGTTTTCTTGGGAAGGGAAATGGGGAAAGGGATTGGCATCTGAAATGTAAATAAAATATCCAATAAAAAAAATTTTAAAAAATGGCCATCTTGCCAAAAGCAATCTACAGATTCTAAGCAATCTCCATCAAAATTTCAAATCAATACTTCATAGAGATAGAAGGAGCAATTTGCAAATTCATTTGTAATAACAAAAAACCCAGGATAGCAAGAACTATTCTCAACAATAAAAGAACTACTGGGGGAATCACCATCCCTGACCTCAAACTGTACTACAGAGCAATAGTGATAAAAACTGCGTGGTATTGGTACAAAGAGAGGCAGGAGGATCAGTGGAATAGAATTGAAGATCCAGAAATGAACCCACACACCAATGGTCACTTGATCTTTGACAAAGGAGCTAAAACCATCCAGTGGAAAAAAGTCAACATTTTCAACAAATGATGCTGGATCAACTGGAGGTCAGCATGTAGAAGAATGCAAATTAATCCATTCTTATCCCCTTGTACAAAGCTCAAGTCCAAGTGGATAAAGGACCTTCACATAAAACAAGATACACTGAAAGTAATAGAAGAGAAGATGGGGAAGACCCTCAAATACCTAGGTACAAGGGAAAACTTAAGAACTTTTCCTGAACAGAACACCAATGGCTTATGCTCTAAGATCAAGAATCGACAAATGGGATTTCATCAAATTGCAAAGCTTCTGTAAGGCAAAGTACACTGTCAAGAAGACAAAACAGCAACCAACAGATTGGGAAAAGATCCTTACTGATCCTACATCCAATAGAGGGCTAGTATCGAATATATACAAAGAACTCAAGAAACTAGACACCAGACAACAAAATAACCCCATTAAAAATGGGGTACAGAGTGAAACAAATAATTCTCAACTGGGGAAATTCAAATGGCTGAGAAGCACCTTAAGAAATGCTCAAAATCCTTAGTCATCAGGGAAATGCAAATCAAAACAACCCTGAGATACCATCTCACAACAGTCAGAATGGCTAAGATCAAAAATTCAGGTGATAGTAGATGCTGGTGAGGATGTGGAGAAAGAGGAACACTCCTCCATTGTTGCTGGGATTGCAAGCTGGTACAACCACTCTGGAAGTCAGTCTGGTGGTTCCTCAGAAAATTGGACATAGCACTACCTGAGGACCAGGCTATACCACTCCTGGGCATATACCCAGAAAATGCTGCAACATATAACAAGGACATATGCTCCACTATGTTTATAGCAGCCTTATTTGTAATAGCCACAAGCCGGAACGAACCCAGATGTCCTTCAACAGAGGACTGGATACAAAAAAAATGTGGTACATTTACACAATGGAGTATTACTCAGCTATTAAAAATAATGAATTCTAGAAATTCTTGGGTAAATGGATGGAACTAGAAAATACCATCCTGAGTGAGGTAACCCAATCACAAAAAAAAAAGACACATGGTATTTACTCACTTGGTATATTAGCCCAAAAGTCTGAAACAACATAGATTCAACTAACAGACCACAAGAAGCTCATGAAGAAGGAAGAATAAGTGTGGATGCCTAGGTCTTACTTAGAAGGAGTAACAAAATACCCAAGGGAGCAAATATGGAGACAAATTGTGGGACAGAAACTGAAGGAGAGGTTGTATGGGGACAATTCCACATGGGGATTCATCCCATGTGAAGTCACCAAAAATAGACGCTGATATGGATGACAGAAAGTGCATGCTGACAGCAACCTGATAAGGCTGTCTCCTTAGAGGTCCCCTAGAGTCTGACATACCCAAAGGCAAATACTCACAGCTAACCATTAATCAGATGAAGGGTTCCCAAGAGAGAAGTTAGAGAGAAGACCAAAGGAGCCAAAAGGGTTGGTGGCCCATGAGGAGAGCAACAATGCCAACCAACCAGAGACCCCAAGGGTCTAAACCACCAGCCTAGGAGCACATAGGGAGGGACCCATGACTCCAGCTGTATATATAGGGGAGGAGGTCCTTGTTGGGAATAGGTGGGAGAGGAGATATTTGGTCCCATGAAGGCTGAACACAGAGTGGGAGAGAATCTGAGTGTGGGGAGGTGGGAGTGAGGGGTCGGTGGGGCACAAGTTCATAGAAGCAGGAGGAGAGGGGGATGGGATGAGGGGTTCCTGGGTGGTGGGGGGAATGGGGTAAAAGGATAAAATTCTAAATGTACATATTACATTAAAGAAAGGGGGGAAAGAAAAGCTGTTAGAACCAACATCTTTAATAAAATGTCAGCCCTCTTTAAAAAAATTATCTTGATACTAAAATTTGTTATGAGAATTGTACATTGCAGAATACACAGCCTTGGTCTATCTACTCATCAAGCAAGCTATGCAGACCTGCTCAAACCTCTGAGGTCCTGGAATTCCAACTGGATGCAGTGAAGACACAGCCTCAGAGGCTTATCAATTTACTCTTCCCCCACCCCTCTTCTAATATCTCAATGCCCGTAATCAGCTTCAAGAAGTTAATGAAGAGTCAGCGCCCCTATTCCCTGGGCTTGGGGACTAAGGTGGTTAATATTGGGCTGTCTTTCTAGGGAAAAGTAGTGGCTTTTGTGGGAATAGGGAAGATAGGCTAGGATCTATTACATAGCCATAACCTATTGGTAGAAATCTGTATAATTATTATCAAGATGAAGCTATAATTTCTTAAATTGTACAAAATTTACTTTGATTTCAAACTTAAGGTTTTCTTTAATACGAGCTTCTTATTGACATAAAGGTGAGATAAATATTGATACTCTCATGGGCAATGTGCCTGTATAACACATTTAGGAATACAAGGCCTAGACCCAGTCCTTCTTTAACTTTTTCAACTGATTTGAGATGCTTAGATTGTGAGTTAAGGGACTATAGCAAATTCATGGCTTGGAGTTTATTGTTAGGGTGTTTTCTATATTTTATTTAGAAATAGCTGAGAGGAGTTAACAGACAACAGTCCAGATTGCCTTACGAGGATAGTTGGTTTTCAAAACGTCAGAAGTCCAGAGAATTGAAGTTGCAAATATTCCTGTAGTAATTCATTTTGATTAGAGACCTGTCTGCTCCTGACAGCTTCCTGTCTTGGATTCTAAGAAGAAATTGAGCATCTTTGAGTTACTCCAGTTGTGGTGAGACAGCCACTAGAAAAGAATTGCCTCTTTTCATCTATAGACAAATCACTGTCCAGAAAAGGACGCACTTGCAGAATAGTCGACTGATTATATCTGCCTAGACAGAGTAATCACCCCTTAATAATTCTGCATCACTAAGGTCTGTCAGATGATCCTGGGCCAGAAGGCTGAAGATCAGATGCTCCAACATTTTGTAGTATAGGGACTGTCCAGGTGTTCAGCAGTCTCTATAAATTGGCTAAGATTTAGAAGCTATGCTTTGTGCTTCCCATAATTTTAGTTAACTCAGTCATTCTGGATTTCTGACAGGGTTGAAAACTTATAGTTTCATAGCCAATCCTGGCTATTTACCTTGAGAGAAAAGATTCGAGTGGATGGTTTTCAGCTGACATTCATTCTAAAGTCAAGAAAAAAGCCAGGTCTAGAACTAAGTGTTTTAGTTAGGAGAGATGAGAGAGGTTCTAGTTAGTCAACAAAATGATGGACTGGGTATTAGGACTATCTTGTAGTTCACTGATACAAATTGGCATAATTATGCTCTAATTGCATTTTGAGAGAAAAGTGTTATTTTATCAGGAAGGGTGATATGTAGGAGGAGCTAAGGTGAGAGGGGTACCGAGAGGAAGAGAAGGTGTAAGGAGAGGAGGAGAAGAAGGAGAGGAGAAGCTAGGTGATGAGAGAGAGAAAGAGAGAAAAAGAGAGGAGGGATATGGAGGCAGTTGTTCATGTGTCTCCTCCAGTCAAAGATAGTTGATATATCTAGGCTGGGTGTTAGGTTACACTTCTGATTGAGCGTTACCAAACTTATAAAGACTTTGATTAACATTTTTAAAAACTGTATAAAAGCAAAAAGAAAAAGGGGACATAGAATAGGGGTTTTTTTGGGGGGGATTGGGAAAGGTGATGGCATCTGAAATGTAAATAAAATATCCAATAAAAAAATAAAAAACACAACAAAAACAAACAAACAAACAAAATAAACATATATGGTCACACTACAGTTAGCACCAGGGAGTATAATGTGGTAGTATCACCGGGATGCCCCTCCATATTATCAGGCTTTTGAATACTTGGTCCCACTTAGTGGCACTATTCAAGGAGCCTTGGGGAGAGGGGTTGATGGCACTGGAGGACACCTGATGCTAGAGGAAGTCTTTAAGAGTTAGAAGAATCACACCATTTCAAGTTTGTGCTTTGCTTTGTATGAATGGTTTACGATATGAGCCCTCAGGTTCCAATTCTGGTGCCATGCCTTTACTCCAGCTTAATGGATTCTAAACCTCTAGAAGCATGATCCCAAACAAATTCTTTCTTCCAGAACATCTCTTTGAAATGTTATTTATCAAAAAAGCAGAAAATAACATAATATACCAGTGGTCTTCTCCAGGGTGTGTACCTTAAAATAGAAAAAGGCAGCAAGGGACTCCTCAGCCTTGCTGACACTTATGGAAAATGCTGCAGAGGTTTCTGTTTGTTTCTTGCATGAATTCTTTACCCATGCTCCTGCAAGGAGGACAACTGTTTTGTTTATCGTGTTTTCAGTAGGGGTCATAGTTTTTCTCATGATTTTACCATGTGTATGTTACTACATGATTATCAAGTCTTTCTTCCCTGCGAGACACTTTCGGATCTCATTCCCCTTGCCCTGTAGGCTGCATGTCGATCCAGCCCATATTCCCCATGTCAGCCTTTCCATGGCCTCTCAGCTAAGGGCTTGAGACCAGTCAGTCAGAGGCTTCCTCCTGGTTCGGGAATCCCCAGTCGAAGAGCTTTGGCCCCTGTGGGGTCTCAGACTGTGTTCCTTCATCCCTGGAGCAGAGCCCTGCCACTTCTCACAGCCCAACATATGCCCAGCACTGCATGGATGGACACAGTCCTGCATCTCTGCCTCTCTGAGCCACAACCCCAGCCCCTTGGGGCCACAGACACACAGGACTCACAGTTCAACCCAACAGGACCCACTCCCACCGATGCTCACGCAACAGCCCAACATGTGTCATCCTCCCCCAGGACATATCAGCTGTTACAAATTGCTAAAAGCTGGCAGAAATGCTATGCCTCAGGAAAACAGGTAGGGAACCTGAAAGGTGGAATGCCCTGGAAGTCTATTAAGCAAGTGACTGTGAGGTCCCTAGGGAACTCCAGGCTCTGGGGGTCCTTCCATCCTCCTGATCTTCTAATAAAGTTTGTCATTTTCATTTTCTTTTCTTTTTGTCTCTGGGCTTCTACATTCTTACCATTAATTTCAATGTCCTGGGGTCTGCTGCTGTTGTTTCTTCATGTGTTGGTCTTCTGCTTTTCCTGGAAATCCATTCTTGGTTCATCCCAGAGAACTAAGTCAGTAAATTGCCTAGATGCCCACCCCTATTCATTTTTCCCCCTTCCCTTCTCCCTCTCACTCTAGCCCCCCTTTCCCCTGTCACGCTCTTTCTGGTCCACCCGAATTTTTTTTAATAAATAATTTATTTATTCACTTTATAGCCCAATTGCTACCCTCAAGAATGCCCTTCATACACACTCTTCTCCCATTCCCCTCTTTTCCCCAACCAAATTTCATGATATTCCAAGCTACAAAATAATGAAAATGACAACCGAGGTATTCTCTTGACCATCAAATTTAAAATACCCTTGAGATCCACATTCATTTTCTTCCACAGTGAGTGGGATTTTTGGTGGTGGTATGATTTTACTGGACCGTCTCCTGTAGATCAGGAGGGCCTCTGCTGTGCTGTAAAGCAGAGGATGGCATTGAAAGATCGATATTCCTGCCTCTAGCCCCACAGCACTGTGATTTCAGGTGTGTACCACCATATCCA
>JANHMN010000005.1:110833608-110843996 GCA_030674055.1 Rhabdomys pumilio
AGAATACCTCGGTTGTCATTTCCATTATTTTGTAGCTTGGAATATCCCGAAATTTGGTTGGGGAAGAGAGGGAAAGGGGAGAAGAGTGTGTATGAAGGGCATTCTTGAGGGTAGCAATTGGGCTATAAAATGAATAAATAAATTATTTATTAAAAAAGATTCGGGTGGTCCAGAATGAGCGTGACAGGGGAAAGGGGGGCTAGAGTGAGAGGGAGAAGGGAAGGGGGAAAAATGAATAGGGGTGGGCATCTAGGCAATTTACTGACTTAGTTCTGTGGGATGAACCAAGAATGGATTTCCAGGAAAAGCAGAAGACCAACACATGAAGAAGCAACAGCAGCAGACCCCAGGACATTGAAATTAATGGTAAGAATGTGGAAGCCCCAGAGACAAAAAAAAAAAGAGAGAGAATGAAAATGACAAACTTTTATTAGAAGATCAGGCGGATGGAAGGACCCCCAGAGCCTGGAGTTCCCTAGGGACCTCACAGTCACTTGCTTAATAGACTTTCAGGGCATTCCGCCTTTCAGGTTCCCTACCTGTCTTCCTGAGGCATAGTATTTCTGCCAGTTTTTAGCAATTTGTAACAGCTGATATGTCCTGGGGGAGGATGACACATGTTGGGCTGTTTCATGAGCATGGGTGGGAGTGGGTCCTATTGGTTTGAACTGTGCGTCCTGTGATTCTTCGGCCCCAAGGGGCTGGGGGTGCGGCTCAGGGAGGCAGAGATGCAGGAAGTTGACTGTGTCCTCTCCACACACTGCCGGGCATATGTTGGGCTGTGAGAAGCCGCAGGGCTCTGCTCCAGGGATGAGGGAACACAGTCTGAGACCCCACAGGGGCCAAAGCTCTTGGACTGGGGATTCCCAGACCAGGAGGAAGCCATGGACTGACTGGTCTCAAGCCCTTAGGCTCTTAGGCACCTCTAAGAGGTCATGGAAAGGCTGACATGGGGACTTAAGGACTGGATCCACATGCAGCCTAAGGGGCGAGGGGGATGGTCTATGGCAGTTTCCCACAGGGAAGAGAGACTTGATGATCATGTACTAACATACACATGGTAAAATCATGAGAAAAACTATGACCCCTACTGAAAACACGATAAACAAAACAGTTGTCCTCCTTGCAGGAGCATGGGTAAAGAATTCATGCAAGAAACAAACAGAAACCTCTGCAGCATTTGCCATAAGTGTCAGCAAGGCTGGTGAGTCCCTTCCTTGCTGCCTTTTTCTCTTTTAAGGTGCACACCCTGGAGAAGACCAGTGATATGTTATTTTCTATTTCTGTGATAAATACCATGTCAAAGAGATGTTCTGGAACAAAGAATTTTTGGGGGGTCATGCTTCTAGAGGTTTAGAATCCATTAAGCTGGATTAAAGGCATGGCACCAGAATTGGAACCTGAGGGCACATATCGTAAACCATTCATACAAACCAAAGCACAAACTTGAAATGGTGTGATTCTTCTAACTCTCAAAGACTTCCTCTAGCATCAGGTGTCCTCCAGTGCCATCAACCCCTCTCCCTAAGCCTCCTTGAATAGTGCCACTAAGTGGGACCAAGTATTCAAAAGCCTGATAATCTGGAGGGGCATCCCGTTGATACCACCACATTACACTCCCTGGTGCTAACTGTAGTGTGACCATATATGTTTATTTTGTTTGTTTGTTTTTGTTTTGTTTTTTATTTTTTATTGGATATTTTATTTACATTTCAGATGCCATCACCATTCCCCATCCCCCCAAGAAAACCTCTATTCTATGCCCCCTTTTCCTTTTTGCTTTTATACTGTTTTTAAAACTGTTAATCAAAGGCTTTATAAGTTTAGTAACGCTCAATCACAAGTGTAACCCAATACCCAAACTCGATATATCAACTATCTTTGACTGGTGGAGACACATGAACAACTGCCTCCATATCCCCCCTCTCTTTCTCTCTCTTTCTCTCTCTCATCACCTAGCTTCTCCTCTCCTTCTTCTCCTCCTCTCCTTACTCCTTCTCTTCCTCTTGGTACGTCTCTCACCTTAGCTCCTCCTACATATCACCCGTCCTGTTAAAATAACACTTTTCTCGCAAAATGCAATTAGAGCATAATTATGCCAATTTGTACCAGTGAGGTACAAGATAGTCCTAATACCCAGTCCATCATTTTGTTGACTAACCAGAACCTCTGTCATCTCTCCTAACTAAAACACTTAGTTCTGGACCTGACTTTTTTCTTGGCTTTAGAATGAATGTCAGCTGAAAACCATCCACTCAAATCTTTTCTCTCAAGGTAAATAGCCAGGATTGGCTATGAGACTATAAGTTTTCAACCCTGTCAGAAATCCAGAATGACTGAGTTAACTAAAATTATGGGAAGCACAAAGCATAGCTTGTAAAACTTAGCCAATTTATAGAGACTGCTGAACACCTGGACAGTCCCTATACTACAAAATGTTGGAGCATCTGATCTTCAGCCTTCTGGCCCAGGATCATCTGACAGACCTTAGTGATGCAGAATTATTAACGGCTGATACTCTGTCTAGGCAAATATAATCAGTCGACAATTCTGCAAGTGTCTCTTTTTCTGGACAGTGATTTATCTGTAAATGAAAGGAGGCAATTCTTGTCTAGTGGCTGTCTCACCACAATTGGAGTAACTCCAAAGATGCTCAATTTCTTCTTAGAATACAACAATCTTAGAAGCTGTCAGGAGCAGACAGGTCTCTAATCAAAATGAACATTACTACAGGAATGTTTGCAATGTCAATTCTCTGGACTTCTGACGTTTTGAAAACCAACTATCCATGTAAGGCAGTCTGGACTGTTGTCTGTTAACTCCTCTCAGCTATTTCTAAATAAAATATAGAAAACACCCTAACAATAAACTCCAAGCCATGAATTTGCTGTAGTCCCTTAACTCACAGGCTAAGCATCTCAAATCAGTTGAAAAAGTTAAAGAAGGACTGGGTCTAGGCCTTGTATTCCTAAATATGTTATACAGGCACATTGCCCATGAGAGTAACAATATTCATCTCACTTTTATATCAATAAGAAGCTCGTACTAAAGAAAACCTTAAATTTTAAATCAAAGTAAATTTTGTACCATTTAAGAAATTATAACTTCATCTTGATAATAATTTATATAGATTTCTACCAATAGGTTATGGCTATGTAATTGATCCTAGCTTATCTTCCCTATTCAGTCAAAAGCCACTACTTTTCCCTAGAAAGACAGCCCAATATTAACCACCTTAGTCCCCAAGCCCAGGGAATAGGGGCATTGATTCTTCATTAACTTCTTCAAACTGATTGCAGGCATTGAGATATTAGAAGAGAGGTGGGGTTGGGGGGAGGAGTAAATTGATAAGCCTCTGAGGCTGTGTCTTCACTGCATCCAGTTGGAATTCCAGGACCTCAGAGGTTTGAGCAGGTCTGCATAGCTTGCTTGATGAGTAGATAGACCAAGGCTGTGTATTCTTCAATGTACAATTCTCATAACAAATTTTAGTATCAAGATACTTTTTTTAAAGTGGGCTGACATTTTGTTAAAGATGTTGGTTTAACAGCTTTTCTTTCCCCCCTTTCTTTAAGATACTATGTACATTTAGAATTTTATCCCTTTACCCCATTCCCCCCACCACTCAGGAATCCCTCATCCCATCCCCCTCTCCTCCTGCTTCTATGAGCGTGTGCCCCCACCTACCCCTCACTCCCACCTCCCCACACTCAGATTCTCTCCCACTCCGTGTTCAGTCTTCATGGGACCAAAGATCTCCTCTCCAACCTATTCCCAACAAGGACCTGCTCCCCTACATATACAGCTGGAGCCATGGCTCCCTCCCTATGTGCTCCTAGGCTGGTGGATTAGACCCTGGGTGTCTCTGGTTGGTTGGTATTGTTGCTCTCCTCGTGGGGCCACCAACACTTTTGGCTCCTTCAGTCTTCTCTCTAACTTCTCCTTTGAGAACCCTTGATCTGATTAATGGTTAGCTGTGAGTATCTGCCTCTGGGTATGTCAGACCCTGCAGGACCTCTAAGGAGACAGCCTTATCAGGCTGCTGTCAGCATGCACTTTCTGTCATCCATATCAGCGTCTATTTTTGGTGACTGCACATGGGATGAATCCCCACGTGGAATGGTCCCCATACAACCTCTCCTTCAGTTTCTGCCCCACACTTTGTCTCCATGTTTGCTCCCTTGGGTATTTTGTTACTCCTTCTAAGTAAGACCTAGGCATCCACACTTGTTCTTCCTTCTTCATGATCTTCATGTGGTCTGTTAGTTGAATCTTTGTTGTTTCAGACTTTTGGGCTAATATACCAAGTGAGTAAATACCATGTGTGCTTTTTTGTGATTGGGTTACTTCACTCAGGATGGTATTTTCTAGTTCTATCCATTTACCCAAGAATTTCTCAAATTTGTTATTTTAAATAGCTGAGTAATAATACATTGTGTAAATGTACCACATTTTTTGTATCCAGTCCTCTGTTGAAGGACATCTGGGTTCTTTCCAGCTTCTGGCTATTACAAATAAGGCTGCTATGAACATAGTGGAGCATATGTCCTTGTTATATGTTGGAGCATCTTCTGGGTATATGCCCAGGAGTGGTATAGCCTGGTCCTCAAGTAGTGCAATGTCCAATTTTCTAAGGAACCACCAGACTGACTTCCAGAGTGGTTGTACCAGTTTGCAACCCCACCAACAATGGAGGAGTGTTCCTCTTTCTCCACATCCTCGACAGCATCTACTATCACCTGAACTTTTGATCTTAGCCATTCTGACTGGTGTGAGATGGTATCTCAGGGTTGTTTTGATTTGCATTTCCCTGATGACTAAGGACTTTGAGCATTTCTTAAGGTGCTTCTCAGCCATTTGAGTTTCCCCAGTTGAGAATTATTTAATTCTGTACCCCATTTTTAATGGGGTTATTTTGTTGTCTGGTGTCTAGTTTCTTGAGTTCTTTGTGTATATTCGATACTAGCCCTCTATTGGATGTAGGATCAGTAAGGATCTTTTCCCAATCTGTTGGTTGCTGTTTTGCCTTGTTGACAGTGTACTTTGCCTTACAGAAGCTTTGCAATTTGATGAAGTCCCATTTGTTGATTCTTGATCTTAGAGCATAAGCCATTGGTGTTCTGTTCAGGAAAAGTTCTTAAGTTTTCCCTTGTGCCTAGGTATTTGAGGGTCTTCCCCATCTTCTCTTCTATTACTTTCAGTGTATCTGGTTTTATGTGAAGGTCCTTTATCCACTTGGATTTGAACTTTGTACAAGGGGATAAGAATGGATTAATTTGCATTCTTCTACATGCTGACCTCCAGTTGAGCCAGCATCATTTGTTGAAAATGTTGACCTTTTTCCACTGGATGGTTTTAGCTCCTTTGTCAAAGATCAAGTGACCATAGGTGTGTGGGTTCATTTCTGGATCTTCAATTCTATTCCATTGCTCTTCCTGCCTGTCTCTGTACCAATACCATGCAGTTTTTATTACTATTGCCCTGTAGTACAGTTTGAGGTCAGGGATGGTGATTCCCCCAGTAGTTCTTTTATTGTTGAGAATAGTTCTTGCTATCCTGGGTTTTTTGTTATTACAAATGAATTTGCAAATTGCTCCTTCTATCTCTATGAAGAATTGATTTGAAATTTTGATGGAGATTGCTTAGAATCTGTAGATTGCTTTTGGCAAGATAGCCATTTTTTTAATTTTTTTATTGGATATTTTATTTGCATTTCAGATGCCAATCCCTTTCCCCATTTCCCTTCCCCAGAAAACCCCTATCCCATGCCCCTTTTCCATTTGGCTTTTATACAATTTTTTAAATGTTAATCAAGGGCTTTGTAAGTATGGTAATGCTCAATCAGAAGTGTAACCTAATACCCAATCTAGCTATGTAAACTATCTTTGACTAGTGGAGACATGTGAACTTCTGCCTCCATGCCCCCTCTCTCTTTCTCTCTCTTTTTCTCTCTCATTACCGAGCTTCTCATCTACTTCATCTTCTCCTCTCCTTACTCCATCTTTTCCTCTAGGTGCTCCTTTCCCCTTAGCTCCTCCTACATATTACCCTTCCTGTTAAAATAAAGCTTTTTCTCTCAGAATACAATTAGAGCACAATTATTCCTATTTGTACCAGTGAGGTACAAGATAGTCTTAATACCCAGTCCATCCTTTTGTTGACTAGCCAGAACCTCTGCCATCTCTCTTGACTAGAACACTTAGTTTTGAACCTGGCTTTTTCTTGGCTTTAGAATGAATGTCAGCTGAGAACCCTCCACTCAGATCTTTTCTCTCAAGGTAAATAGCCTGGATTGGCTATGAGTCTATAGGTCTTCAATGCCGTCAGAAATCCAGAATGACTAAATTAACTGAGTTTATGAGAAGCAATAAGCATAGCTTCTAAAACTTAGGCAATTTATAGAGACCGCTGAACACCTGAACAACCCCTATACTACCGAATGTTGGAGCATCAAATCTTCAGTCTTCTGGCCCAAACTCATCTGACAGACTTTAGTGCTGCAGAATATGAAATTAATCCTCCCAATCCAGGAGCATGGGAGATCTTTCCATCTTCTGAGATCTTTGATTTCTTTCTTCAGATACTTGAAGTTCTTGTCATACAGATCTTTTACTGGCTTGGTTAGGTTCACTCCAAGATATTTTATATTATTTGTGGCTATTGTGAAGGGTGTCATCTCCCTAATTTCTTTCTCAGCCTGTTTATCCTTTGAATAGAGGAAGGCTACTGATTTCTTTGAGTTGATTTTATATCCAGCCACTTTGCTAAAGTCATTTATCAAGTTTAGGAATTCTCTGGTGGAAGTTTTAGGGTCACTCAAGTATACTATCATATCATCTGCAAATAGTGAAATTTTTACTTCTTCCTTTCCTATTTGTATCCCTTTGACTTCCTTTTGTTGTCTAATCGCTCTGGCTAGGACTTCCAGTACTATATTGAATAGGTAGGGTGAGAGTGGACAGCCTTTTCTAGTCCCTGATCTTAGTGGGATTGCTTCAAGTTTCTCTCCATTAATGTTGGCTACTGGCTTGCTCTATATTGCTTTTACTATGTTTAGGTATGGACCTTAAATTCCTGCTCTTTCCAAGACTTTTCACATGAAGGAATGTTCAATTTTGTCAAATGATTTCTCAGCATCTAGTGAGATGATCATGTGTTTTTTTTTCCTTTGAGTTTGTTTATATAGTGGATTACATTGATGGATTTCTGAATATTGAACCATCCCTGAATTTTTGAGATAAAGTCTACTTGATCATGATGTATGATTGTTTTGAAGTGTTCTTGGAATCTGTTTGAGAGATTTTTATTGAGTATTTTTGCATTGATATTCATAAGAGAGATAAGTCTAAAGTTCTCTTTATTTGTTGGGTCTTTGTGAGGTTTAGGTATGAGTGTAATTGTAGCTTCATAGAACGAATTGGGTAGTGTTCCTTCTGTTTCTATTCTGTGGAATAGTTTGAAGAGAATTAGTATTAGGTCTTCCTGGAAGGTCTGATAGAATTCTGCACTAAAGCCATCTGGTCCCGGAGTTTATTTGTGGGAAGATTTTTAATGACTGCTTCTATTTCTTTAGGGGTTTATGGGACTGTTTAGATGGTTTATCTGCTCCTGATTTAATTTTGATACTTGGTATCTGTCTAGAAAATTGTCCATTTCATCCAGATTTTCCAATTTTGTTGAGTATAGGCCTTTGTAGTAGGATTTGATGATTTTTTTGAATTTCCTCAGTTTCTGTTGTTTTGTCTCCCTTTTCAGTTCTGATTTTATTAATTTGGATGCTGTCTCTGTGCCCTTTGTTTTGTCTGACTAAGGGTTTATCTATATTGTTGATTTTCTCAAAGAACCAGCTCCTAGATTTGTTGATATTTTGTATAGTTCTTTCTGTTTCTACTTGGTTGATTTCAGCTCTGAGTTTGATTATTTCCTGCTGTCTACTCCTCTTGGGTATATTAGCTTCTTTTTGTTCTAAGGCTTTCAGGTGTGCTGTCAAATTGTTAATGTATGCCCTCTCCAGTTTCTTTTTGTAAGCATTTAGAGCTATGAGTTTTCTTCTTCGTACTGCTTTCATGGAGTCCCACAAGTTTTGGTATGATGTGTCCTCATTTTCATTAAATTCTAAAAAGTCTTTAATTTCTTTCTTTATTTCTTCCTTGACCAAGTCATCCTTGAGTAGAGCATTGTTCAGTTTCCACGTGTATGTGGGCTTTCCGTTGTTTTTGTCATTATTAAAGACCAGCCTTAGTCCATGGGGGTCTGATAGGGTACAAGGGATTATTTCAATCATTTTGTATCTGTTGAGGCCTGTTTTGTGACCAATTATATGGTCTATTTTGGAGAAGGTACCATGAGGTGCTGAGAAAAAGGTATATTCTTTTTGTTTTAGGATGAAATGTTCTATAGATATCAGTTAAATCCAATTGTTTCATAACTTCTGTTAGTTTCATTGTGCCTCAGTTTAGTTTTTGTTTCCATGATCTGTCCATTGCTGAGAGTTGGGTGTTGAAATCCCCCACTATTATTGTGTGAGGTGCAATGTATGCTTTGAGCCTTAGCAAAGTTTCTTTTATGTATGTGGGTGCCCTTGCATTTGGGGCATAGATGTTCAGAATTGCGAGTTCCTCTTGGTACATTTTTCCTTTGATGAATATGAAGTGTCATTTCTTATCTTTTTTGATTACTTTTGGTTGAAAAACGATTTTATTTGATATTAGAATTGCTACTCCAGCTTGTTTCTTGGGACCATTTGCTTGGAAGTTTGTTTTCCATCCTTTTACTCTGAGATAGCGTCTGTTTTTTTCACAGAGATGCATTTCCTGTATGCAGCAAAATGCTGGGTCTTTTTTGGAGAATTGAGTCCATTGACATTAAGAGATATTAAGGAAAAATGAATGTTGCTTCCTGTTATTTTTGTTATTAGAGGTGCAATTACGTTTGTGTAGCTATCTTCTTTGGGGTTGTTGGAAGATTACTTTCTTGCTTTTTCTAGGTTGCAGTTTCCCTCCTTGTGTTGGAGTTTTCCATTATCCTTTGAAGTGTTGGATTTGTGGTAAGATATTGTGTAAATTTGGATTTGTCATGGAATATTTTGGTTTCTCCATCAATATTGATTGAGAGTTTTGAGTATACTAGTCTGGGCTGGAATTTGTGATCTCTTAGGGTCTGTATATCAGTCCAGGATCTTCTGGCTTTTATAGTCTCTGGTGAGAAGTCTGGTGTAATTCTTATAGGTTGGCCTTTATATGTTACTTTACCTTTTTCCCTTAATGCTTTTAGTATTTTTTCTTTGTTTTGTACATTTGATGTTTTGATTATTATGTGACGGGAGGTATTTCTTTTCTGGTCTAGGCCATTTGGAGTTCTGTAGGCTTCTTGTATATTTATGGACATCTCTTTCTGTAGGTTAGGAAAGTTTTTCTCTATAATTTTGTTGAAGATATTTACTGGCGCTTTAAGTTGTGACTCTTCACCCTCATCTATACCTATTATCCTTAGGTTTGGCCTTCTCATTGTGTCCTGGATTTCCTGGATGGTTTGAGTTAGTAGCTTTTTGCATTTTGCATTTTCTTTGACAGTTGTGTCGATGTTTTCCATGGTATCTTCGGCAGGTGAGATTCTCTCTTCTACCGCTTGTATTCTGTTGATGATACTTGCGTCTATGACTCCTGATCTTTTTCCTAGATTTTCTACCTCCAGGGTAGTCTCCCTCTGTGATTTCTTTATTGTTTCTACTTTCATTTTTAGATCCTGGATGGTTGTGTTTAATTTCTTTACCTGTTTGGTTGTGTTTTCTTGCCGTTCTTTAAGGGATTTTTGTGTTTCCTCCTTAAGGGCTTCTACCTATCTACCTGTGTTCTCCTTAAATTCTTTGAGAGTGTTATTTATGTCCTTCTTAAAGTCCTCTATCATCATCATGAGAAGTGATTTTAATTCTGAATCCTGCTTTTCTGGTGTGATGGGGTGTTCAGGGCTTGCTATGGTGGGAGAACTGGGTTCTGATGATGCCAAGTAACTTTGGATTCTGTTGCTTATGTTCTTGTGCTTGCCTTTCGCCATCTGGTTAGCTGTAGTGCTACCTTCACTCACTGTCTCTGACTGGAGCCTGCCCTTCCAGTTATCTTGCTTGTGTCTGAAGGCACTGGGCTGCAATCCTGCAACCATAACTGCTGTAAGCTATTTTGTATTCCCATGTTTTGTTGGAAAAATTCTGTTTCTTTGACATAATTCACCACTCCTTATTATCTTTTCTCATCCTCTTCCTGAAAGATCCTTGAAACATTGGACGAGGGTGGGGCGAGGTTTACAAGGGATATATGTGTTACATTGAGGACTAAGCATTACAGATTCCCTTATGCTCTCCACAATAAACAGCTGAGAATTTTTTCTTAATT
>JANHMN010000005.1:110845893-110861479 GCA_030674055.1 Rhabdomys pumilio
CAGAGAAGCACTGTCCAGTAAGTGCTGGAAACTGAAAAGAAAGCAGAGGACCTGAGAGTCATATAGCAGCATTAACCGAACCCTGACTGAACATGAGCAGAACAGGAAAGCACAACATAGGTGTGTATAACGGAAGCAGTGGCATCCCTGCAACACACATTCACATGCCACTAAAACACCTCAGAAACCTGAGCACTACTACAGCAGTGATGACTAACCTAACTCCATTTACAATGAAGCACAGGAGATTACATGTAAGACTCTAAAGCTGCTTGCTTCAGTACAGCAGCAATGTGTTCTCAACTGGACCAGAATTGTTAAGAACACAGTCAAACAGGAACCTAGGTAGTCTGACTGGGGATCTTCTCTTCTCCTGTCTCTGCAGATCCAAACTCCCAGTCTCATTCTAAACTCTTTGACAGAGTATCTGTGGCAGCCTTCACTGTCCACCCCACACCTTCTTCACATTCCCGTGGTGTCCACGGATGTTCTCATCCGACCTTCCTCCTCCTTGCTTCATCCCAGCCTCCAAATCCAGCAGGCACCCCCTGATAACCCAAGGGCCACTCTTGCTTGGGAATGAAATAGGCTGAAGGTTGAAGTCCAGTTTGTACCTCTCCTTCTGTACCTCCAGGTCCAGAGCCTCCCCCAGTTTTATCATCAGCTATGTAGCAGGAAACCTGCTGTAGTCTCTTTCCTTTCTAACCTCATCTTCAATGTATTACAAAAGGCCTTTGCTCCAACCTTCCTTCCTACAACTCATTTCATTATCCATACAACTCACTTCATTATCCAACCTCAGAGGGCTTTCAATGGAAGCAATCCAGTTGAGTAGGCCAGGGAAACAGGTTCACAGAATATATCTTATCAGACAGCACACAGCCACCACACTTAACTATACTCCAGGGAGGAGGCAGAAGCAAAGGAACAGAAAACTCACCAAGTAAATGAAAAACCAGGTTTCTTCACCCAGAGCTATAAATGACTAGATGCCTTCATAGAAACACAATTCTTCACAGCCTGACTAGGACGTCTCCACTGGAGGCCAGCAATCCTAACACAGAATACTCGATCCTTCATAGCCTGAATAACATGTTTCCACTGGAGGTCAGCTATCCTAACATAGCAGGCACTGAATATTCCAGTGTAGCTGAGGGCTCCAAAAAAGTCACTAAAACAGCTTGTATGAAGATGATAGTTTGTCAAAAAGAGGAAATGAATGACCCCTTAAAGAAAGTCAGCAAACACAAACATTGCAAAGAAGTGAATAAAACTTTCCAAGTCCTGATCATGGAAGTAGAATCAGAGAAGAGAACCCAAAATGGGTGAATTCTGGAAATGAAAAAAGTGAGAGTATGAACAGATACTACAAAGGCAAGTTTCACCAACAGAACGCAAGAAATACAGAAAAGAATCTCAGGTGTTTAAGACACAGTAGAAGAAAGGGATATATCACTCAAAAAATGTTAAATTTAAAAACTACTTACAGAAAACAGCCAGGAAATCTGGGATGCAATGAAAAGACCAAATCTGAGAATAATAGGAATAGAGAATTCCAAGAAACCCATCTCAAAAGCCGAGGAAATATTTTTGACAAACTCATAAATGAAAAATTTTACTAACCCTCAAGATGGAGATGGCTATAAAGGTACATGAAGCATACAGGCCAGCAAATAGATTGGACCAGAAAAGAAAGTCCCTTGGCACAAAATAATTTAAATACTCAGTGTATAAAATCTTAAAAAAAAAAAAGATGATGCGTGTGGTAGACATACTACCAGTTCCAACATTTGGGAGGCAGAGGCAGAGGCAGGCAGATATCTCTTGTGTCAGATACATAAACTTAAGCAAAAAGAATCATTTATAGGGCTCTATAAGTGAAAGAAACTTTAAAAAAATTTTCCCAATCTGCTTTTATGCCATTTTAATTACACGCCAGTATTAAAGTCAATTCTAATTTGAAGAATAAGGAATACAATAGATGCAAATTGTCAAGGAACAAGTAAGACAATAAACACAAATAGTCAAAGAATAAGCAAGACAATAAACAAAATTCTATGAACACTCCCATGATCACTGTTTCTAAGGACTTATCAGAATGACCAAAATATATGAACTTACATACCTGTCCTAGCCTAAAGTCATTTTCATGTCTGAAGCCTAATTCTCTTTCTAGCCTAATATTTAGATTCCTGCCTGAAATTATTTCTTTGTTTTAGCCTAAGATTTAGATTCCTTGGTAAAATTACCTCTTTGTTCTAGCATAATGTCAGATTCCTGCCTGAAGCCCATTTCCTTGTCCTTGGCCAATGTCAGATTCCTGCCCAGGAGCCCCAAAAACTTTCCACACCTATCCCTGTCCCCTCCCCCCAAATTTTTTCATAAAGAAGATTGAGCCTGCCTTAGGTTGCTCTGACAAGAATGCCTTCCTTACCCACCACAGAATATACACTATCAAACTCAAGGCACTTCTGTCTTAGTGTGGTAAGGCTCTGTGCAGAATTTTACTCATCTTTGGCTTGCCAGCCTGTTACATTAATAACTCTATCTGGAGGTCCATTTGCAAGTTCAAGCCAAGTAATTTGACCACCAACATGTTGTTATTGTCAAAGACAAGCTTTAGCATCATGGGAAGAAATAAAAGTATTCACAGGACAAAAAGGACTAGTACAATCATATATTGATATGCCATTCTTGAAGCTTGACCAAAATAGCAAAACTGACCACAGGCCAGGGGTAACTTTATCAGCAGTATCTGCAGCGTCAAGGTCCAGCAGAACAGCATTCTTTTAAATCATAAACTCACAATGTAATGTTAAAGCATCCAGAGAGCTGTTAGAATTATGTCAAATACACTGCAAGTCTCTTCAAACTTTTCCCCAATTATAATGACTACCACTGTAAATTTTAGAACTAACATGAATCCACTGCTATTTGGTGCTGAGGACCGGTACTCTGTCTGGTTTGGCTTGCGCTGCTGCTCCGGTCCTCGAAGAATGGAGACAAGGCAGAGGTTCTGGAGTCAAGTCTCAAGTATCCTTTATTGTTTCTCTTTTATTGGCGCATATTCACTCTTGTTCATTCCTCTTAACCCTATTTACTCATATACCTCTTAACTCTATTGACTGTGTATATATTAACCCTATTCTCATATATCTCTTAATTCTATTGAATGTATATATCTCTTAACTCCTATTGATTCTCATTCACTCTTCTACAAACGCATATTGTCCTCTTCACTTATATTCACTCTTGACTGTATTACAAGGAAATCCTGGGTATTTATAAGCACACGCAGGAGAACACAGGTGAAAAACTTTTACCACGTGCACTATGCAGCTGGGGTCACTAAACAGCAAAACAAGCTATGTGGGATAAACAAGATATTTGTTAGAGTGTGCTCAGCTGTTGTAGGCTGCTGAAAAAACAAGTCTCTATCAGGGTAAATGGTTCCAGATGGCGGCAAAGATGATAGCTACTTTCTAGCTGCTTTCTGCTTAAAGTCGGCTCCCTACAATTTGGCATAGCACATGTGATGGCTCCTTACTCTTTTTTTTTTTTTTTTTTTTGGTTTTTCGAGACAGGTTTTCTCTGTGTAGCCCTGAGTTCCAACTCACTTGATAGACCAGGCTGGCCTCAAACTCAGAAATCCGCCTGCCTCTGCCTCCCAAGTGCTGGGATTAAAGGAGTGTACCACAATTGCCCAGATGGCTCCTTACTCTTAAACTCTGAACTTCCTTCCAATAATTTGAATAGGATAAAGAGCATCAATACATTGTTCCAAGTGCCCATCTAAATCCTCTTGTATATTCAACATATTAGTAACATTTTTTTGTTAAATGATTAACAAAAGTAGCAGTCTTAACTTCTTGTGTCAAAGCTATTGCAGAAGCAGTGGTGCTAGCAATTAATGAAATTAAAACTGGTGCTTTAGTGTCCCTGCGCCTAGGTCTGTGGAACGCCCACACCTCCGTGGCTCCTGGAGCCCTGGGAGATGTGACCCTCGAGCCTGCACTGCACCTCGGCCTCTGACTCAGAGCTGCACTGCATGTCTGCATGTTGACTTTAGGTGTTCCACACTCCCGGGCTGGAGACTTGCCATGGCTTTTTTCCCCATGTCCCACCCCGGTTCTCCTGCTCCCCAAGCTGCCTCCATTTCCTCAAGGAGGGTTCCTCCATGCTCTCCCTCCCCCAAAGCATAGAGGCACACGAGATGGCCTTGTGGGTGGCCAAGAAGTTTTCCCAGAGATAACTTCACCAAGATGTCCAGTGATAGACAAAGGTCGGATGAGCAGAGTTCCAGCACCAGCAGTGGCAGTTCAGATGCAGACCAGCGAGAGTATGCCTCTCCAGAGACTGGGAAACAGGAAGAAAGAAAACTTTCTGCCACAAAGCATGAAAAATAAACGAACCAAAGTCTCTAGCAAAACGACTGCTATGTTATCCACTAGTGCTACAAGAATTCAGAAGGAGCTAGCTGAGGTCACCTTTGATCCTCCTCCTAACTGCACTGCTGGGCCTAAAGGAGATAACACTTATGAATGGAGGTCAATTCTACTTGGTCCACCAGGTTCTGTATATGAAGGTCGTGGGTTTTTCTGGATATGACATTTTCTTTAGATTATCCATTTAAGCCACCAAAGGTTACCTTCCTTTCATACCAGAATCTGTCACTGTAACATCATCAGTCAGGGAGTCATCAGCCTGAATATTATGAAAGACAACTGGAGTCCTAGCTTTGACTATTTCAAAGATCTAGCTCTCTATTTGTTCCCTTTTGACAGATTGCAACCCTGTGGATCCCACCCTGGTTGGTAGCACAGACACTCAGTATTTGACCAGCAGTGCATAGCATGACAGAATAGCCAGACAGTGGACCAAGAGATAGGCAAAATAATTTCACATGCTTTGTATGCAGTGTGAAGGAGCAGAAAGCATTTTCCACTGTGCTTGGATTTTTATATGCTTTAAATAAGGACTTCTGTGTCTATTTTCTACTGATTCTACTCTTGCCTTTATCCTCTGGAGACTGGGAGACTTCCCCAAAACATAAATGCTACCAAGAATAGAACTTTGTAGGTGTACATTAGTTATGTTTCAAAAAAAAAATAGCCTGATGCTAAATGGACTAAAGGGAGTGGTGACCTCAGACCAAGACCTTATGCTGGTAAGATGTCAACTTGTATAGAGGAGTTAAAGAAAAGTTTAGGGCAATATGTGGTGATATATGGCCTTAATAATAGCACTTGAGAGGCGAGTCAGGTGAATCTCTGAGTTCAAACCAACCTGGTTTACAGAATGAGTTCTAGGATAGCCTAGCTTAGGCAGTAAAAAACAGAAAGGTTGTGAAAACGTATATGAATGAGAAGACCATGTTCCAGCACCAGCATACACAAACCTTGGCAGTATAGGCAGTAAGATTGCTGCTTCAGAGACAAGGATTCAAAAAGGAGGATAGAGGAATTACCCACAGGACTACCAGCAGAGTCAACAAACCTGGACCCTTAAGCTATCAGAGAGTAAACCACCAACGAAAGAACATACATGGGCTTGACCTAGGCCTCCACAGACATATGTGGCAGTTGTGCAGCTTAATGGACTGGACTGGGCTATCCCAAAAGTTGTTGCCTATGTGCAAGTAATGTTCATCTAGCTGGGCTGCCTTGTCTGGACTCAGTGAGAGAGGAAGGGCCTAACCTCCCAGAACTTGAAGTACTAGGTGCAGGGATACACAGAAAGGAACCCCACCTGTGCTGAGGAGAAGGGGAGGGAGAATAGGGGAAAGGATCGTGAGAGGGTGTGACTGGAAGGGGAATAATGGGTGGATATAAAATAAACAAGAAAAAATTAAATAAAAAGTCTGATTTTCTTGCAGTGGCAGTTCAAAGAACAGTAAAGTCACTGAATTGCCGTGAATAACTGTATTACCCACAGAAAGGCATCAGACCATCTGTTTCCTTACCTACCATCCATTGTAATGAAGAAAACTTTCACTTTTATTACTGAAAAGCTGTTTTAAAATTCTATAGAGATGTGAAAGTTGCCTGGTTTACTGATGGCACCAAACAGACCTTTCCATCTCACCCTTGACCCTGTAATCAAAGGGTCAGGTAAATACTAGTTGAGGTGACTGCTAAGTGCTGTCATTCACATAAAGCTTTATGATACTAAAAAGAAAGCCCAGAGCAGAATGCTGAGAGAATAACATTCTGGAGATATTCAGAGAAACTATTTTACAAAGTATCCAAAGTATTTAGTCCAAAATATTGCTATTTATTAACAGAGTCCTTTAAAAACGATGGAGTAGGTCAGTCAGTGCCCAGTATGCCCCGATACTTTGTAAATCAACACTTCTGACCCGCCCCCATAGATAGGCGCTGAAATGATGTCATCAGTATGCGCCAACACTCATATTTCTTGCTTCCCTGCCTTCATTCATAATGCCTGGGGCTGAAACGGTGTCATGGTTACATGCCAACATTCATTTCTGTTGATGCCCCGCCATCTACCTTAAGCCCTTGGGCTGAAATGATGTCATAACTGGGCGCCAACACTCCTTTCGGAGGCTGCCCCGCCCCTATCATAAGCCCCGGGGCTGAAATGATGTCATGACTGGGCGCCAACATTCATTTTGGAGGATGCCCCGCCCTCTTGTAAGCCCTGAGGCTGAAACAACGTCGTGATTGGGTGTCAACACTCATTTCTGTTGATGCCCCGCCTCTTCCTATGAATCCTGGTGCTTAAATACTGTCGTCATTGGGCGGGAACAGCAATTTTCCTTGCTCCCTCCAGCTTGCAGCGACCTACCTGCGGAGCTCCTCTGCCGTTGGTCTTCTGAGGTACTTTGGGACTGTGGGACTGTATTGTTTGCACTCGCCCTGCCCCTCAGAGCAGGCGGGAACCTCTGAGACGGTTGTGCTGTTCAAGTGCCTGCCATGGCCGAAGCGCCCTCTCGAGTGCAACAGAACTATGACTGGCACTGCGAGGATGCTGTCAACACCCATATTCAGCTGCAGCTCTATGCCTCCTATGTGTACATGTCGATGGCCGTCTACTTTGACCGTGATGACGTGGTCCTGCGAAACTTCAAGCGTTTCTTCTTGAGCAAGTCACACAAGTGCCAGGCCAGTGCTGAGATGTTCATGCACCTGCAGAATACGCGTGGAGGCTGCACCACCCTTCTTGACATCGCGAGACCAGAACGCGACAGCTGGCATGGGGGCTTTCAGGCCATGGAATGCGCCCTGGAAATGGAGATGTTGATCAACCAGAGCCTGCTGAACATGCACAAAATGGCCAAGGAAAGAGGCGATGCCCACTTGTGCCATTTCCTGGAGCAAAACTGCCTGAATCAGCAGGTCGAAGTTCTGAAGGAGGTGAGCGGCTACCTGACCACCCTGCGCCAAATGGGGGCCGTGGAGCATAACTTTGCTGAGTACCTCTTTGACCAGTTCAGCCTGTCATAAAGCTTCAAGTGGACTGAACTGGGACGTCCCCACTGCCATGGGGTCTTTCTCTGGTCATAACACCTGATGTCCATGTTGTTTTTAAAGCAAAGTTCACTCCTCTTCTGTTTCTGTTCGACTGTTGTTCAAATAAAATGTGCTTGTTTGCAGCAAAGTTAAAGTATCAAGTTGGTGTTTAAATTCTTTTGGGTCTGTGGGTGTAGCTTACTTGTTATAGTGCTTACCTAGTAGTCAGAACACCATGGGAAGCATCCCAACGATGGCCATAAACAAGGATACGGTGGTACACACCTGAAATCACAGTGCTGTGGGGCTAGAGGCAGGAATATCGATCTTTCAATGCCATCCTCTGCTTTACAGCACAGCAGAGGTCCTCCTGATCTACAGGAGACGGTCCAGTAAAATCATACCACCACCAAAAATCCCACTCACTGTGGAAGAAAATGAATGTGGTTCTCAAGTGTGTTTTAAATTTGATGGTCAGGAGAATTTGTCATTTCCATTATTTTGTAGCTTGGAATACCCCAAAATTTGGGGAAGAGAGGAGAATGGGAGAAGAGTGTGTATGAAGGGCATACTTGGGGGTAGCAATTGGGCTATAAAGTGAATAAAGAAATTAATTATTAAAAAAGGTTGGGGTGGACCAGAAAGAGCGTCGCAGGTGAAAGTGGGGCTAGAGAGAGAGGGAGAAGGGAAGGGGGAAAAATAAATAGGGGTGGGCATCTAGGCAATTTACAGACTTAGTTCTGTGGAATGAACCAAGAATGAATTTCCAGGAAAAGCAGAAGACCAACACATGAAGAAGCAACAGCAGCAGACCCCAAGACAATGAAATTAATGGTAAGAATGTGGAAGCCCAGAGACAAAAAGAAAAAAAAATGAAAATGACAAACTTTATTAGAAGATCAGGAGGATGGAAGGACCCCCAGAGCCTGGAGTTCCCTAGGGACCTCACAGTCACTTGCTTAATAGACTTCCAGGGCATTCCACCTTTCAGGTTCCCTACCTGTCTTCCTGAGGCATAGCATTTCTGCCAGGTTTTAGCAATTTGTAACAGCTGATATGTCCTGGGGGAGGATGACACATGTTGGGCTGTTTCGTGAGCATGGGTGGGAGTGGGTCCTGTAGGTTTGAACTGTGGGTCCTGTGTGTCTGTGGCCCCAAGGGGCTGGGGTTGCGGCTCAGGGAGGCAGAGATGCAGGAAGTTGACTGTGTCCTCTCCACACACTGCCAGGCATATGTTGGGCTGTGAGAAGCCACAGGGCTCTGCTCCAGGGGTGAGGGAACACAGTCTGAGACCCCACAGGGGCCAAAGCTCTTGGACTGGGGATACCAGGACCAGGAGGAAGCCATGGACTGACTGGTCTCAATCCCTTAGGCTCTCAGGCACCTCTGAGAGGTCATGGAAAGGCTGACATGGAGACTTAAGACCTGGATCCACATGCAGCCTAAGGGGCGAGGGGGATGGTCTATGGCAGTTTCCCACAGGGAAGAGAGACTTGATAATCATGTAGTAACATACAAATGGTAAAATCATGAGAAAAACTATGACCCCTACTGAAAACACGACAAACAAAACAGTTGTCCTCCTTGCAGGAGCATGGGTAAAGAATTCATGCAAGAAACAAACAGAAACCTCTGCAGCATTTGCCATAAGTGTCAGCAAGGCTGGTGAGTCCCTTGCTGCCTTTTTCTATTTTAAGGTGCACACCCTGGAGAAGACCACTGGTATATTATGTTATTTTCTGCTTTTTTGATAAATAACATGTCAAAGAGATGTTCTGGAAGAAAGAATTTGTTTGGGATCATGCTTCTAGAGGTTTAGAATCCATTAAGCTGGAGTAAAGGCATGGCACCAGAATTGGAACCTGAGGGCTCATATCGTAAACCATTCATACAAAGCAAAGCACAAACTTGAAATGGTGTGATTTTTCTCTCAAAGACTTCCTCTAGCATCAGGTGTCCTCCAATGCCATCAACCCCTCTCTCCAAGCCTCCTTTAATAGTGCCACTAAGTGGGACCAAGTATTCAAAAGCCTGATAATATGGAGGGGCATCCCGGTGATACTACCACATTACACTCCCTGGTGCTAACTGTAATGTGACCATATATGTTTATTTTGTTTGTTTGTTTGGTTTTGTTTTTTTATTTTTTTATTGTATATTTTATTTACATTTCAGATGCCATCACTTTTCCCAATCCCCCCCCAAAAAACCCCTATTCTATGTCCCCTATTTTCTTTTTGCTTTTATACAGTTTTTAAAAATGTTAATCAAAGTCTTTATAAGTTTGGTAACGCTCAATCAGAAGTGTAACCTAACACCCAGCCTAGATATATCAACTATCTTTGACTGGTGGAGACACATGAACAACTGCCTCCATATCCCTCCTCTCTTTTTCTCTCTTTCTCTCTCTCATCACCTAGCTTCTCCTCTCCTTCTTCTCCTCCTCTCCTTACTCCTTCTCTTCCTCTCGGTACCCCTCTCACCTTAGCTACTCCTACGTATCACCCTTCCTGATAAAATAACATTTTTCTCTCAAAATGCAATTAGAGCATAATTATGCCAATTTGTATCAGTGAGGTACAAGATAGTCCTAATACCCAGTCCATCATTTTGTTGACTAACCAGAGCCTCTGTCATCTCTCCTAACTAAAACACTTAGCTCTGGACCTGACTTTTTTCTTGACTTTAGAATGAATGTCAGCTGAAAACCATCCACTCAAATCTTTTCTCTCAAGGTAAATAGCCAGGATTGGTATGAGACTATAAGTTTTCAACCCTGTCAGAAATCCAGAATGACTGAGTTAACTAAAATTATGGGAAGCACAAATCATAGCTTGTAAAACTTAGCCAATTTATAGAGACTGCTGAACACCTGGACAGTCCCTATACTACAAAATGTTGGAGCATCTGATCTTCAGCCTTCTGGCCCAAACTCATCTGACAGACCTTAGTGATGCAGAATTATTAAGGGGTGATTACTCTGTCTAGGCAGATATAATCAGTCGACTATTCTGCAAGTGCGTTCTTTTCTGGACAGTGATTTGTCTATAGATGAAAAGAGGCAATTCTTTTCTAGTGGCTGTCTCACCACAACTGGAGTAACTCAAAGATGCTCAATTTCTTCTTAGAATCCAAGACAGGAAGCTGTCAGGAGCAGACAGGTCTCTAATCAAAATGAATTACTACAGGAATGTTTGCAATGTCAATTCTCTGGACTTCTGACGTTTTGAAAACCAACTATCCATGTAAGGCAATCTGGACTGTTGTCTGTTAACTCCTCTCAGCTATTTCTAAATAAAATATAGAAAACACCCTAACAATAAACTCCAAGCCATGAATTTGCTATAGTCCCTTAACTCACAATCTAAGCATCTCAAATCAGTTGAAAAAGTTAAAGAAGGACTGGGTCTAGGCCTTGTATTCCTTAATGTGTTATACAGGCACATTGCCCATGAGAGTAACAATATTCATCTCACTTTTATATCAATAAGAAGCTCGTATTAAAGAAAACCTTAAGTTTGAAATCAAAGTAAATTTTGTACCATTTAAGAAATTATAGCTTCATCTTGATAATTATACAGATTTCTACCAATAGGTTATGGCTATGTAATAGATCCTAGCTTATCTTCCCCATTCCCACAAAAGCCACTACTTTTCCCTAGAAAGACAGCCCAATATTAACCACCTTAGTCCCCAAGCCCAGGGAATAGGGGCGCTGATTCTTCATTAACTTCTTCAAGCTGATTACGGGCATTGAGATATTAGAAGAGGGGTGGGGGAAGAGTAAATTGATAAGCCTCTGAGGCTGTGTCTTCACTGCATCCAGTTGGAATTCCAGGACCTCAGAGGTTTGAGCAGGTCTGCATAGCTTGCTTGATGAGTAGATAGACCAAGGCTGTGTATTCTGCAATGTACAATTCTCATAACAAATTTTAGTATCAAGATAATTTTTTTAAAGAGGGCTGACATTTTATTAAAGATGTTGGTTCTAACAGCTTTTCTTTCCCCCCTTTCTTTAATATAATATGTACATTTAGAATTTTATCCCTTTACCCCATTCCCCCCACCACCCAGGAACCCCTCATCCCATCCCCCTCTCCTCCTGCTTCTATGAGCGTGTGCCCCCACCGACCCCTCACTCCCACCTCCCCACACTCAGATTCCCCCCCACTCCGTGTTCAGCCTTCATGGGACCAAAGATCTCCTCTCCCACCTATTCCCAACAAGGACCTCCTCCCCTATATATACAGCTGGAGTCATGGGTCCCTCCCTATGTGCTCCTAGGCTGGTGGTTTAGACCCTGGGTGGGGTCTCTGGTTGGTTGGTATTGTTGCTCTCCTCGTGGGCCACCAACCCTTTTGGCTCCTTTGGTCTTCTCTCTAACTTCTCTCTTGGGAACCCTTCATCTGATTAATGGTTAGCTGTGAGTATTTGCCTCTGGGTATGTCAGACTCTAGGGGACCTCTAAGGAGACAGCCTTATCAGGCTGCTGTCAGCATGCACTTTCTGTCATCCATATCAGCGTCTATTTTTGGTGACTTCACATGGGATGAATCCCCATGTGGAATGGTCCCCATACAACCTCTCCTTCAGTTTCTGTTCCACAATTTGTCTCCATATTTGCTCCCTTGGGTATTTTGTTACTCCTTCTAAGTAAGACCTAGGCATCCACACTTGTTCTTCCTTCTTCATGAGCTTCATGTGGTCTGTTAGTTGAATCTATGTTGTTTCAGACTTTTGGGCTAATATACCAAGTGAGTAAATACCATGTGTCTTTTTTTTTGTGATTGGGTTACCTCACTCAGGATGGTATTTTCTAGTTTCATCCATTTACCCAAGAATTTCTAGAATTCATTATTTTTAATAGCTGAGTAATACTCCATTGTGTAAATGTACCACATTTTTTTTGTATCCAGTCCTCTGTTGAAGGACATCTGGGTTCTTTCCAGCTTGTGGCTATTACATATAAGGCTGTTATAAACATAGTGGAGCATATGTCCTTGTTATATGTTGCAGCATTTTCTGGGTATATGCCTAGGAGTGGTATAGCCTGGTCCTTAGGTAATGCTATGTCCAATTTTCTAAGGAACCACCAGATTGACTTCCAGAGTGGTTGTACCAGTTTGCAACCCCACCAACAATGGAGGAGTGTTCCTCTTTCTCCACATCCTCACCAGCATCTACTATCACCTGAATTTTTGATCTTAGCCATTCTGACTGATGTGAGATGGTATCTCAGGTTTGTTTTGATTTGCATTTCCCTGATGACTAAGGATGTTGAGAATTTCTTGAGGTGCTTCTCAGCCATTTGAGTTTCCTCAGTTGACAATTATTTTTTTTCACTCTGTACCCCATTTTTTAATGGGGTTATTTTGTTGTCTGGTGTCTAGTTTCTTGAGTTTTTTGTATATATTCGATACTAGCCCTCTATTGGATGTAGGATTGGTAAGGATCTTTTCCCAATCTGTTGGTTGCCATTTTGTCTTATTGACAGTGTACTTTGACTTACAGAAGCTTTGCAATTTGATGAAGTCCCATTTGTCGATTCGATTCTTGATCTTAGAGCATAAGTCATTGGTGTTCTGTTCAGGAAAAGTTCTTAAGTTTTCCCCTGTGCCTAGGTATTGGAGGGTCTTCCCCTTCTTCTCTTCTATTAGTTTCAGTGTATCTGGTTTTATGTGAAGGTCCTTTTTCCACTTGGATTTGAACTTTGTACAAGGGGATAAGAATGGATTAATTTGCATTTTTCTACATACTGACCTCCAGTTGAGCCAGCATCATTTGTTGAAAATGTTGACCTTTTTCCACTGGATGGTTTTAGCTCCTTTGTCAAAGATCAAGTGACCATTGGTGTGTGGGTTCATTTCTGAATCTTCAATTCTATTCCACTGATCTTCCTGCCTGTCTCTGTGTCAATACCATGCAGTTTTTATCACTACTGCCCTGTAGTACAGTTTGAGGTCAGGGATGGTGATTTCCACAGTAGTTCTTTTATTGTTGAGAATAGTTCTTGCTATCCTGGGTTTTTTATTATTTCAAATGAATTTGCAAATTGCTCTTTCTATCTCTATGAAGAATTGATTTGGAATTTTGATGGAGATTGCGTTGAATCTATAGATTGCTTTTGGCAAGATGCCCATTTTTACTAATTTAATCCTGTCAATCCAGGAGCATGGGAGATCTTTCCATCTTCTGAGATCTTTTATTTCTTTTTTCAGAGACTTGAAGTTCTTGTCATACAGATCTTTCACTTGCTTGAGTAGGTTCACTTCAAGATATTTTATATTATTTGTGGCTATTGTGAAGGGTGTCATCTCCCTAATTTCTTTCTCAGCCTGTTTATCCTTTGAATAGAGGAAGGCTACTGGTTTGTTTGAGTTGATTTTGTATCCAGCCACTTTGCTAAAGTCATTTATCAGGTTTAGGAGTTCTCTGGTGGAAATTTTTGGGTCACTTAAGTATACTATCATATCATCTGCAAATAGTGAAAATTTGACATCTTGTTTTCCTATTTGTATCCCTTTGACTTCCGTTTGTTGTCTAATTGCTCTAGCTAGGACTTCCAGTACTATATTGAATAGGTAGCATAAGAGTGGGCAGCGTTGTCTAGTCCCTGATCTTAGTGTGATTGCTTCAAGTTTCTCTCCATTTAGTTTGATGTTGGCTACTGGCTTGCTGTATATTGCTTTTACTATGTTTAGGTATGGGCCTTGAATTCCTGATCTTTCCAAGACTTTTAACATGAAGGGGTGTTGAATTTTTTCACATGCTTTCTCAGCAACTAGTGAGATGATCATGTGGTTTTTTCCTTTGAGTTTGTTTATATAGTGGATTACATTGATGTATTTCCGTATATTTAACCATCTCTGCATTTTTGAGATAAAGTCTACTTGAACATGATGTAAGATTGTTTTGATGTGTTGTTGGTTTCAGTTTGGGAGAATTTTATTGAGTATTTTTGCATTTATATTCATAAGAGAAATAAGTCTGAAGTTCTCTGTATTTGTTGGGTCTTCGTAGGTTTAGGTATGAGTGTAATTGTAGCTTCATAGAACGAATTGGGTAGTGTTCTTTCTGTTTCTATTAGATGGAATAGCTTGAAGAGTATTGGTATTAGGTCTTCCTGGAAGATCTGATAGAATTCTGCACTAAAACCATCTGGTCCCAGACTTTTTTTGGTGGGGAGACTTTTAATGACTTCTTCTATTTCTTTAGGGTTTATAGGACTGTTTAGATGGTTTATCTGCTCCTGATTTAATTTTGGTATTTGGTACCTTTCTAGAAAATTGTCCATTTCATCCAGATTTTCCAATTTTGTTGCGTATAGGCCTTTGTAGTAAGATCTGATGATTTTTTTTTTAATTTCCTCATTTTCTGTTGTTATGTCTCCCTTTTCAGTTCTGATTTTATTAATTTGGATACTGTCTCTGTGCCCTTTGTTTAGTTTGGCTAAGTGTTTATCTATCTTGCTGATTTTCTCAAAGAACCAGCTCCTGGTTTTGTTGATATTTTGTATAGTTTTTTTTTCTACTTGGTTGATTTCAGCTCTGAGTTTGATTATTTCCTGCCATCTACTCCTCTTTGGTATGTTTACTCCTTTTTCTTCTAACGATTTCAGGTGTGCTGTCAAGTTGTTAATGTTTGTTCTTTCCAGCTTCTTTTTGTAGGCACTTAGAGTTATGAGTTTTCCTCTTAGTACTGCTTTCATGGAGTCCCACAAGTTTTGGTATGATGTGTCCTCATTTTCATTAAATTCTAAAAAGTCTTTAATTTCTTTATTTCTTCCTTGATTAAGGCAGCCTTGAGTAGAGCATTGTTCAGTTTCCACGTGTATGTGGGCTTTCCATTGTTTTTGTCATTATTAAAGACCAGCCTTTGTCCATGGTGGTCTGATAGGGTGCAAGGAATTATTTCAGTCTTTTTGCATCTGTTGAGGCCTGTGTTGTGACCAATTATATGGTCTATTTTGGAGAAGTTACCATGAGGTGCTGAGAAAAAGGTGTATTCTTTTGTTTTAGTGTGGAATGTTTTATATATATACATATATATTTATATTTATATTTATATTTATATTTATATTTATATTTATATTTATATTTATATTTATATTTATA
>JANHMN010000005.1:110861489-110911489 GCA_030674055.1 Rhabdomys pumilio
TTATATTTATATTTATATTTATATTTATATTTATATTTATATTTATAATATATATATATCAGTTAAATCCATTTGGTTCATAACTTCTGTTAGTTTCATTATGTCTCTATTTAGTTTCTGTTTCCATAATCTTTCCATTGCTGAGAGTGGGGTGTTGAAGTCCCCCACTATTATTGTGTGAGCTGTGATGTATGCTTTGAGTTTTAGCAAAGTTTCTTTTATGTATGTGGGTGCCCTTGCATTTGGGGCATAGATGTTCAGAATTGAGAGTTCATCTTGGTACATTTTTCCTTTGATGAGTATATAGTGTCCTTCCTTATCTTTTTTGATTAGATTTGGTTGAAAATCAATTTTATTTGATATTAGAATTGCTACTCCAACTTGTTTCTTGGGACAATTTGCTTGGAATATTGTTTTCCATCCTTTTACTCTGAGGTAGTGTCTTCATTTGTCACAGAGGTGTGTTTCCTGTTTGCAGCAAAATTCTGAGTTTTTCTTATGTATCCAGTCTGCTAACCTATGTCTTTTTATTGGAGAATTGAGTCCATTGATATTAAGAGATATTAAGGAGAAATGATTGTTGCTTCCTGTTACTTTTGTTGTCGGAGATAGAATTATGTTTGTGTAACTTTCTTCTTTTGAGGTTGTTGGGAGATTACTTTCTTTTTTTTTCTATGTTGTAATTTCCCTCCTTGTGTTGGAGTTTTCCTTCAATTATCCTTTGAAGGGCTGGATTTGTGGGAAGATATTGCGTAAATTTGCTTTTTTCATGGAATATCTTAGTTTCTCCATCAATATTGATTGAGAGTTTTGCTTGGTATAGTAATCTGGGCTGGCATTTGTGTTCTCTTAGGGTCTGTATGATATCAGTTCAGGATCTTCTGGCCTTTATAGTCTCTGGGGAGAAGTCTGGTGTAATTCTTATAGGTCTGCCTTTATATGTTACTTTACCTTTTTCACTTACTACTTTTAGTATTTTTTTCTTTGTTTTGTACTTTTGATGTTTTGATTATTATGTGGTGGGAGGTATTTCTTTTCTGGTCTAAAGTATTTGGAGTTTTGTAGGCTTTTGTATATTTATGGACATCTCTTTCTGTAGGTTAGGAAAGTTTTCCTCTATAATTTTGTTTAAGATATTTACTGGCTCTTTAAGTTGGGAGTCTTCACCCTCATCTACACCTATTATCCTTAGGTTTGGTCTTCTCATTGTGTCCTGGATTGCCTGGATGTTTTTGGTTAGGAGCTTTTTGCATTTTGCATTTTCTTTGACAGTTGTGTCAATGTTTTCCGTGGTATCTTCTGCACATGAGATTCTCTCTTCTATCTCTTGTTTTCTGTTGGTGATACTTGCATCTATGACCCCTGGTCTTTTTCTTAGGTTTTCTATCTTCAGGGTAATCTCCTTTTGAGATTTCTTTATTGGTTCTGCTTCCATTTTTAGATCCTGGACAGTTTTGTTTAATTCCTTCACCTGTTTGGTTGTGTTTTCTTGCAATTCTTTAAGGGATTTTTGTGTTTCCTCTTTAAGGGTTCCTATCTGTTTACCTGTGTTCTCCTCAAATTGTTTGAGAGTGTTATTTATGACCTTCTTAAAGTCCTCTAACATCATCATGAGAAGTGATTTTAATCCTGTGTCCTGCTTTTCCAGTGTGATGTGGTGTTCAGGGCTTGCTATGGTGGGAGAACTGGGTTCTGGTGATGCCAAGTAACTTTGATTTCTGTTGTTTATGTTCCTGCTCTTGCCTTTTGCCATTTGGTTAACTCTAGTGCTACCCTCTCTCACTGGTTCTGACTGGGAACTGTCTTTCCAGTTATCTTGTTTGTATCAGCACTCCTCAGGGTCCAGATGTCTCTGTGGTCCTGTGATCCTGAGCTCCAGCTGCTCCAAGTGCAGTGTCTCCTCTAGGATGTCTCAGGGTAAGGAGTCTTCTCAGACACTGGCCTCTCTGAGCTGTCTCAGGATACAGTTTCCACAAGGGTACAGACCCACTGGGTGCCTGCTACAGCCACCAGAATCCGGATAGTGGTGGAAGGGGAGTGGAGTTGGGGGGGGTGTCCTGCGAGCTTTCTATTCCCAGCTGTGGCTCTGGGGCATAAGGCAGCGAGCCACTGGCCTTACCTGCCTCCCTGAAACACTGTCCTCCCAGGGATGCCTCAGGATACAGTCTCCACAAGGCTGCAGACCCCGCTGGGTGTCTGCTCCCACTACCAGGATCCGGCGAGGGACGGAAGGGGAGTCCCATATATATTTCAAAATGCATTTATTCTAAATTTAGAAGTCCGCAGAGTTTTTCCACAATCAAAATATTGCTTAGGAAGCACTTAATGTCCCAGAAACTTAAAGTTTCAGGGTGGGAAATACTCAGGAAGCCCCTACCCACTTAGAAAAGAAGGGGACAGATGGCAGAAGGATTGAGTGAATGAAAGAAGGGGTCAGAGATCGGAATGTATACTGAAGAAAATTATAAAAAATAATCTCAATTCCTTACTGAGAGTCTAGGGAACCTCTTGTCACTCCTTGTAAAATAAAAAAGTAAATGGCATATTTCTGACATGTAGTGGCACAGCATACACACCACTATTTCAAACAGGACGAATGAGGACATAGTGAGGACAGTTTTGGACCTAAGCAATGCTGAAGCCCAGCAGAGCCAATTCCAACCCCTGTACCTTCATGGGTGATAGCACAGGGCTTACATGGCTCTGCCCTTCCAGCTTTGCTGCCTATAGCACACTTTCCATCTCTTGGGCTGCGTTATAGCATCACAAATGGCCTTAGACACTTTTCTTCCACAATATGGAAACTTAGCTGGGTGGGATCTTGCCACAAGTGTACCATATTCTTAGTTGTGTGCATATCAGGTGTTTCCATAAGGACATCAATTTCCCCAACAGCGACAGCCTCAAGCACAAGCTTTGATAGTGACACTAACCTTGTCAGTCTCCCTGGCTTGCACATTTTTTATTTCCATCTGCCCCTTTCCCCCATTTTCATTATAAACATGCATAAGAATAATTACTAATAACCACATGACAGACTCAGTATTAGCCTATCTTAAATCCTCTTACACACACACACACACACACACACACACACACACACACACACAATGGCCCATTACTTTTGAATTTAGCCTCAGGTAAGTTCTTAGTACCCTGGCAGAAAGCAGCTGCATTTGTTGCCAAAATAGCCTACTAGTGGCCTCCAGTCCAGTTGCTAACACTGTTCCTCCTGAAACCTCTTGAGCTGGGCTTCCACTGTAGCCATGGCTCTCAGCAGAACTGATTTCCAACCTCCTACTAGAACTCTGCTCAAAGTGTTCAACTGCTTTTCAGCCCTAAGTCCTAAGGGAGAGCTGCTGCTGCTGCTGCTGGGACTCTTACAAGTAAGTGAGACCTGCCTTTGTGGGAGGTGATGGGTGGCCTGGTTCCTAATCCAGAGCCCCTCATGACTCCTCTTACATTGTTTCTATTCTCCTGGCCTTCAGGAGGAGACAGCTGTGGGCCCAGACGAATATTCTGAAATGAAAGGATGGAGATGTAAGCTGCTGCTGCTGCTGGGACTTTTACAAGTAAGTGAGGTCTGCCTTTGTGGACAACCTCATGCTACTGACATAGCTTGTTTATATTGCTCTCTGGGCTGAATGAGCTCTGTCTCCTTCCAGCTTCTGGCTATTATAAATAGGCTGCTATCAACACAGTGGAACAAGTGTCCTTCTTATTGGAGAATTTTCTGGGTATATGACCAGGGGTGGTATAGCTAGGCTGAGTGTGAGGATGATTGATTGATTGATTGATCAGGACGAATAGAGATGGTGATGATGGAGATGGAGGCAATTGGGAAGCCTGAGTGTGAGGATGATTGACTGATTGATCGATTGATCAGACTCATGGTCACTCCCTGAGACTCATGACCACGCCCCCAGGACCCATGGCAACACCACCAGACTCATGGCCATGCCTCCGGTGACTCCATCAACGTAATCCACTACATAAACAAACTTAAAGAAAAAAAAAACCCACATGATCATCTCACTAGATGCTGAGAAAACATTTGACAAAATTCAACATCCCTTCATGGTAAAAGTCTTGGAAAGATCAGGAATTCAAGGCCCATACCTAAACATAGTAAAGCAATATACAGCAAGCCAGTAGCCAACATCAGACTAAATGGAGAGAAACTTGAAGCAATCCTACTAAGATCAGGGACTAAACAAGGCTCTGTCCCTACCTATTCACTATAGTAGTGGAAGTCCTAGTCAGAGCAATTAGACAACAAAAGGAAGTCAAAGGGATACAGATAGGAAAACAAGATGTCAAAATTTCACTATTTGCAGATGATATGATAGTATACTTAAGTGACCCTAAAATTTCCACCAGAGAACTCCTAAACCTCATAAAGAACTTCAGCAAAGTGACTGGATATAAAATCAACTCAAACAAATCGGTAGCCTTTTTCTATTCAAAGGATAAACAGGCTGAGAAAGAAATTAGGGAAATGACACCTTTCACAATAGCCACAAATAATATAAAATATCTTGGAGTGAATCTAACCAAGCAAGTGAGAGATCTGTATGACAAGAACTTCAAGTCTCTGAAGAAAGAAATCAAGGAAGATCTCAGAAGATGGAAAGATCTCCCATGCTCCTGGATTGGCAGGATTAATTTAGTAAAAATGGCCATCTTGCCAAAGCAATCTATAGATTCAATGCAATCCCCATCAAAATTCCAAATCAATTCTTCATAGAGATAGAAAGAGCAATTTGCAAATTCATTTGTAATAACAAAAAACCCAGGATAGCAAGAACTATTCTCAACAATAAAAGAACTACTGTGGAAATCACCATCCCTGACCTCAAACTGTACTACAGGGCAGTAGTGATAAAAACTGCATGGTATTGACACAGAGACAGGCAGGAAGATCAGTGGAATAGAATTGAAGATTCAGAAATGAACCCACACACCAATGGTCACTTGATCTTTGACAAAGGAGCTAAAACCATCCAGTGGAAAAAGGTCAACATTTTCAACAAATGACGCTGGCTCAACTGGAGGTCAGCATGTAGAAGAAAGCAAATCGATCCACTCATATCTCCTTGTACAAAGCTCAAGTCCAAGTGGATAAAGAACCTTCACATAAAACCAAATACACTGAAACTAATAGAAGAGAAGGTGGGGAAGACCCTCGAATACTCACGCATAGGGGAAAAGTTCCTGAACAGAACACTAATGGCTTATGCTCTAAGATCAAGAATTGACAAATGAGACCTCATAAAATTGCAAAGCTTCTGTAAGGCAAAGGACACTGTCAATAAAACAAAACGGCAACCAACAGATTGGGAAAAGGTCTTTACCAATCCTACATCCGATAGAGGGCTAATATCCAATATATACAAAGAACTCAAGAAATTATACTCCAGACAACCAAATAACCCTATTGAACAATGGGTACAGAACTAAACAAAGAATTCTCAACTGAGGAAACTTGAATGGCTGGGAAGCACCTTAAGAAATGTTCAACATCCTTAGTCATCAGGGAAATGCAAATCAAAACAACCCTGAGATACCATCTCACATCAGTCAGAATGACTAAGATCAAAAACTCAGGTGATAGTAGATGCTGGTGAGGATGTGGAGAAAGAGGAACACTTCTCCATTGTTGGTGGGATTGCAAGCTGGTACAACCACTCTGGAAATCAGTCTGGTGGTTCCTCAGAAAATTGGATATAGCATTACCTGAGGATCCAGATATACCACTCCTGGGCATATACCCAGAAGATGCTGCAACATATAACAAGGAGACATGCTCCACTATGTTCATGGCAGCCTTATTTATAATAGCCAGAAGCAGGAAAGAATCCAGATGTCCTTCAACAGATTAATGGATACAAAAAATGTGGTACATTTACATAATGAAGTATTATTCAGCCATTAAAAATAATGAATTTGAGAAATTCTTAGGTAAATGGATGGAACTAGAAATTATCATCCTGAGTGAGTTAACCCAATCACAAAAGAACACACATGGTATTCACTCACAGATAAGCGGATCTTAGCCCAAAAGGTTGGAATAGCCAAGACTCAACACACAGACCACATTAAGATCATGAAGAAGGAAGACCAAGTGTGGATGCCTCGTCCTACTTAGAAGGAGTAACAAAAATACTCAAGGGAGCAAATATGGAAACAAAATGTGGGACAGAAACTGAAGGAGGAGCCACCTTGAGACCATTCCACCTGTGTATCCATCTCAGGTACAGTCACCAAAGGTAGACACTGATGTGGATGACAGGAAGTGCATGCTGACAAGAACCTGATATAGCTGTCTCCTTAGAGATCTGTCAAAGGCTGACACATTCAGAGGCTGTTACTCACAGCTAACCACTGATCTGATCAAGGGTTTCCCAATGGAGGAGTTAGAGAGAAGACTGAAGGAGCAGAAAGGGTTTGTGGCCCCATGAGGAGAGCAACAATTCCAACCAACCAGAGCTCCCCAAGGTCTAAACCACCAGTCTGGGAGCACATAGGGAAGGATCCATGACTTTATCTGTACATGAAGGGGAGGATGTCTTTGTTGGGCATAGGTGGGAGAAAAGATCCTTGGTCCCATGAAGGCTGAACACCGAGTGGGGGGAAATTCGAGGGTGGGGTGGTGGTGGGAGTAGGGTGGTAGTTGGGGGCACATCCTCATAGAAGCATGGGGAAGGGGGATGGGATAGGAGATTCCTGGGTGGTGAGGGGAAGAGGGGTAAGGGGATAAAATCTGAAATGTAAATATAATATCCAATAAAAATAAATTAAAAAACATTTCCAGCTATATAAAAAATATGACTCAAGGTTCTGATTCTGTTTTAGTTCTAAATATTTAATACTTTAATGGTGCAAGCAAATTTTAAACTATTTCCTGCCTTAGCTTCTTTTACTTTTTTTAAATTCAAAGTAAAGTTTTTCTCACCTGACTATATAGTTTCCCATATACCCTGACTATAGTTTCTTTACTATATCCTGACTACAGTTTCCCCTCCCTCCACTCCTCCCTGTTTCTCCTCCCCTCCCCTTCCATCTGAAGTGGAAACTTAAGAGATCTTCGGAAAGTCAGTTGTGTTGGATGGTGTTTTTCTGGGGCAAACATGTAAAGGAGTTTTTTTCTGAAATGGACACAGGTGAAAGGCTAAGGCAGATTCGTGAAGGAACATTTGGCTGAAGCAGACACAGGAGGAAGGATGCTCTGCTAAAGCAAGTATGTGAGAGGACACGTGATAAAGGATTCTCTGCTAAGGACACACACGTATTGGTCTGCCTTACACTGTGTAGTTGAGCTATATTTTTTGAGACCCCATAGAAAGAAATGCACCAAAAACCTTCTGGTGGTGTGCTGTGTTTTCTTGCTGCTTCCGAGGACTCTGGCTGATTGGCAGAGTGATGTCAGATGAGACAGACACACATGCTGAGACAAGACCCATGATGAGGCAAGACTCGTGGAGGACACATGATGTTTGGAGGGGAGTATAAGTAGGCCCAACGGACTGTGAAAGACACAAGAAACAGACTGACACATAGACCCACTCTTATGCACGCTCAGGAATTCCATAAAGAGGCAAAACTGGAAGTCATGTGTGCAAAGGGCTTGTAGGAAAAATAAATATAAAAATGAGAAATTTATAAAGAAAAGGCCCCAAACATGACACTATGAGACAAGGAATCTCTAAATATGCCAGTGAGTTAGTTTTCTGTTGGTCATCTACTGCTGTGCAAGTGGCCTACCCTTAGGTCTAATTCCTCAGTACTCTTAGAGAAAGCCTAATTTTCATTTGTTAGTGATTATCAGTTGAAGATAGCTTCTGGGTTAGGGATCAGGGCATGTTTCCATTTTTTTTCAGCTCCAAGGTCCCATCTGATATATATCTGTGCAGGCCCTGTGCATACTGTCTCAGTCTCTGTGAGTTCCTATGTGCACTGGTCCTGATGGGTTTTGCAGGTCTTGTTTCCTTGGTGTCCTCCATCCCCTGTGGCTCTTAGACTCCTCCCATCTGCTCTTCTGTAGGGTTTCCAGAGCCCTGAGGGGAGAGATTTGATGGAGACATCCTATTTAGGACTGAGTGTTCTAAAGTCTCTCACTCGCGGTATAACGTCTGCTCTGGGTCTCTGTATTTGTTCCCATCTGCTGCAGAAGGAAGCTTGATACTTATCTGAGTCTAGCAGATTAACATTAAGAGTCATTTTATTGCTACATTTCTTTAGCAGAACCATAGTATTTGGTTTTTCTATAGGTCTCTGGGCTATTTAGTCTCAGGTACTTCGTCCCTCAAGTTGCATCAGGTATGGCTTCCATCTTGTGGAGTGGACCTTAAGTCAAACCAGATTTTAGGTGGTTATTTTAAACTATGTGTCACAGTTTTGTTAGTATAGCATGCAGGCAGGACAGATACCACTGTAGATGGAAGGGTGTGTAGTTGAGTTGGTGTTTGAATTTCTGTTTTGGGAGCATTCAGAGTACTTTCCAGTACCATGAATACTAGTCAGTAGGATGAAGGAAGTAGGCACCACCTCAACCTCTCTGTGCTCAGTCAATCATGTGGATGTTGCCTTTAACAATAGGGCCTTGTCATCAATTTGTGCTCTCCAGCAGGAGAGCAACTTATAGCCATTTTCCTCAGCATCTTCACCCATAAATGGAGCTAACTACAGAAGAGATCTCATGAAGGCTTTATGAGATTACATAAATGAGAGCACATTTATTAGCAACTGATACATGGTTATTTACCTTCTAATTTTAAGAGGAAGTACAGGATTAGAGATGTTAGAAGCAGGAAAAATTGTTCAAGGAATGCAGTTAATACATAAGTACCAGTGGCTTTACTTAAAATATTTCCTTTGATAAACGTTCATATAAGAAGCTTATGTGTCACATTTGTGAGTAAAGGAATGGAATTCTGGGTCTTTCCTCAGTTCTAGTTCAGTTATAGTTATCTGTTTCTGCACAACAAATCATCCCTACATGTAGTGGCTCAAAACAATGTGTGACTTTTATTCCCTTCTGTTCTGAGGATTGAGCCACCTTAGCAAGTCATATTCTCACTTGGAAACCCTTATGAACTCAGTGTCAGGCAGGAACCTGGAGATAGGAACTGAAGCACAGATCCTGGAGGAGCATTGCTTGCTGGCTTTCTCTTGCTGGCCTGCCTACCCTGTTTTCTTATACTCCCAGGACCACCTGCCCAGGGGTGGCAGCACTCACAGAGAAGTACACCATCCCATAGCAATTACTAATTAAAAAAAAAATGCTTCACAGACTCGCCTGCGGGCCAAGCTGATGGAGGTAGTTCTTCAATTGAGGCTCCCTCTTCACAGGTGACTTTAACATGTGTCAAGTAGACAAAAAAATTGACCAGCACAGTAGCCTATATTTTAAATTTAAGTTAACAAAATCAGCTCATCAGAAACATAAGGAGAGCTTGGAATATTTACAAGCACTGCATATAGTATAAAACCATTTTATAGAGAAAATATTTCCTGAAATTTATAATGAATTCATTACATCGAAAGAGGGTATCAATGTAATCTTTACACGTTCTTTATCCTTCCAGGTCAGACCTCCACCTGCTGACCTTGACAGTTGAGTCTATTCCTTTGATGTCTGAGCTGCCTATGGATCTTCTGCAACCAAGGACATCACATTATTCTGAGCTTCCTGTAAGACCACAGACAATAGGCATCCATGAAAACACTGGCTGTATCACTCACTAGAATGTTTTTCTCTTTATTAATATCACCTTTCCCAAGGTAAAAATTTGAAAAGTTGGGTTCCTTTTCAAAATGAGTCTCTATGTTAAAGTAATATTATTATCTTTCTCTCCTATTTCCACTGCCAGGCTGAGTACACTTCAGAGAACTAACTTTCCCCACATGTAGGCTTTTCATCTCCAAATCACTGTGTCTGAAATAGCATGTGTAAGGACTGTTGAGATGCTTCTATAAAACTTAGGAAGACCTAGCTCTGTGTCCTTAAAATTCTACTTCACAAGGAAGTTATAGAGACTTTGTAGCTCACGTCATTACTGGGTGTTAATGGACTGAGTAGTTACTGGCATCAGTTTTCATGCTCCAAACCTCACGGTGTTTAAGAACAACTTTTATAAAAGCATGCAAAATTTTTATCCATCCCCCCACAAAACAAACAAATGTACAGCATAATAGTGAGTGATATTTCCAATATAAAATATAGAATAGTCACGGTAAGGAAAAGAAAAGATATATACGTCTTAGGATGCCCAGAACCAAGCACTTAAGGTCAGGATGACATTCAATAAATGAGGTGATCGTAAGATGCGCAAACAGAGTAGTATGTAAGTGAAGCAAAGAATAAATCCAGTGCACCAAGGCATGGGTTAGTGCCTACGTAGCTGTAGAACGCAGCTGGCATTCGGAGTTTCCAGGCACTTTCAGGGAGCAAATGAAACATCCAACTGAGCTCAATGTTACATCCGTGCTTTCAAAATTCCTCTAAAATCTAGGTGGCAGGATCCTCATGGTTTCAGACTTGATCCAGTCATCAACAAATCTCCAACATCAATGACATTCCAGAGACAGGCTTTATCACCCTCATGGATAGACAAAAAGCCTCAGGCAGAAACTATAGAACATTTGCTCAGCTTACACCAGGGAAGAGTTAAAAAAACAAAATTCCACGGGCAGCTGCGTGCAATATGTTTTTAGCTAAATTAGAACTTTATTGTCACAGAATCATCTATGTATTAATGAAAATGGCAGCTAATTGTGAGAAATCGTTGAGCCCTACAGCAAGGCTAAGAGAAATTATGAATTAGAACATTCTTTGCAATAATTCTGTAAATGTTTTGCTTGCCATAGCCTTTCTCAACAGAAGCTATACTCCAAAAAGTTAACATACTCACTGTACAGTTTGATAACCAAATGTTCCAAAAATTCACAGTATTTTATAATAAAAAAATTTCACACTGTACACTAATGTCCTTGGAAGAGTTCCTTGTTCCAACAAAAAAAACCACGAAACAGATCAGTTCCTTAGGTTGTGGCCCAATTAAGGACAGCAGACTCAAGACTTCTGCAGAACACAATTTTTCCCCCTACAAGGTGTTTCTCTGTAAGGAGACCTGGAAGACCACTTCATGAAACTGTAAGGGTAAAGTTGCAGTTAAGATCTAGGATGTCGGGGATGTTCAAGATCTAACATTTTGCATTGGACAATCAATAGTGGGGCTCATCACTAGGAGATGCTAATTCTCCTTTTCCCAGCAAGGCGTTCATTGCCTGTAGTTCTCTGTCTAGGGATAGGTCGCTGTGAAGTTTTTCCCCTTCCATGGGAACATGTCCATATTACCATTGTTCTGGATCTGTTTATGCAGTCATTACTAGGAGAGACAATTTCATAGCAGATTCCCTGGTATTCCGGCTCTCACAATCTTTCTGCCCCCTCCCCCTTCCTTGACATTCCCTGAACCATAGATGCAGGAGTTGTGATGCAGATAAAGGCACTGGGCTGAGCATCTATGCCTACTCGTCTGTTCATATCTATATTGTCTAGTTGTGTTTTCCTGTGATGATCTCCATTTGCTAGAAAGAGGGGCTTCTTTGGTAGAGTAGTAGCTACTTTTATCTGTGCATATAAGGACAAGATTTAGAATATTGTAAGGAATTATGTAGGACTTGTAAAGTGGAGATAGTAGGTTCTCTTCTAAGGCTCACGACTTTACTATCTCTGGGAAGCTGGTTGGATTTCTGGTACCATGCATGGTTTCCCTCCCTTGAAACCTTGCATTGTATATTCTGGAACCATGGAAGCTAGACTTCAGAAAAGAGGCTTTCTGGTTAGAGCCGGATCAAATCATGAGTTGTGTATCCTAAGTGTGTCACCACAATAGCAGTAGGGGCCCATCTATAATCTATATTGTTTGGGAAATCACTTGGACTTGACAGCCATTCAAAAGGAGATTTTTATTGCCCACTTCTGGGGGGTTTTGCTAACCTATTATTCTTGTGGGGAGCATTGCCAGCCCAGTTGACTTAACATAAGCACACGGACACACACACAGTGTATTGTATATTGTTTTCATTAAATATAGGAGAATATTTAATACACATTTCCATAGAAACATTCTTTAAAAATAGGTCAATATAGAAACAATCTGAAAGTCTATCAAAAAAGTCTGCAATAAATAAAGCACTTTTTTTTTTTTGACGAGACAGTTGGTGGGACACTCCCTTGCTTGTCATAGTAGAATCCAAGGTATTCAGGCAAGATCTCCTAGCAACGAGTGGCCCCAATGAAACAAATTCCTGAGGCTGCGGCGGAGGCTGAGGCCGTGGCGGGGGCAGAGGCCGTGGCTCCACAGCCAGAAATACTATGGGAGACCACAGGCTGCCAGGGAGCCGGGCCCGTCGAACAGTAAAGCCAACATCTCAGGGCACTTCTGCCAAGTCTACGTGGAAAGACTCTTCCAAGTGTTTTTCAAAGCACAAGAAAGAGCTGAGGTTGCCCACCTCCGTGGAGAACCAGCACCGACTCTATGGTAAGGAACAGTCAGATGACTTAAAGAAAAGCGGGACATCGAGTGAAGGGCTGACCCCACGCAGCATGGAGGGTACAGTTTTCCCAACAATTGCTCGCGGAGTATGTAGTCCCATCGCCAACAAGTATCAGCATAAGTCAACTGATGATTCAGGACTGTTATACCCGCTTTTGACAGTCCAGCCAACACGTAGAACCTTCTGGGATGACATAGGTAGCCGCCACCAACAGATGTTTGCTCCGTGGCCTAGAGGAGAAGATAGTTCCGCAGATATATTAATTAAAATGCTGGAAACACCGAAACCTAAACGGATGCTGGAAACTAAATGGCCGTATTGGGAAGATCACAGGGAAGCAACCAAGCAGCCCACCACCTCTGCCAAACAGTCTCAAGGAAAATTCGATCCGGATCATCACAAGCTTCCCTGGTCATGTGAAGGCACTTGGCCCCATGATAGCAAACACAGAGGACAGGATATGCTTAGCTCTATTTATTACAAATATATATACAAAGGAGGGAAAGATGAATGGGCTGAGACCTATAGAGACTCCGTGCATCATATTGACACAGGATACGACAACCCATCAAGCTGTGAAGAGTCATCTGTCAGGAGAACTGATCTGTGTAATTTTGACATCAAGTATGGTAGGAAAACCAGCAAAGAGAAGGACACATCATTATCTAAACGGGAATCCAGCTTTGTTATAAAACTCCAAACCCCACCAGATCTTTACAGACACAACAAATACACGAGATATGAGTCACCATTCCTGAAAGCCAACCAGATGAAAACACTAGGAACCGAAGAAACTGTTCCCAATGAACTTGAACTTCAAGGTGAAAACGCTGGTAACCCAGAGACCACCGAGCAAGCCTATGAACCAACTGACTGGAAGTACTTTATAAGCAAGGATGACACTACACCAAGCACCCTGGAGCAGATGTTTATGAAGAAAAGATGGGGTCGTGAATGTACTAGTCCAGCTTCAAAAATGTTTCGAGATTATTATTGGATCATGGATTCAGATGATGATGATGACGATGATGATGATAATGATAATGATGAAGAAGAAGAGGAGGCAGAAAACTTGAAGGAACAACAGACAGAAAATAAGTAGATGACTTTCTAATTATAACTCATTTGGCTATATCCAGTTCTCATTTTACACATCAGTCAAGGTATACATCATGAAGTAATTCTCACTGAACTTCTGCCTGGCCTTCACATAATATGTTACTGTATCAACTATGGGATGAATATTCACATGTACCTTTTCAACATCTTCGTTGCATTGAAGATATTACATAGTTACATTAGCCAGTAATAGGAATTCATAAAATCACGAATAAAAACAGCTAGTATTAGGAAGATCCCAGAATGACACTAATAATGTAAGAAAAATCTCAAAAAAACCACAATTGCAAGAAAAGGAGACTTGCGCAGCTCTTTGTGGATGAAAACTTAATGAAATAACTAGCAATTGTTTTGTCAACTGACACTTGAAATCAATAGCCAAATAAACGTGAATTCATCTTCTGTGACAATTACTGTGATTTCAATTTCAAATTTATTTTGGCACTTACAACATTAATTTTCATCTGTTTGCTTGCACAGAATATTCACAAGACAATGGCTATATCAATTTATTCTTTTTGTGTATGTTCAGTGCGAACAGTTAAGATTTAATATTTTCACAATTAGATCCTTATCACACATGGGACTTGCAAATATTGCGATCTCATACTGCCTTTTACTATTTTGTTTCTTTTCCCTGCAGGAAGTTTTATGTTGGAATATCTCACCTGTCTTTCTTTTGTATTCAGGTTGTGTTTTTAATATCCCCTCCCAAAGTTAATTCTCGTGCAAATATCTAAAGTCTGTTAGGTTCTCAGCAGCTAGAATGTGCAGAGAACAAGATGGACACTCAAATAGTTTGTAGAAGAATTGAGAAACAGGGAAAACATTTTAAAATATAAGATTTATTTTTGTTCTAGAATATTCCCCTCACATGTTGATAATTCACACATTTCTATGGTCCTCTCTGCCTTTCAAAACATTTTGAAGTTGTCCCTGCCACTGATGACTTCTTCCCCGCCCCCAAAGTCCCTTTTTTGGTTGAATATAGCAGATAGTTCTATTTGTCATCACTTTTTCATAACCACATATGCCTTGGAGAGTCTATAATGATGTAGGTCATCCCATCCAGTGTTCCAACCTTCCTTTTTTTCCCATGGCATCTTGATACATACCACTCCATTTTTAACATAAGCAATGAAATATTTGAATGCAAACTTGAGCAAATTTATCTTAGATGTAAAATTTCAGCAAGTCTAGCAATAATTAGAAATATGTCAACATGCCATGGTTCACTGGCTGATCAACAGGTGGCAAAGGTGACTTAAGTCTCTGACCTTGCCAACACATAATCAAAATAACAGTTGGTCTCTGGTTGCAAAACTTCTTTCAGTGTTATCCATGCATCATCAAAAAGTACCATATTTTGGGCCAAACCAAATTTGTAATTAGCTCGTTTTCCATTTTAGCTTTGTGACCACGTAGTTCACAGAGTCAGTTTCCTCATATAGCCAAAGGAAACCATGCCATTAAACTTAAAGACAGTTTGATGAGAATAGTGGAACTATTTTCTATAATTGCTTATGATCACAGGTAGCACACAACTGATACTAAGCGTGTATTCATAAAAGACAGATGGGTGTTGCAATGATCCAAAGATAGATAAAAGGAAGGTTTTCATGACATGATCCATTGTGTGAGTCTCATATTCCATCATACTCAATGTGAAGTATTGCTGAAAATTAAGAAAAAATATGTGGGGCTGGAAAGATGGTCGAGTGCTGCTCTTTCAGAGGACCTGAATTCAATTTTCAGCATCAACATGGTAGCTCACCAGTGTCTATAACTCCAGCTTCAGGTGATTCAACACCCTCAAATAGGCAAAACCCCAATTCACTTAAAATAACAACAGATCATTAAAAACTGTAATTATATTGCCTCTTCAAAGTTTGGGTTCCTACTTGCTTTCCTTTTCAAGGGGGTTCAATTCTGGATCCTACTCATTCTGGCAGCTAAGAAAGCATTTTTTTTGTAAGGGTATTGGGGATGACAGGTAGGATGTTTGAAGGCTCTCCCTGTCAGAGGTGATGCTGTCACTGATACCATGGCTTTCATGACTTGTGATAATGTCCTTCGTCTTGTGGGAGCAGTCTTCAACCCAGAAACTGACTTGCCTTACTGACTAATCCCCACATGCTACCTTGCTTACTCCCTGGTACCTCTGCATCCCACCTTACCCAAGCCTCTTATTTACCATGGGGCAGAATAAGCCAAGGCCTGTTAACTTCCCATAGAGTAGCCATGACACAGGATCTCAATTCTGTCATGAAGTTCTAGTACAATCAAATGTGAACCTATACTGGGAGAAATTCAAAAAGCCTTGGACAAATCTGTGCTTTAAGAACCAGTAGGAAGAGAAACTGCTTTGGGGGACTAGTATCAAGCAATCCAACCAGGGGCCTGTCCCAGGGGAAGGAATAAGGTCCAGATAGGCTGATTATGAGTGCTGTGTGCTTCATTAGACAGACTCCTGTGTATATTGATGAATCAAAACCTAAAATGTAGCACATATAGTACTGTTATTACAGTACATGCATATGAAATATTGCAAGATTGGAAAGATTATATTAATCTAGGAAGAGAGAAAGATTGGATTTAAAGTAGAAGAAGCAATCAAAGTTCTCCAGTGCCATAAATCTGTCCATGTATAATATCTGGTCTAGCTTGGTGAACCAGAGGGTTTAACTGGTATTACTTACAGGAAGGTGGGTGAGGGTTTTCCTACATGAATATGGGCAACTTGAGTAGTAGCTATACCGTGAAAGAATAATCAATAACAATTGATAACACATGATGTAGAAAAATTTAAATCCAATATGGCTGCTTTGGCAAAGGATCACATCCAAAGACCTTCTAGGTTTATATAATCCCGCTGGAATGCAGAAATGCCTTCGATTACACTATGATCTGGCAGGAATACTGACATGCCCTTAGCATAAACCTTTAATACCAAACAATGAAAGTAAAGTTAGTGTTAGTTTATAGAAGGAAGCAGTCATGTCATGTTTGAAAGTGACGTCTAATTGAGGGGCAGACAGAGTGACACATCAAAGAAAGATTTGACAAAATGAGTCAAAGATAGAATATATCCAACTCCCACCAAACGATACAGGAAAAGGACTCAAAAGAGCAGTGCAGAGAGATGAGGGAGAGGAGGCAGTTTTATTGGGAGAAGTTTTGTGTTTTCTTTTTTACAAGAGACAGGTTGCAGGGGAAGACAGAATGACCCAGAGAATGAGGAGCCAGAAGATTAGAACAGATTACTAGAGTTAGTTTGAGGTCAAGTAGAGAAATTCAGTCAGAAGCCAGTTTGAATTCGTTTGGAGAGGAGTATGAGCCAGAACAACTGAATTGAACCAGCCAGCCAGAGTTCAGAAAGAGCTAGAAATGGTGATCTTATTCAAGAGAAAGCCTGAGACAACAATTATATCTGGCAAATAAAAGTTACTTTTACAATAAAATATATCTTTTTGAAGAAGTCAAAATTTGAGCATCATCTTCTGAGCTCTCTCTCTCTCTCATCCAAGGAGTGTAGGCATAATCTTTTGATAGCTTCTATGGGGAATATGATTTTAAGACAGCAACAACCATGCCATACCCTGATCATGGTATTTCACAGCAGTTAGAGGTCACATAACAAATTACTTCCTAGTTTTTATAGTATTTATTACAGTGTATTCTATAACTCTCCTTGGTAACAATTTCCAACATTTAAATACTATCATTGCTGGATAACATAGCTTTGAAATGTTGTGTTTTCATTCTTGAGGAAAGCAACCGCATAGGACTTTTATTATATACAAACAAAAGCTACCACAGAGAATTAAAATAAGTAGGAAAATATGCAGCTTTGTTTTTTTGTACAAGAAACATATGGCCATACATTTCCCAGAAATGTTTGCTATATAAAAATGTTTTAATTTTAACTTTTAAAACAAGTTTCTTAAGTTCATTCACTTTGACAAATGAGACTTCAAAAGAAAAGGATAGGCACCCCACTTACAAAATATAGCTTTGCAAAAATTTCCTAAAACAGCTGATCTATTATGTAGGCAATTGTTTAAATCACTTCCAAGTTATTCAAAGTATCTACTTAGTGATAATTGCAAGGGTTAGCATTCAATTTGGAAGCAATGAAATATAATTTAAATCTTGTTTTATAACATGGAAGAGTATAGAAAATAAGTTTTGTTTCTAAATTGTAAACATACTTAAGGATCTCAAAACACAAAATACAGAATGTGCCTTCAAACATTAAAGCAGTGCTCCAAATGTTCAAACTGCTTCCAATTCCTTCCTCTCTTCCAACATATATGGGCATGCATGCAGTGTTATTGTGCAAATCCAGACCAAACTTGGAATTGTTGTGGCACATTTGCTTTGTGGTAACTGAAGAATGGAAACAGTTAATACCAGTTGTTTGGTACATGACATCATTCCGCTCCAGGAGGTGGGTCTGCAAACCTATAGCTGACTCATACAATCTATTACTCTATCTCATCCCCTGTGTGCTGTTCACTGCCTTTCATGTCTGAAAAAAAGTATACATTGTTAATTGCTTTCTGTAAAATGTGGGAACATATCATATGCTTCCCATAAATAGCCTATCAGTATCCTATATGACATTAATGGCATCAAATCAATGTTTTAGCTTACACAGTCATTTTCTGTCTTTACTGACTTTACTAGCTAGACTATTCCTGAAACATGCTTATATTTTTAACAATCTGCCTTTGTATGCTACTTCTTTCACTATTTTATTAGATGGATCTGTGACTTGAGGCTACACATTCACCTAGGGAGACATATCCTCTACAAATACTGTTAATGTGTGAAATGTGTGTTGCTGTCTTTAATTTGAACTGAGTCTTCTTGTACGTGTTGTGTCACTTTTCCTGGGAAGAAACCAAGAAACTTGTACTCACTCAATCAGATTAAAGTAAAGATTCTACCAAAGAACAACATGGCAAATGAAGAAGTTCACAGGAGTTTTGTAGAGGAGTGTAGGTAGCATCTCCAACTCAAAGGCAATTACGTCATCAAACACCCACACCAGCATGAGTGACAGTTCACAAAAGCGTCATCTTTAGCGTTCCCTGCAAGACTTGTGAGCATCTTAACACAGGAAAGTTTTCACTCCCTACCACTTTCCCTGACAGTTTATTTCTTGGTGACTACCATTTGTAGGCAGCAGTTAACAACATTTTAATTCCTAGAAAAACTACAGAGACATGTCATGACTACACCACCTTTAGGTCTCATCCTCTTTGAAAAGCCCCTGGGAAAAAAAGCCAAATCAAAAGCCAGGCATTGGCAAGTCCCCATTGGGACCCTCTTATTGAGCAGTTCTGATGACTTTATCTGGGTTACAGCACCTTTGCAATACTCTAAAGAATTTAGTCTCTCCTGCTGTTATTCAATAAATATCCTTTTGGCTTTTGTGCTCCAGTCATTGTTTGTAAATTTTATTCCTCAGACTTACGAAATAAGAAGCTGGTGTTTTACTACGATGTTGGGAACTCTGGTGACAGTCAACGTACCTTTGTATCAATACCAACCCCTTCCAAGTCTGTTGATCAGACTCTGCAGTACTCAAGGAGAACATCTGAATCTCATTCTGGTATTGAACTTTGAGCTGCACATATTTAATCATCTACTGGCTGTCAGGAGAACATGAAGGAACAGCAATGCCTCTCATAACTCTTAGAGATGTTTCTGCAAGTATTGTGCTTCAGTCTGTTGATGGCCAGTTAATGAAGGAGGATACTGAGGTTTGCATGTCGCACCATCCCACACTCACCATCAGATTCACAAATGAGATCAAGAAGTTTTGGGCTACATTTCTAGAAGTACTATTAAGCCAGGAATTATATATATCCAGTAAACAATTGTTAGAGTGCTTTTTTGATTCTTCATAATCAAGAGAAGCAAGAAGTAAAAGAACATATTGCCAAGAACTCTCCCAATATAGCTAGAAAAATGCACATAAATGCCAAATTGTTGTTAGTTTAATTTCTCATTAATGATATCTTTGGGGAAAGGGTAAATTGTTATCTAAAAAATTACTTCTCGTCAATCAGGAAAAAAATTAAAAACTTTGTTCTAAGATGAAAATGAGATTCTTCCCACTAAAGACATTTTGCTAGCTCTCCTCCCCATCCTCCAGTTTTTAAAATAATCTCTATATTTCATCTCCTCTAATGCATCCAGAGTCTTGATAAGGGTGTTATAGATTCCCCGCTTAGCACTGAGGGCCCAACAGTCACTTCTCTGGGGGCTCCAGTATATAATTGCTTGTTTGTTCTAGCCTTAAATGTTGTCCACACTACTTAGCTTGTGGTTTTCCTATTCAGCCTTTCAGTAAGTCACTTCTGCAGGAAATTTCTCCTCCTCAAGGATCTAAATATAGCCTATTGATGTAACTCATGCTAATGTTCCTTTTTCTTTACATTACTTTAAGAAACATAATCATCATGTTGTATATAGAAATTAATTTTTAAGGCAATTGAGCCTTCAAAACTACATATAGAGTTTTCCTTTTTGGCAAAGTTCATTTAAGTGTATTGTAACACCAAAGCAAGTTTTCCAGCTTCCAATTTGCCATTACTTGATAGCCTTCATGTGATCATCAATGAAAGTAACTTAATTCTGGCCATCATTGCATATAAAAGAATCACTTCAATAATAAAATAATTATGATTAACTTTGTTTTTTTTGCAAAGTTACCTTTGGCCATATAATACATTCTCCACATTTACAAGTCTCCAAAATGACACTTATACAACTAAGCTGTTATCTGCCAGGGTTGGTTATAGATTGAGTCAGGTTAGGGTTGAGTAGAGGTTTTCTCTTTTCATCATTGTGACACAAGTACTACACAGATGTCTTTTAAATAGCATATCTGAAAAAAAAATGAGTGGCAAGGGTCAACTATGTAAACACATTTCAGCTTTTGTTAAAATGTTACAAACTTTTAAACTTTTCAGCATAAAAGAAAATACATGGGATGTCTAATTTATGGGAAAAGGCATTGTTTACTCCCTGATGTCATGGCTAGAACTGGGAAAAAAAGAAAAATATAAGCAAATAATACACTCTATTACCAAAGGACAATGAGCACAGCAAAGTTTCTGGAGGGGCTGAAGAAAGGGGACTAGAAAGAATCCATTATTGCTCTATCTTGGGACTATAACTGCTAGCTTGGGTTGGTTGAGAAGGTTCAAATGTTACAGGGTCTCTCTCTGATGGGGTGATCCTCTATGGATCTTGCCAAGTTTGTTCTGTGGAACTGACAGAAAAAATTATACATCTTGGGAAGAAGACCTGTGCAAAGAAAAGAGCAGGCTAGATGGAGACACTGGGGAAAGTGAACGTGACACAAAAGGATGCAGGATGCACGTGCAAAAATGGGACAGCTGTCACTGCCTCATTGTGATTGACAGCTGGAGGTCCCCAGGGTCAGGGTCAGAGTCAAGAAGCACCTTTAGAAAGGAGAACAACTTTAACAAACTTTATTAGGACATAAAGCCCCAGAGGTGGGAATCTGCTTGAGGACTCTGGGTTGCACTTTTTATAGGCTCTGGGGCCCCTCTATCTTCAGGTCTCCTTTTTCTCTCTGGTTGGTCCCACCTAGGGTATTCTGACTTGGTGGGTTCCCTTCCACCCATCGGTGGTTAGCAGTTATCAATTGGTTAGCAATGGTTAGTTGGTATCGGTTGCAATGAGATTGGCAGTTGGTTAACAGTTGCAGTTGGTGGTTAGCAGTTGGTGACCTTTGCAATGGTGGTTAACTGCTGCTATCAGTTGAAATGACCTGAGACCTGAGGGAAGGTGAGCCCAGGATCAAGAAGCAGCTTCTCTTAAAGGGGCAGGTACATATATTCTCAATCAGTTTAAGTACTCCTGAGCCTCCTTCAGAATGATTGCAATGATTGACAGCATGCCAACAAATGCTAGGCAATTAGAAGGCATGCCCTGATGGCAACTGAGGTTTTAAAGTCTAAAGATAATTCTTGCTTGTAGCACATGTGTAGTTTGAGTAAATTCAGGAATCTATTTTTAACTTATGAAGTCTAGTGGCCACTAAGAATCACTGCTCAATATGGAGGATAAAATGCCTATATTATGCAAAACTACAAATTAGTAACAACAACAGCAGCAGCAAAACATCTGGAATAGCTGTGGCTCAGAGTGGAGATAGGAGGAGAGGAAGAGAGACAGAGACAGAGAAGGGGCGGGGGACAATGGAGATTTTTCTGTAAACTAGTACATGCACTGTCTTTTTGTAGGTTTTATGTGCCAGAAATTTGTCAAGGATTCTTTCTACTATCATACACTTAGTAGTAGTTTATGACATTTTTATCTTCTCATACACCACTGACCAAAGGGAATGAAATAAGACCCTTAAGATCAGGAGCTAGGATGAAGGTGAAAGAATTGTAAGTTAATAAAACACATTTATAAGGCATTAGTGACTATAGAGTTTACTTTAACCATCTTCCCTTTTCTCAAAGGAACTAAAAATCTTTTTTCTGAATGTTTATTTTATTTTATTTTTTTTGTGGTTTTTCGAGACAGGGTTTCTCTGTGTAGCCCTGGCTGTCCTGGAACTCACTCTGTAGACCAGGCTGGCCTTGAACTCAGAAATCCGCCTGCCTCTGCCTCCCAAGTGCTGGGATTAAAGGCATGCGCCACCACTGCCTGGCTTGAATGTTTTCTTTTATGCCATCATAGACATGCCAATAATCTTCACTCATTATTGGCTCAGTAGAGAAGACAGGAAACCTTCACGATTAACAATCCACATAGTTACTAGGCTTAATTTTATCTACATTGCATAGCTGACCCTTTGACTCACACACTGTTTAATGTTAAATTTATTTTTAGCCGCTATATGAGGACAGAACGTTCATAGATTAGTGGGGTTTCGTGTGACATTTGGATACGTGTGTGTATTAGATGATGTTTAACCTGGGTTAAGCATATTTATAGATCACAAATACGCATCATTTAATATTTAGGTCACATGGCATAAAAGAGCATAATTTAATTGTTGTTAATACTTTGCAGAACCATTCAAATATCCTTGCTATGTCATTTCAAAGCACCTTCAGCAGCCCCCAGATAAGCCAAGGACTTGTGCATGTTCGTGATCGGTCACTCCACATTTGCTTTCTCTCCAGTTCCTGTCAATAACTATTCTCTTTCTTCATAAATGAATTTGTTTCAGACACTTCACAGGACTGAAACCATGCCAAGCTTTCTGCTACAGCTTTCTTTGGTTTAGAAAAGTGTCTTCAAACTTCATCCTTTTTTGTAGAGTGTATCAGTATTTTATTCCACGTTATGACTGAGTAAATATCCCCTTGCACTAATATACCATATTTGCTGTATATATTCATCATTTGATGGATATTTGGGCTGTTAATACTCCATTAATACTAAGATATGAACTCAACACACAAGAGCTGAGATGTACAGCAGGTGTTTATTTAATATTTTGAATAAATACAATTGTTGCAGTTGTGATTCTAGCCTTTTAACAGTTGAGCCCTCTCTCCAACCCTAGATAAAATTGTTTTATGTTTTGCATCAATTTAAAATACTACCAGTTGACTTAGCACACACACACACACACACACACACACACACACACACACACACACTTGCAATTTGGGGGAAAGAGACCCAATGTTTATTTTTTTTAGCTTTATATTTTCTATTTGGATTATGATCCACTTATGATTTAATATTTTGCGTATAATATTTGAAGCAGGGGTTTCAGGTCCATTGCCTTGTATGCAGTTGGATATGCTAAGCAGGAGGTTATTTCAAGAGGGACTGCTAATAAGACCTCTTCAAACAGGACAGAAGGAACAATGAGTGGTGGTAGCTAGTCTGCGTTGGTGGATGCAGACCCAATCAGCTTCCGGAGCTTCCTCCTTGGGTAACTACACAGAATGTTGTAGCACTTCAACCTAACTAACTTTGTAGGGGTGCTTTGGCCTTTGTATGAATTCTTACATCTTATAAATTTAGAACAGACTAGATTCAGGGTAAAATTGGGCTTCCAAGAGAGGTATCTCTGAAACTGTTTACCATGAGAGATACAGGAGTGTGCACAATAAGGGAAAACAAAATCGCCAGGCAGTGGTGGTGCACGCCTTTAATCACAGCACTTGGGAGGCAGAGGCAGGCAGATTTCTGAGTTTGAGGCCAACCTCGTCTACAGAGTGAGTTCCAGGACAGCCAGGGCTACACAGAGAAATGCTGTCTTGAAAAAACAACAACAACAAAAAGTTAGACAAAATCTAAGTCTAATGTCTTCCAGGATAAGAGCCCCTGCCACTCAGCTTGGCTTATTATTATTATTATTATTATTATTATTATTATTTTAAGAGTGGATTCTTGGTTCTAATAATATATCTTATCTGAATTCCTCCTTTTGGAAAGCAAAAGGATCAAGACCAATGCTAAGGTTGAGGTCAAAGGAAACGTTAAAATGACAGTTCCTTGCCTTTATAAAAAGTAATCTGACTCTAAAATATGAGGGTTTGTCTAGATCTTGAATTTAATTCCATGATCATCTCAGTCCTTATGCTATTGCAGTCCTGATGAACCAGTTATCTAACCAGTTATAAGCCAGGGTTAATCAGAATTATAAGGGAACATAACAGCTCTTATTTAAGCATTTTTGAAACAATCACAATTAAAAAGGAATTGCAAAAAGTTATAAAGAAAAAAATTATTAGTTAAGCACAATCCTAATCTAAATCTATCTCTTGTTTAATAGCCACAGAGAACTAAAAATAATTTACAAAAGAATATATAGTTTCATGTTTAATTTTTATTTACATGTATGTGTTTATGCCTGCTTGCTATATGTATAGCACGTGTGTGTGTGTGTGTGTGTGTGTGTGTGTGTGTGTGTTCCTGAGACAGTGGGAAAAGAAGGGGTCTGATTCTCTCCACTGCAACTGAAGTTATAAATGTTTGTAAGCCACCTATGTAGGTCTTGCGAACTGAACTCTGATCTCTGAAAAAGCAACAAGAGCTCTTATCTGTTAAGCCATCTTTTCAACCTCCAAGAACATCAGGTTTTGTTGTTGTTAATTACTTGGATTTGCTATAATGAAGAATAAGAAGCTAAAAAGAAAAGCGTTCAAATCAGAGGATTTTAATTTGCAATATAAATAAATAGACCATTGTAGAGAACAATATAAAGGAAACATGTTACCATTCTATTTTTGAATCTTAGTATCTTTTCAGGGTTTGGTACATTCTATAATACTTAACTCCCTCAAAGGAGCAAAGGATTGACTGAGTAATTTCCATTTCTCCTTGCATATCCGATCTTTTAAATGATACCATTTAACTTTTTTTTCTTATATTTTTGGTTGTGAGCCTATTCTTTAACAGATGAGCCATCTCTCTAACCCTAACTTTTTTTTTAAATTCTCCCCTTTAAAAATCTTTCAATTGTGGGCTCTTGGGATCTCCTTTCTTTTTCTTTCTTTGTTTCTTTGTTTCTTTGTTTCTTTCTTTGTTTCTTTGTTTGTTTCTTTCTTTCTTTCTTTTGTTATTTCTTTCTCTCTTTGGTTTTGCTTAGGTATCTGTAGTCATGAGTTTTATATTTCAACTTGGCTAGGTCATGAGACTCAGATATCTGTTCAGGGACAACTTGATGCTGCTGTAAATGTATCTACTTTATATGAGTTTCACAGTTAAATCAGTATATGGAAAAAGCAGATTTCCCCCCTCAAGAAGATTGAATTTTGAATTCAGATTGGCGTAGGGCTTGAGTAGCGTCAACTCATCAATTCTTCTGTTCTATCCTCATTCTTTGGACTTGCCAGCTTCTATAATCATAAAAACCAATTTAAAAAATAAATCTATTTTTTCTCTATCTGTTGTAATGTAATGATAGACTTCAAAGAAATTATTGTGAGGTAACTTAGAAATGTGGTGTACATCAGAGTTTGTATGCAAACAAAGATGGCTATGGTATCCAATCTTATGGACCAGCATCACACCTATGTGTCTCTCTGTCAGATCGGTCTGCTGCTGCTTGTACCTCCAAGAACATCTCATTTGAGGTTGCTTTTTAGTGTCCATGCAAGTCATATCATTCAAAGAAAGAAATCTTGAGTAATATCAACTTACTTTGACCTATAGCCGATTAGAGACTTTCAAATTACCCCATGCTCATAAGCAGGATAGGCTATTTCACTAGATGAGAATGTCTGTGAATGAAGAGGCCACACATGATGTGGAACAGATCATCTTGTAGAAACCAGGCTGATGCTATCAGACTTTGATAAGTATAAACAGACGAACAACATTTTATTGGACCACATGGTAGAAATGAGTTGAGAAAGAGCTGAGGCAATGATGGCTGGACCTACACCTTGAGCATGAGCTCTTAACAAATACATTTCTTCCTAGAGTAAAACTTAAAGCTCCTTTAGTGCTAGTCAGATGAACTTGGGGTTACTTGACCCCAATTCCTCTGTCCAATACATATTGTTTAAATCTCCTTTCTCTGTTCTTAGTGTTGTGTGTCTCTTTAACTGGCATATTGGGACAATTGGCTTATTCTACCCTGCTGGGGCTGCTAGAACTAGTGCTATTACCCTAAAACTCCAGTACTATGGTCAACTCTTTAAATTTCTTGCATCATCATCATATGTTGTCCTTGATCTTAGCTTTGTTGCTGGTCATACATTTCTTGAATCACAAAAAAATGTTTTCCACCTGCTTGATTTGAAACTATTTTATACTTACTACAGTTTCTTAAACATTTGTTGAGGCAGGGTCTCATGTAGCCAACGATAGCTTCTGGACACAAACTCACTGTACAGTTGAGCATGACACTGAACCTATTATAGTCTTCTCTCTGGTTCCTAAGTGCTGGAATTATAGGCATGCGCTGCTACAACCAGTATATGTAGCGCTTGGTCTCAGATACAAGGCTGGGGACATACCCTAAATGATAGTCCTCAATAATATTTAATATAATTTTATCTTTATGCTGGCTAGGTTTTTCATTCTTTAACTAATTAATTTACTTTATTTCCTGATTGCAACCCCTTCCTTTCCTCCCAGTCCCACCCTCACAAATCCTTCCTCCACTATTCCCTTCCCTTGTCCTCAGAGAAGAGGAGACCCATTGAGTATCACCCCACCCTAGGAAATCAAGTCATAGAAGGACTAAGTGCATCTTCTGCCACTAAGGCCCAACCTTGCAGTCTAGCTAGTGGAAGGGGATTCAAAGGCAGGCAACAGAGTCAGAGACAGCCTCTGCTCCAATTGTTAGGGGACCCACATGAAGACAAAGTTGCACATTTGCTACAAATGTGTAAGGGCCTTAGATCTATCCCCTGAATGGTCTTTGATTGGTTGTTCAGCCTCTGTAAGCCCACTTGGGCCGACATTAGTTGATTCTGTAGGTCTTGTTTTGATGTCCTTGACCCCTCTGGCTCTCTCAATCCTCTCCCTTACTTTTCCACAAGACTCCCTGAGCTCCACTTGATGTTTGACTATGGATCTCTGCCTTTGTTTTCACCTGCTGCTGGATGAAAGCTCTTAGGAGACAGTTATGCTAGGCTCCTGACTTCAAGGATAGCAGAGTATCATTAATAGTGCCAGGGATGGACTCTCTCTCATGGGATATGTTTCAAGTTGTGCCAGTCACTGGTTGGCTGTTCCCTCAATCTCTGTTCCATTTTTATCCCTATGTATCTTGTTGAGGTCCCCTTCCCTTCACTGGAAGTTTGGCCTCTCAGCTAGGATCAGCCCCATAGACTCCTGTAGCCTCCCTCTCACCAGGTCTCTGGCTAATACCCCATCAATGTAATCCACCATATAAACAAACTGAAAGAAAAACCCACATGTGCTGGCTAGTTTTATGTCAACTTGACATAAGCTAGAGTCATTTCAGAAAGGGAAGTCTCAAGTGAGAAAATGTCCCTACTAGATTGGCTTATGGGAAGAAAAGTTTGTGGAACATTTTCTTGATTGATGGTTGATGTAGAAGAGCCACATCACTGAGGGCAGTGTCACTCCTGTGTAGGTGGCCTTGAGTTTATTTTTTTTTAAAAAGGAAAGCTTGAGTTGTATAGAAAAGCAAAAGCACACCATGGAGAGTAAACCAGTATAAAGCACTCTTCCATGGCCTCTGCATTAGTTTCTGCCTTGAGTTCCTGGCATGATTTCCCTGGATGATGGACTATAAGCTATAAGATGAAAGAAACCCTTTCTTCCCCAAGTTGTTTTTGATAATGGTGTTTTACCATAATAATAGAAATTCTAACTAAGGTAGAAATTGATACGGGGTATTGATATGCTCAAACTGACCATGTTTGGGGAAGGATTGTGGAAGGACATTAAAATGTTGATATGCGGAAACCATTGAGTGCACAGAGCTTGGTGGGATGTTCGGTGGGAGCTTGGAAGATGGGAATGCTGAGAGTAGGGCAGATGATGGATGCTTGTCTTATAAAGAAAATAAAGATGTTTAAGGGCCTATTGCTTTGGTGATAGTTTGAATTAAGACTTTAGTTTTGGTCATCTGTGGCTGAAGAGTTGTCTGTGATTAACAAGAGTTCAGAACCACTACAATGAAACCTTTGCTTTGTTGGAAAAATCAACATGGTTACCTGGACCTGAGAAGTGGTATTCGGTTAGGCTTCTCTAGAAAAACAGAACTAATAGAGTATATATATATATATATATATATATATACTATATATATATATATTCTATTAGTGCATACATATATGTTTTATATGCATATGAGGTTTGTAAGAGTGGTTTACAGGCTTACAGGCCGTGGTCCAGGTGCCCACTAATGGAAAGTTCAAGAATCTAATAGTTTTTCAGTCTGCAAATTTGGATGTCTCGGCTGCTCTTCAGTATATGTTGGAATGCCAAACAAGTAGGCTCTAATGAACTTACCAGCAAGAGTGAAGCCAAGCAGACAAGAAAACAAAGAGCAGTTTTTGCTTTTGTTTTAAGTTTACAATGGGTCAGTGTGCTGGCTAGTGTCAATATGACACAAGCTAAAGTCATTTGGGAAGAGAGAAACTCAACTGAGAAAATGTCCCTATTGGAATGGCTTATGAGAAAGCCTTTGGGGAATTTTCTTGATTGATATGGGGGGACCAAATCACCAAGGGCAGAGCCATTTCTGGGCAAGTGGTCCTGGAATGTATAAGAAAACGGGCTGAACAAGCCGCTTAGCAGCACTCATTTGATGGCCTCTGCTTTAGTTCCTGTCTATAGGTTTCTACCTTGAGTTCCTGGCCTGACATCTCCAGTGACTGAAAGCTCTAACATGAAATAAACTGATTTATGCATAAGTTGATTTTGTTCATAGTATTTGTTTTTTTTTAGAGTAATAGAAAACCTAAGATCATTTTTTTTGTTTGACCTAAGAGGAAACAAATTAGATACTGTTTTGTTTTGTTTTATATTGCTGTGATAAACATTATGACCAGAAGCATCTTTGGGAGCAAAGGGTTAATTTCAACCTGAGTTTGTTGTCGGTCATCCAGGGAAGTTAAGCCAGTAACTTAAGACAGAAACCTGGAGGGAGGAGCCGAAGAAGAGACCTAGGAAGAGTGCTGCTTACTGGCTTGCTTTCCTCTTGATCAGTTTGCTTTCTCATACAATCCAGAACCCAGGGGTGACACAGTCCACAGTGATCTGTGGGCCCTTCCATATGACTTATAAACCAAGAAAATGCCCCCACTTAACTGCAGGCAAATCTTAAAGGGTCTCAGGTAAGTTTCCCACTTCTTAGATGACTCTAGATTGTGTCAAGTTGACAAAACAACTCAAACCAGCCAGCACAACTTAATATAAATTCACATCACAAATAAAACACAACCTTTTCTTTTTTATCCCCCAGTTTTCATATTAACAACACGATAGAGAACATACTATTGCTTTTAAAGTTCCAAAGTCTTTAAATTGTTGGTCTCTTTAAAATATCCAAAATCTTGCTAAACTTCCAACGTCTCTTAACTGTGGGCTCATGTAAAGTAAAAAATGAGCTACATATTTTTTTTCAAGAGGGAATAATCAGGGCACAGTCTCAATCAAATCAAAGTAAAGCCTTTAAAAAGTTCAGGGCTTGATGTCAGACCCAGTCACAATCAAATCAATTTAAAGCAATCAAAAGTTCAGGACTTGATGTCAGACCCACTCACAATCATCTGGGATCCACTGGCCCTGGGTAGCTCTGCCTCTTTACATTAATCATCCACAGAACACATAGTCCTGTCCTAGGATCAGGATAGCTTCACTTTATAACTGCTACTATCCTTGGTGCTTGTTCCACAGTCCTGATACCTCCAATATTTGCTGCTGTCTTTTCTGGCCTGTCTTCAGGGACTCTGAGCCTGATACATGATCCAAAACCTCAGCTTCTTTCCATGACCCCATCAGTCCTACCTAGGTTTTCCACCACATCTAAATCTATACTTTGAACTAATGATCTCTCTTGGGGTCTCATGATGTCAAGCTTTACCTTCTCCCCATGAATCCTCCATGCCTTTAAAACTAGTATCAAGTTGGAGACTGCTAAATATCACAAATTTTGGGTGCAACATAAGATGTAGCCTTGGTACCATATGGACCACAGCTTCCATATGCTGGCCTTGAGGAAGTATTCTAAGATTTCACCTCAGTTATGCTGGTCTGTTTTTAATCACAGCTGATTTCTCAGCCCCAGATCAATAATACCTATTTTATCAGAGAAAGAAAAATTTATTTTTATTGTTTCTGGTCCCTTGTTAAACACAGCCATTTCTTTAGACCCTACTGACAAGGGTCTTTGACCTTACAACCACAGTTGATTCATTAAAAACAGGACTTGAATAACACTGAGAGATAAAAAGTTTAAGGGACTCTCAAACTTTTCCTCTTAAATGTCACAAATAAGGAGTCCGTTATCTGCTCTCAAAATTATCCTCCAAGTTCCCACAAAAGCTTATAAAGATCTGAACACTTAATGTTTTTATTCAGTCCACAGGTCTATACATTTCCACAATCCCCCCCAAAACCACATGGTCCAGTCTTAGAGAAATGCCCCCATGATTCTAGTCTTGTAACAGGGTAAAGGTTTCTCCATCTTATCTCAGACAAAGCCATCTTTGTCCTCTACCCTCTGCCCTGAATAGGTCCCAGGGGAAGGCACCCAACACTGTTCTAGAAAGTTGGGGTCAAAACACCCAAGCTAACTGTATGCTTTTAGTTACTGTGAAACAGCTTGCTTGCTTCCTCATGCAACTGCCAACCGGGATGTAGTTTTTCTGTGTTCTTTATCCTTCAAAACTCCATGCAATCAATGTGCATTTGGGGCTGCTCTGTGAGAATTGTTTTGCTCCAGGCAGTCTCCAGCTTAATACAGACTCTCAATGTGAACTTCAGTTGTGCTAAGTGGTCTCAGGTTTTTACACCATACCAAGTAGCAATTGTTGTCTCACTTTGCTTTCTGTTGCTTTGATGGCGAATAGCAACTTTGTAGTTGGTAGCTCCCAATTCAGGAAAGTCAGGCCAGGAATTCAAAGCAGAAACCTGGAGTCAGGAACCAAAACAGAGACCAAGGAGGAGTGCTGCTTACTTGCCTGCTTTTCTCTTGGCTTACTCAGCTTGCTTTCTTACACAATCCAGGATCAGCTGCCAGGCTGGTACTGCCTACAGTGATCTAGCTGGGCCCCCCATATAAATCATCAACCTAGAAAATGTCCCATAGGCTTGACAACAGTTGAGTCTTACAGAGACATTTTCTCAAAGAAGGATCCCTCTTCTCAGATGGCTCTAGCTTGTGTCAACTTAGAGTTATCCATCCAATCAAACAGGATGGATAATAACAGGCTTGGCGAACACTAGATCTGGACCTTTCCTTCATAATAAACATGAGCTGAAATCAATGAGCAGAACAGCTGGACTTTAATCACTGATCAAAAGAATGGGAACTGAGTCCCAGCTCATGCTGTGGAGAAGGCATGACATCTAATCTGCCCTAAAGGTCATTAATATGTAACTGAGCCTGACTCCAGAAGCCTTACAGTTTTAAAGATTACTATAGAGCAGAAGAGTTTAAGAGAAGGAAAGTGTACCATCACCCATTCCCAGAGAGAGTCAATCCAAAATGGCTTGTTAATCATCCAGGCAGGACAGAATTGCTCCAGAAAAGCTATTTATTTGTTTTGGAGATCCCTTATGACACAGTATAAAAAAAATTTTAATTTGCATTTTCCTAGTGGCTAAACATGTGCAAGCCCTGTAAAGTATTTATTGGCCATTTGTATTTCTCCATTTCAGAACTGTGAACTCAGTTCACTGGCTCACTTATTTACTTGTTTGTATTTGATTATTTGGTATTCCTTATATATTCTAGAATTAGCCCTGTTTTGGATGTAAGTGGTGTAAAAGGAAGGGCAGAGGAGGGATGGGGTGTCGGTAAGAACAAAGTGTGTAGTGAAAATGGCATAATGAAAGCCATAACTGTGCCTTCTATTCTAAAAATTAACTTAAAAAAAAACACTCTAAGGCCTGCCTAAAGTTTGGACCAGCACAGTGATCTCTTTGGTCACTGCCCACTCTTGGCATTCAAGATGTACCATTTTATGTAATGATTGTCATCTATCTTCCACACTAACTATCTCTGTGTATCTTACCTGAGTACTCTCACTGGAGATCAGACCAGAGAAGCAATGGGAGTACAATTTGAGACCTCAATGACATTAGAATCATTTAAATGTGTCTTATTAGTCACCAAACACTTTTATGTTTTCAGATATCTTTTTTGACGGTGTATTTTGTTTTGAGACAGGGTTTTACACTATAGGGTAAGCTGGGCTGAAACAACAAGTAGCCAAGGCTGGTTGCAGCAATGCAAGTTTCTTAGTCTTCCCAAGTCCTAGGAATACAGTTGTGAGCCTCCATACCCAACTAAGATAACTTTCTATGGTTTCTGACTTAATTCCATTGAGGTCAGAGGACATATGCTGCAAAATTAGCATCTGCTTAAATTTATGTTTGGATATGACTCAAAAACAAGGTTCCACAATAGGGTTGTCCACATTTGGAAAACATCTGATTCCTAAAACATGTGTTATACCAGAATGTCTACTACGATATAGTGTATTCTACATATGACAGATAAACTGCATCCATGAAATTTCAACAATATGGTTGCCTAAACAAGACATATAAACGGTGACATATAAACTGTGACAACACCAGCTTATATGCCAGTTTGGAAGGGGAAAATCTCAGAAGGTTGCACACCTTGATAAAGAGCTATAGGCAATAAATGATTGGGGAGAGAGAGAGAGAGAGAGAGAGAGAGAGAGAGAGAGAGAGAGAGAGAGAGAGAGAGAGAGAGAGAGAGAGAGAGAGAACGAGCACACAGTTTTTCTCAGGTATGACCCTAATTAGTTCTTCAATCTCAAGTGGTCAGCCCCAAACACATACACATCTGAGGAGTGCGAATGGGACTTTTCAGGTTGTATTTATAAATGTGTGTGTCTCTGTGTGAGTGTGAGTTTGTGTAGCAATAATAATTGAAGAATAAGAGGTCATGAATTTGAGAAGGTAAAGCTAAGGGATCATGTAAGGGGGTGAAAGGGACAGAGTAAGAGGAGACATGATGTAAAACACTGATACTCATACCCAAAATTCTCAAAAGTAAAACATGTTTCTAAATATTCCCTAGGCATATATATCATATAAGTATCTGACGATGCTGACCAGTTCTGTCATTTTCTTTTTTGTATTCTTATCTCCCCGTTTAAACACACAACAGTCTAATGGTTGCTTTAACAAAGGATACATGTGACAAATACTATGTAAATTCTTCAAGAAATAATTATCTGTATTTGCAAGAGAATTTAAAAAAGGATATTTGAGACACGGTAGTTAGACTAGTCACATAAAACATACTTACCACACGCACTCAAACTTGAGAAGGTAGTGAAGCAGAAAATGCTGAGAGTGTTTACAAAACAGAAATAGAGTATGTTTTTAGATTGATTAATTTAGAGAATAAAAATACCTGAGTAGAAAGCTTAGTATACTTAAGAAATGATCAGAACAGTGTCAAAGAAATCAAACAATACCCAAGATTCCTGAATTGGACGTGAGATTAATAAGTGCATCTAATTCTCCAAACACAAGACTCTGGCCTCCTCATCTTTGCATTGACCTTTCCCATCCCTATGCAGTTTCCCATCCTGATGTAATGATTTCCCACCCCTCTGTGGTGAGGGCAATAAATTGCTGTGGTATGAGGCCTTTTAATTTCAGAAACCACAATGAAATGATTGTGAATCAGAAGAAAAGCCAAAGTATAGCACAGTCTTAAGCAACTTTAGAACTGCTCCAAAGGGACACAAAGTAGTCCTTCTCCCACATGGATGAATACTCTGACGCCCCAAGCTACAGAAAAGTTACATTAATAAGGTAGGAAGAGATAGGGTCCTTACACAAAAGTAACTCATTCTGGGGAACAATCCTGCAATACAAGAAACCGAGAACTTCCCTGAATGCTGCCAATGGAATTGCAAAGTTAAAATGTTCAAGGAGGCCAGATAGAGCAAAGTCACCCAGGCGGTGAAAGGATTTCCGTGTTAGCACAGCAGGCTATAACCCCTGGACCCCACTTGTGCCTCCTCACTAGAAGATGTCACTTGTATGCACAGTGAAGTCACTGAAGTGAGCTGTTACCGAAGAAAAAACTTAATGATATTAAATACAATTGTTAGAATCATGAAAAGCAGCATATTAATAAAAAAAAATCACATTTAGGTAATATTCGCATAGCTTGTTTAAGGGAATTGGGTGATTTTCTAAAAAATTCTTTTATTTCATTAATAACTTTTCAAAATACTATGTAAGTTATATTATCAGTGAAGAATCACGGGGGCTGCTATAGAACTTAGAATTCACATCACAACGCCTGACTTTCAACGGACCTGGACTTTGTTGCTTCTGCGCTAAGTTCAGCCCAGAGCTCAAGCTAGTGGGTTGCTCTATTGCCCACTATGGGTTTTCTGCGAAGGCCTCGGCGCCGCCAACGCCAGCGCTGTCCACCCCACTTCTTAAGATTTAGGTCTGCCTATCCATTGGTGTTTATACCACCACCAATAGTCTCTCAACCTTCTCAAATACGACAGAACTACCACATTGACTGCGAGGCCGCAATCAACTGCCATATCCGGCTGCAGCTCTCCACCTCTTACATCTACCTGTCCATGAGCTTCTACTGTGATCGTCAAGATGTGGCCCTGGAGAACTTCGCAAGCTTCTTCCTGAAGAAGTCGCACGAGTGTACTACAAATGCTGAGATGTTTCTGGCACTGCAAAACCAGCGCGGAGCTCGCATCTCTCTCCGCACAATCTTCAAGCCGGACCGTGATGAATGGATCAGTGGCCTCTCAGCCATGGAACATGCTTTCCAGCTGGAGCTGACCATCAACCAAAGCCTTGTGGCCCTGAACCAGCTAGCCGCCAGCAGAAGCGATGCCCATCTGTGTAGCTTCCTGCAGAACCACTTTCTGTGCAAGCAAGTTGAAGTCCTCAAGGAGATGAGCAGCTACCTGATCAACATGCGCCAGATGGGATCTCCAGAAGTCGATATGGCCGAGTATCTCTTTGGAAAACTTACCCTGGATGACAACCACAAAGAGAACTGAGCTGGAACTTTCCTCATGACCCTGAAGTCTTCTCCAGGTTACCAGGCTAAACCCTCCTCATATTGCCCTTCCAGCAAGCTCATTCCTTTTCCCTTTGCCTCTGGCCATTGTTTCAAATAAAGTTAGTCTGGTTTCAAATAAAAATGTTGAGCTTATTTTTGTTTACTTACTATTACTTTAACTAATAAAGTATTTATTTTATTATACTTAAATAATGGAGTGGCGTGGGGGTGGTATAGGGTGAGATGGGGTGTGATGAGCTGGGGTGGGATGAGGGTGTAATGGGATGGGATGGGGTGTGATGGGGTGGAATGGGATGTGATGGGTTGGGATGGGGTGCGATGGGCTGCTATGAGATGTGTGGCCTGAAGCCCTGGCATCCGCATAGTAACCATGTAAACACATGGTGCTTCTGGTTTCAAAGTAGATAAAATGAGATGGGGCAGTGTTTAAATAAGCAGTGGATGTGGGGATGAGGGGAGGTGTATGTGTGGGAAAACCGGGAGGAGTTGAGAAAGGGGAGGCTGTGGTTCAGATGGATTGTATGAACAAAGAATAAGCAAAAAAAAAAAAAAAAAAAGGGAGGTGGGAAAGGACATTAGACTTCAGGCATTAGTCAGTGACAGTCTTAACCAGGCCTACAAGTTCCTCAGATTTGTCTCTATCACTACCCCAAACTAGAAATGGGGCTCTTCAACATCAACTGAAGACTTTTAATTCAGTAACATATGCAAGTGTTAATGTTTCTCGATTCTAGATAGATAGATAGATAGATAGATAGATAGATAGGTAGATAGAGAATGACTAAGAACTGATCAGGTTACCCTGGGCTCAGAGATAAAGGAATTGAATTGAGTGGTCCTTACCTTGCATCTTCATAACAATATCACCAGTGGGTGCACACATATTCCCTTCATAATATTTCTATCTCTGTCATTTTCCAAATGGAATATTTCTTTCCTTCAAGTGACCCAAAACCCCAAATCTCTGACCTTCACAGAAGAGCCTGGGGTTTCCAGAGGTATCCATATTTGTGGTAAAATAACCTCCCTGAGTGGCCCATATAATAAATATTATTATTATTTGAATAATAGAGTAACATAGAAACATGGGGAGGGGGGGCGGATATTGAAGGTGGGTAACCAGTTAAAAGTTTGTTAGGGCAGAGCCGATAGAGTGTGTTTTTATAGGAGTGAAGTTAGCAGTTTCACCTTCATGGTTAGAGGCTGGAGATCGCGGCAATGGCCATCTTCAGGCTAAAGATCTAAGGAAACCAGTAGCTGCTCAGCTCAAGAATCTGGGAGCTTAAGGACCAGGGAATCTAGAGAAGCAACCATGACCCAATGTGAAAGATCTGAAATCTCTCCAGTTAGAAATTGGAATTAAAAAGCTGAGAGAACTGGAGATAAATGCCCACAGGCTATGGAATTAGCAGCAGCAGCAGCAACAACAACAACAGAAACAAACAAACAAACAAAAAACCGTTTGATACCCCCGTGCTGTGTAATTTTCTATCAACTTGACACAACTAGGTTCACCTGGAAACACTGAGCCACCTCAGTTGAGGAACCAGTTTCAACAGATGGGTCTGTAGGCAAGTATGCAGGGCATTTTCTTGTTTAATGTTGAGTGTAACCCAGCCAACTGTGATCAGTGCCACCCATAGGCAAATGGGGAAGCTTGTATAAAAAAAATCAGGCTGGACAAGCTATGGGGGGGGCGGGGCAATCCAGTAGGCAACAGCCCTCCATGACCCTCTGCGTCAACTCCTGTCCTAACTTTCCTTAGTGGCAGACTTGCACCTGGAAGTTGTAAGAAGAAATAACTTATCGCTCCCAACCCCCACTTACTTCTTGTTGTAGTATTACAAAGTAAACAAATTCCCTCTCAAAACCTGTGGAGTCTGTACCCCGTGGTTTTTCACTCTTGTTCTTGTTGGTGGTCCACCCAGAGTCCCAGTCTACTTGGTGTTGCCCGTCTTTGCTGGCAGAGAGCCAGAGGTCACTGGCACTCATGCTGACCCATATTAGAGACCACTATGCCTACACACCCGGGAGTGTGCTTCACATTTTTACATATTTCTTCACACATTCACAAGGTGGTGGGGCATGCTTTTAATCTCAGTACTCAGAAAGCAGAGGCAGGAAGACCTCTGTGAGTTTGAGGCTAACCTGGTCTATGAGAGAGTGTCTCTGGACAGCCAGGACTACATAGCGAGACCCTGTCTCGAACTGCTCCCCCTCCCAGCCTATCTAGACCAGATGGGAAAGTATTGTGGTTTGAAGTGCAGTGCGGCCGAAGAGATGAATGGCACCATCATGTTCTAGATGGGTTTGGACACATCAGTTAGATTCGTTCCCGGGCAGGTAGTAGTGCAGTAAAAGGATGACGGAATAGTCTTGGTTCTAAGGTTTGGTTTTGAGCACCTGACTTGAAATCAGTTCAGGAGTATTCGTAATGGGAGCACCGGGATGGAGGACTGAGTAAGCTTTGATGTTTTCATTACATATCTATATGTATAATATATATATGTTAAAATTCATTGGCGATGCCTGGAAAGAAGGACCAAGACTCTCCCTCCACCAGGAGTCAAGTCAGATTTACAAATACTGCTATGGTATAGGGGTGAACTCTAGGCAAACTCCACAGAAGAAGGGTATAGAGAGAAGGTCTGGAAATCTCAGCCCTGAGTCTAAGGCAGCTGACCTTCAGGAGGATTCAGATGTTATAGCACTCAGAAGACTGCTCTTCCTGATTTGATTATTAGCTTTTAACATTACTCTGTGTCTGCTGTTGCTTCCAGGCTCAGGATGACATCTGGCTTCTTTCAATACAGGGGAAATATTTTTCAATGTCTCTGGCTTAATGCTAATAGGTGCAAGGAATTTTATCCCAGTGAACAGAAGTTTCCACAAAGAAATGATACACCATTAACTCTACCCCTCTTTTTTTTTTTCTGTTTCCCTTAAAATATTTTCCCTCTCTTCTTCCATTCCTTAACCGCCTACATGAAAATCCCACTTATGAAAACCCTAAGGTTAATCTTGGCTGTGACAAAATTCTCTGAGGCCTTTTCTTTTCTTTTCTTTTCTTTTCTTTTTTCGTGCCACAAGTGGGTTAAAAATATGAAAATAAAATCTCTAAGGCACCTGGATTACTTTCATCTTCTTAAATGTGGAAGTGTGGAAGATTACTTTGAACTTTTGCTAAAATCCCAACACATTTAGCTGTACCATAATTATCTTTCTCATTTCCTCTAACACTTTGACATTTTACTAAAATTACGACTATGGCTCTGTTTTTCTGTGTCTAGGAGACGAAAATGCTTTGTCTCCTTTCCCCTCTCAGCCTTACTTAGCTTTCTTACTGTACATCTTTGCCTTGAGGACCTCGGAGGTTTTCTCTAATATGCCCTCTTGAAACACAGTTACCCCCACTGATCTCCACTTTATTTAAGAAAGCATGCACTACGCCATCAGCTGACATGTCAACAGGGATTGGGGAAATCTTTTAGGAGAAACTGCCTCATGAGAAGCAATTGACAGCTGCCAAGAGAGGGAGAATCAGTTTTCCTCAGGATGAGGCCCTTAATTGATTATTCAATATTAATACATCAGCCTCCTCAAAATGCAAACACTAAGCTGACTTAGCAGGTTGAATTTATGTATGCATGTATGTGTATGTATGTGTGTGTGTGTGTGTGTGTGTGTGTGTGTGTGTGTGTATGTGTGTGTGTGTGTGTGTGTGTGTGTGCGTGCGTATGTGTGTGTGTGTGAAACAATGGCATTTAAATAAAAGGAGGCTATGGAGCTGAGAGGGAGTGAGGAGTGTGGGAGGACTTGGGGCAGATGATGTAAATACAGTATACATATATGAAATTAAAAAATAAACTTAATAAATAAACAAAAGAAAGCAGATAGTGAGCATCTGGTCTCTTAGTGTTTCAGATTTTAACTTTGCTGAAGAGTCTTCTCTTTTGCTGTTTCTGTGATAAACTGCAGTGCTGTGACTTCTTATCCCACACTACCTGGGTTCAAATTTCAGTTTAACAGTTTAACAAATTTCAGTTTAACTTGGATGATCGACGTCAGTCTTTAGCTGTCCCCCTCTGTTTCTTCATATGTGATGTATGGATAATACATTAGTCATTGAACTGTTAAGACTAAATGGGTTAAAGTATGTTTAACAGTTAATTTTAACGGTCACTTTGATTGGATTTAGAACTATATAGGAGATTACTAACAGATACTTCTAGGTGCTTCCATCGGAGAAATTCTAGAAAAGATAATAAAAGGTTGTGTGTGTATGGGGGGGGGGACCACACTGAATGCAGCTGCAAGATCTCATAGGATGATGGTGTAGGCCAAATGAAAAGACAAAAGGAAGAAAACCAACTCGGCCAGTCCCTTTTCAGTCTTCTGGCTTCGTGATGTGAACTGTTTGTTCTACATCACCACACAGGCCTTACCAAGATGCACAGAATCCTTCATTTTGTAGACATTTAGCAACAAGGACACAAAGGCCTAGCTGATATGGTATGTAAATAACTCATAACCAGTGGCAGTTAATTAAGTTCTCTTTGTGTTCCTCCTCTACTGTCCTCAGTATCATTAATGTGACACTTAGGTTTTAGGACTAGAGATCACATTCACATTTGGCCACTGGAGGTCTCTCTTGCATTTATTTATAACAATATCCTGCCTTGTCTACTTCCAATGGAAAATTAGCCTTAAAGCCTTAGGCTTGGCTGGGGCCAGATCTGGGAAAGGTACATTACTCTCTTTATTGTCCCAAATTAGAGGCTGGAGGCAAATATTTATGTGGCAGTTTTCTATAGTGATCTCTGTGGTTCTGTTTCTGTTTTTTTTTCCCTTGAAACTTCTTATACATAATCTCCAACTCAAGCTGACTGAGTGCCACCCACCCACCCTGTTTCTAGCTCTTACCCTTAAAATGCACAAGAACAGGAAGATGCAGTGCCAACTCTGACTTTTATTATCATCACACATTTGGGTTTGCTAGTCAGTGGTGGGAAGAGAATGAGCAACGAGAATTCCACTAAGGCTACTTACTGATAATGCTAGAACTAAAATCCATAAACCTCCATGAGATTCCACAAGGAGCTTCTCAAGCCATTCTGTGCATTAGAGCAGAGCTTTTGGAAATCTCACTGCCCTGGTGGATCTCAAAGCACCACTTTCTATGTGGTAAGCTTTAAAGAAGTAAGCAGAAAGTGCTACGTAATTCCCAGGGGGAAAGAGAAATTCTTCTGATAGGAGTTGAGAAACATCTACTGAGGAAGTGCATTGCTTTTGGACAGGTGAAGAGGACAGGAGAGCACGCTTAGGTATTCTTATCTGCTGCAGAGGAGACAGTGAGAGGATGAAAAAGGTCCTAAGGGGATAGTGATGATGAAGAAGACCCCAGAATGGTGGGGCAGAACACACCACAGAACCCAAGATGTTTTGTTGAAGGAATGTCTATTTAGCTTAAAAGACAAACCAACAAAACCCCTGAAATGGATGCTTTTTTTTCACAGCATGTTTTTAATTTAGGTATATTTATTTATATTTCTAAAATGTACTTTAAATTGGGGCTTTTGTTCTCAATAAACGTTATGCAAAAACTAAACTTTTAAGAGGAAAAAGAAGATCATGCACAAAAAATTATCCCACAAGGGCTGGAGAGATGTCTTAGCTGTAAAGGGTACTTGCTGTTCTTGCAGAGGTCCACAGCTCAGTGCACAGCACCCATGGCAAGTGGCTCATGACTGCCAGTCATTCTGCTTCCAGGATAGCCCATGACCCCGTTTTGCCGCTTCAAGTAGCTACACATTTGAATGCTCTCACTCAGACATATACATGGATAAAATTCTTAAAAATTTTAAGACAAAAATAAATAAAATTAATCAAATTACCTCACAAGATAAACTAGGAGAAGTTTTCTAGTGCACATGGTACAATTAATATCATACGTAATGCACATAAACCAAAGCAGTATTATTAAACGCAAATGTGAAAATACAGATAAACTAGAAGTCTATTTCTCTATGTGCAATGCAATAGCTTTGCATATTAATAAAGTTTAAATGCCTCACAGCAAGAAAAAAAATGATTGGAGTAGATTGTAATGACTTAAAAATCAGTACACCTCAAGCAGGCTCAGCGATGAATATGTAAATACTCAGAATCAGCCAAAAAAGATTAGTGAGGCATTGTTCCACTTGGCTGCTTCTGAAGCAAAAATGACTGACGCTCCTCAATGAACAAAGGCAAAAGGAGAGCCAGGCTACAGAGAAAGTCAGCACACTGACTTGCTGAAACACACGAACATTTTAATCTAGACGATGTAATCGTAATTCCGGCGAATAGGACAGTTAGGGATGTAAACAAAGTATGTCAAATATCAGAATTATTCCAGGGTATTTATTGAGATTATATAAAACAAAAAGAGAAAGGGTCAATAGACACATACAGGTGAAAACCTTTCCATTTTTACCAGCTTGACTAAGGATTATTTGGTTAATAGTTGTTGAAGTCATTGTAAGATGTTATTTGTTTTGTCTAGTACTTGTGTGAGAAGTACATCTGGGTAAAGCATGTAAATTCAGGTATCGGTGTAATTGTCCAGTTGTCTATTGAATTTCCAACTGTAGTATGATGACCAAAGTATTAAAGCAGTACAAAATTTGACCCTGACTTATCAAAACATAAAAGAAGGTTATCCAGTAGCATTCTTGGAAAGTTATAGAACCAAGTCAAGAAATAAGAAGCTTCATATGGAGTGGGCCCTGTTTCTCTCATTTGCCTTAATCTTTTTCCTTCTACTGCCAAGGTGCTCAGATATTGGACTGACCAAAGAGAGAAAGTAAAATCTAATTTTTTTCTGCTACTATTTTAGTAGATGGTGTTGGTGCTTTGCTCAGATCCACTTGACAAATGGGGCATCCAAAAGCCCAGCTGCTTGTGAGAACTGCAGCTGATCTCCTATGCCTGTGACCTTCTCAGAAGGATTCCCCTTGAATAACTGGAACAGCAAGAGATTCGGTGATGTGGAACTACAAAAGCAATGAGGTTTGTGTATCATGAGCTCTCTTCAATGGAGCTAGGGTTAGAGATTGTCTAAAATCACTTCTTTACTTGACCCCATCCCCTGCCCAACCCCACTATATGTATTTCTTCTTTAACCCATCTTTAGCTGGGATTCTGCTATCAGGAATCGTCATTATCGAAGACAGTTGACGACTATCTTTTGTGTTAGTGTGACTTTGACTTTACTCTTGCCTACAACTCTGTATGGCATTTCCCCCACATTTGTCCTCCTCAATATGCTACAGAGTCCTTAAGTGCAAGGAATATACACATTTAGCTCTCCTTAAGTCTTCATTTAGATGATATCAATAGAATGGAAAGTTGAACTTAATCCAAAATAAAAATTACATCACAGCATATGAAAAATGGGTGGGTATGGGGTGTGGAGACAATGCATGTAACAACAGGCTGTTCATCCTAATGTCTCCGTGTGTCCTACCCGAGGATGTCATTACTGGTTCAATTTAATTTCCCAACTAAATTGTGACTGACAAAGTAAAAACCAAGTTTAGTAGTCTGTCAAGAAAGATTACACACACACACACACACACACACACACACACACACACACACACACCACACGAATGCACTCATGCACATTTATCCAATCTCACTTAATTGACAAAACGAGTTCCATTCATTTTTTTCTTCTAAGGAGACAGCTGTCTCCTTAGAGGTCTGCCAGAGCCTGAGATATACAAAGGTGGATGCTCACAGCTAACCATTGAGCTGATCATGGGGTTCCCAATGGAGGAATGAGAGAGAAGACCGAAGGAGCCAAAAGGGTTTGTGGGCCCATGGGGAGAGCAACAATACCAACCAACCAGAGCTCTCAGCCTGGGAGCACATAGGGAGGGACCCATGACTCCATCTGTATATGTAGGGGAGGATGGCCTTGTTGGACATAGGTGGGAGAGGAGATCTTTGGTCCAGTGAAGTCTGGACACCGAGTGTGTGGGAATTTGTGGGTGGGGAGGTGGGAGTGGGAGGGTGAGTGGGGGCACATCCTCATAGAAGCAGGAGGAGGGGGAATGGGATGGGGGTTCCTGGGTGTGTGTGGGGAGTGGGGAAAGGAGATGACATCTGAAATGTAAGTAAAATAGCCAATAAAAATGAGTCCCATACATTTTTTCTTTCTTTACTAATTTCATTATTACTTATTCAATGAGGGTTCAGGTTTTAGATTAGTGATTTAGTAGTTTCTTTTCATTAAATATCTGAAAACAAAACTTTGTGGAGTAGATGTAGAAACTTCATGATTGTGTTAACATTTGTGAAACCTTTGTTATCACTCTAAAGGTATGCTATGTAAGATCATTTCATATCTGACAAATGATTCACATTTGATTACTATGTTGCATCATCTATAGAAATCTAGGGTAGCTATGGAGCAGCCAGGTCATTTTCCTGAACATACGCTATATATATATATATATATATATATATATATATATATATATATATACACATATACTGCACTATCAGTTTTTAAGGGCTACTAATTTGACAAGAAAGTGTAGAAACTATACCTCTGTTGCAGGAGTTTCAACAAACTAGAAGACCAACACAGCATAGGATATTATGTAAAAAAAAAAAAAAAAAGCCTTGCTATCAATTTTAAATTAATTCACCATTACTACTGAGCTTTGAAGGAATATGATAGGATGATTAGTAATAACTGTATCGAAAGTAAAATAGATTTTTTTGGAACGAGACATTTCTCATTCGTGTAGTGGCGAATCCCATTTTAAAAGTCACTTTAGTAAAATCTAGGTTAGCCTGGGCTACACAGTGAGATCTTATTTCAAAAAAAAAAATAGACATTTTCAATTTTCCTTTCCATTCTTCCTAATTTCTACCCTACTTTCCACACTGTGGTTCTGAAAATGCTATCATCAAATACTAGAAGGAATTAAATGGTGAGTTATAAATTCATACTTCAAGCTGAGATTTTCACTAGTCTGCCACTTAGTGAAATGTCACTGACACAAGTTCTGACACTGTTATTTATAAATCTGTGGGTTTCTTTTTTCCTTAGTGAATCTAAGAGTAAGCAGATTACATGAGAAAAAAATCATTTATGAATATTTTAAAATCTATATGCTTTACAATTTTTCTTACAGCTATTTAAATCTGCCATTATAATGGGCAAGAAACCGCACGCAGGATGAAGATGCATCTTTGTTGCAAAGATGCTTTCTTGTATATAAACAAGTGAAGACCTAAATCTGACCCACAAGCTATGGCTTGCCAGTTTTGGTTCAAGAGGACTGACTCCCATTAACGATGATTCCATGCAAACGACCAGTACAGATTCTTAGCATGTTTTATCAGAAATTGGCCTCAAAAGAACTAAATTGCCAATCAGAGGTTTGCTTTGTAAGCACCAGGTCTTGCTTCGTATTTTGCTAGAAAAGACTCTTAAGATAACAGTTTTAAGTGCAAGTACCGATCTAACAGCTAATCCACAAACTATCAGCAAGGAAATAGAGAGTAAATTAGAGAATTGAAGGATGACAAAAATCAAGTAGATTGTAGATTTATCTCACCAGTGGTGATATAGACAGGGATGGGTATCCAGTAATTTCATCAGTTACTGGTTTAAAGCTGCTTTGGGGGAGGGGCAGGAGGGGAGCAAGACAGCTCTAATGTCCAGATGACGATATTACAGAAAGGACATCAGATGCTGGCAGCTTGACATTGAGCAGAATACATGGATATGTTAAACGTCAAATAGAGATGATGGGGCACAAATAGCATTTGCCACCTTTGGCTTTGCCCAAAATAATGCCAATGAGGTAACCACTTACTGGATAAGAATGCTGTTATGGCTGAATAAGTAAAACTGATGTTGTAGAAAAGAACTTAAATTTTTCTCCATGATGTTAACTAGACGAGTATACATAAATTTAACAGTTAATCCTTTTAGGGATAAAGAGATGCCTCAGGGTGCTCTTGTAGAGATAAAGTATCTGTAACTCCAGTGCCAGGAGGATTCGATGACCTCTTCTGGCCTCTGTCACAAGCACCAGGCATGTACTTGGTACACACATATCTCAGCATGCTCAGGGCCAACTTCTTGGACTGTTTCATTGACTTTGTAAAGCAGTGTTAATTAAAATCAGTTTAAGCCTTGTAGTTGGAAGCATGAACTTCATCTTCACAGAAAGCCGGGGTGCATAACTGTTTGGGGGTATTTAACTCTGCTGCATGGCACTATACATTTAATAAAAGTGTCACAATCTCCCTGAATTTCCTATGCAGAATATACTTTCATGCCCAAGAGATGGCTTTATGGGTAAAGCCACCTGCCAGCAAGCCTGATAATGTGAGTTCAATCCTCAGGCTCCATATGGTGGAAAGGGAGAATCAGCAACTGCAGGTTGGGCTCTGACCTTTATATATGCGCCAGGATGCGCACAAGTGTAAGCACATACATGATAAAGAAGATATAAAGCAAACTGCTCAAAATATCCACTCATAAGCATATTTGAAATCAATGAGGACTTTGATAAAGTTTTACAATGGAAATAAAGATATATATATATATATATATATATATATATCATAGTCCTCCAAAATTTTTCTAGTTAACATCTATGTTCTCCTGTTTGTCTTCTTGATACAATGATTTTTCTCTTTCCTTTATCTCAGCGCCCATCCATTTTGCCCCTTTCCTTTATCCAATGGCCAGCCTTGACTCCATCCTCCTCACCGTTCTCCCCACTTCTATTTTTTTCTTATCTTGTTATGACCTTGAGCTCCTTCTTGTTTTCCAACTCAACAGCATTGGGGATTCCTCATCTAAAAAGTGTAAATGGGACTATTTCTTGTGCTTCTTCTGCCCTACAAGGGCCTTTCTCTTAATCTGTATTTTGTACCAATTGGTTTCGACTGTGTTGTCTGAGACAGAAAGTCATGAAACAACACTTGCAGTTTCCCTCTGAACCCTTTTACATTCCTTTCCAGTAGGAATAAAGTAAGTGTTTTCATCACAGGCAGTAGGAGAACAGATTAGTGCACATGGCAGGTCATCATCAAGACAGGGCTTTTCATTCCATTGTGTGTGTGTGTGTGTGTGTGTGTGTGTGTGTGTGTGTGTACATTTATTGACAGCTTCAGGTTTTTAAGGCCATATTCTTGGATAGCATAATCAATATCTAAGCACAACAAAAAATAACAGAATCTGGTGAACTTTTGCTAATGTTCATTAAAGATTTCATTAAAGGCACTGCTTACTCTAAAACCTTGTCCAATCTGCAATGAGAGAGCTCAAGTTCTCCCTGTTGAATTCCGCTCCACTTTTCTTTCTTTCGATGGAGGCCAGAAGACAGCATTATTTAAAGACTTTCCCTACTCAATTTGCTTCCTCCTGTTTTTATTTTTCACAAGGTTTAGCCTCACAAATAAGTTTTATTTCCTTCCAACTCTGCCTCATTCTTCTTCTGAAAGGTCCAAAGAGCCAGTTTATATTCTCTCTCTCTCTCTCTCTCTCTCTCTCTCTCTCTCTCTCTCTCTCTCACACACACACACACACACACACACACACACACACACACACAGCTTAACTTTCACAGGGAATGACGTTTCCTTGGTTGTCAAGGGTGGTATCATTGGATGACATTTTCCTGGTTGTCAACGGTGATATCATTGGATGTATGCTAAGGGAGGGAAGGTTTTTTTGTTTGTTTGTTTGTTTTGTTTTGTTTTTGTTTTGGGGAGGGAAGTTTTAAAGTCCACAGAAAAACTGGGCCCAGTTTGATTCTACAGTTAGAGTTGTAAATTTGAGATTGCATTCATATCTGTTTTATTCTTCTGCTTTGTGTCTCATTTAGTTTTTGGCACAGGGGAAATAAAAAGCAATAATTTATTTATCCCTTCACCCATAGTATGATTATGAAAAAATTATTACATATAGTTCAACAATCCTTTAGTGAGTTTTTCCCCAAAGGTTACCTAGAGCACTCCTACTGTTAGTTTGTAGTTATTTCATTTTTTAAACAAAATAGTCAAATGCAATACCATAAGAAGCTCAGCAGAATGACAGATTATGATGGCTAAAGGTAACAATTACTTATGTAGGTAAACATATAGTTTACTTAAAGATATAGACTACCTGGACCAGGAATATAAAGCTTTCCTAGGATGTTGGCATGTGTATTTATGCTTAGTGAAGAAATTTGGGGGTCTTGTATACTTAGCTTTTTTTTTAGCTGGTGAAGAAAGGCTCTTATTAAGGGTGAGGAAACAGACATGAAGTAGGCACACAGAGAGAAAGACCCTCCACAAAGTAGAGAAGAAACTCAAGAAGTGAAAACCTATTTGGTCTCTCCTTCAGGTTTGTAGATTTACAGATCTTTAAGGGTATCTTTCTCCTCCAATTTAGGGTTTGTCAGTTTGAACAAGGCAGAGACGTCCATGAGTTTGGGGTTACACATCCTGTTCTGGCCTTGAACTTGTGAGACAAGCCCATAGTCCGGGGGTCCCTATTTGTGGGGAAAAAGGCCTGCCAAAACTTTCATATTAAGTTGCCAGGCTTTTGTCTCTGGTGAGGAGACAATGTCAGCGATCTTGGAAGTTCACCATCTTTGTTATGTACTGATGCTCTCTCTCCTCATCTGTGTACCTATCTAACTCTTAGTTCTTATTCTGCCCTCTCAGAGGCCACCCTAACTGCTGTTAGGGTTCTTGGGGATTGTGGGCTGCTCTAGTTTTAAACTAGTAATGGTAGAAAGGACAGCAGCTAGAGTGCCTCGGAGGAGGGTTGATATAAGAGGCCATGGTAAAACTTAACAGATGGCAAAGATCCAGAACATAAGACAGCCATTATGAGAGTGTGCATCCTTGACGAAGTAGCATCTATAACATATAACTTGTGTTTCACCTTACTAAGCAAGATTTACATTCATCATCCTGTTAAGAATTTTCCTCATTAACAGACAGATTTTAAGGTACCAGTTTTGCCACGATGCCTCTCTTTGGAAAGTACATTGCATACAGCTGTTGTTGAAGTGTTGGACTAGATGACTTTTGCTTCCCTCCTGGACATACAGCTTTCCTTGTATACCTACTCATAGCATCAATTATAATGCCAATTATAATTGTTAATTTTCTGTCCAGAGAAACTTTGATCTCTCAGGATGTCATCTGAATCTTCAGCATTCAATTACTTATACCCATATGACCATAGGTCTCTTACCTGAAGGGTCTACCTCTGACTTACGACAGTTTCTGGCTATGGAAGAATGCTAGGGCAACTAAGGTGCTGGGCCAGGAAATGTCAGCATGATGACATTTGGAGAAGGAGCTTTGAGGATGTGATTAGGTCATGAGGATCTCTGTAAGACAGGAAAGAGCTTAATGCCTTTTGCTTTATTTTCTGTCATACAAAGATAAAGCAAGAATGCTTTCATCATTAAAGTAGGAAACGTTCTGTCTAAAACCAAGCACAGCGGCACCTGATCTCTGACTTCCACCTTTCAGAATTGTGAGTAACGAGTTTCTGTTATGTAAGCCACTTATTCTGTAGTAACTAGTCAGGACATATCCCCCCCCACACACACACACATAAACACTCAAATAAGCTACTTTGGGCTGCCTTATCTGTCCTCAGTGGGAAAGGATGTGCCCAGCACCACAGAGACTTGACGTGCCAAGGTGGGTGGGGTGGCACCCTCTCAGAGGAAAAAGGGATGGGGAGGGTTGTAGGAAGGGGTAATGGGGTGGGGCAATGAGCAGGATGTAAAGTGAATAAACAGAAAAATTTTTTAAAAAAGATACTTATACCTAAATCCTTTTCTTGGGATCTATCTTTAGGATAACTCACACTCACACATCACCCCCAGGTCTAGCAGACTCATTTTTCTCAGGAAATGGGAAGAGCGACTGAGTCAGAGAGAGAAGAGACAGGAAGTCAGTGTGTATTGTGGAGCTGAGCCATAAACTGTGGAGGTTTAGGGTGAAATGACAGAAAGCAATAGAAATGACTCAGTCTGGGCAAGGTTTGATAAAGAACTCCTTTCTAGCTCAAACCTCTACGAGGCCCAAGTATTTATTTCATCTGCGAGCTCCCGTTCCACATACATGAGCTGACTCATTGCCAGTTCAAGTGTGTTACTGTCGCTGGCTTTCAAGCTAACTTCTATTGACTCAACCAGAAGACTGAATTCTTTAAGAATACTCTAATTTCTAATTGAGAAATGGAAGCGGCTAGTGGGCTGTTCATTAATAAAAGTCCTTTCCAATCATGACATTCTAAACTGTGTGAGGCACTCTATATCCAACGAGAATCCATCACTAAATCCCTTGGAAGTTTGGAAAGCAGATCTGGAAATATTTGTAAACAGACAGCTTCCTGTAATTTCATCCTATTATTCTTAGCTTCGGACCAGCTCCCAAACAGGTTGGAATTCCCTATTCATTCCTTTTCCTAAGTTCCTATCCCTAAGGCTTTGTATATATTTTATGACTTGACCTTGTGCTTTATATTCTAGTGGTTAAGAATGAATATTCCCACCAACCC
>JANHMN010000005.1:110913334-110982311 GCA_030674055.1 Rhabdomys pumilio
CTCTCTCTCTCTCTCTCTCTCTCTCTCTCTCTCTCTCTCTCTCTCTCTCTCTCATCTTCTTACTGTTTTTGTTTCTCTGTTCTCACTTGTTCCAGCCGACCACTTTTCCTCTCTTCCCACTTTTCTTTGCCTCTACCCCTTACTGGTCCCTCCTCTCCTTCACAATAAAAGTATTTTTTTTCCCCAGGCCTATCTCATGCCATGATTCCACAGCCTGGGCCCACCAGGTACCTCCTCATTTTTGCTGCCACCACATTACTCTGCATTGCAAAACAACATTTGTGCCTAAAGACTCCACAAGCTTTTTCTCTATGGGTTTAATTGACACACACACAGGAACACTGGGACCCTATCTCCGGAGGAGGGAGAGAGAGGAGAGATAGAGGAGAAAGAAAGAAAGCATTTGCAGAGAGGCAGAGAGAGAGAGAGAGAGAGAGAGAGAGAGAGAGAGAGAGAGAGAGAGCCTGCCAGTGATGGTGATGTCTTTTTCCTGCTTTAGGATTCCCTGGGTGTTTGTTTTACTACTAGCTTGGGTTGTTTTTTTCTCACTATCTCTCCTCTCCCACCCCTCTCTCCTCTCTCCTTCTCTCCTCTCCCTTCTTCATCCCCTCTCCTCTTCCTCCTCTCTCCTTTCCCATTTCCCTCTCCTCTTTCCTCTCCCTCCTCTCTTCCCCTCCCTCCTCTGTCCTCTCTGTTCTTCCCCTTTCTCCTAACCCCCACTCTCTCCTTCCTCTCTCTGCACTTTCCCCTCTCCCTCCTCCCTCCTCCCTCCTCCCTCTGTCTTCTCTCCCCTCTCCCTCTTTTCTACCTTCTCCCTTTCCCTCTCCCCATTTACTTCATCTCTCTGCACTCTCCTCTATACCTCCTCTCTCCTCCCTCCCACTTTCCTCCCCTTTCCCCTCTCCCCAATCCCTCCTTTCTCCCCTCTTCCTCTTCTCTTCCCCTCCCTCCTTTCTCTCTCTCCTCAATCCCTCTTCCCTTTTCCTCCCCTCTCCCTCTCCTCTCTCCTCTCTCCTATCCCCTTTGCCTTCTTTCCTCTCCCTACTCTCTCCACTCTCTCACTCCCTCCTCCCCATCCTTCTTTTCTCTGCACTCTCCTCTCTCCCTCTTCTCTTCTCTCCCCTCCCCTCTCCCCTTCCTCCTCTCTCCCATCTCCCTCCTTCATTCCCTCCCCCTCCTTTCTGCTCTATCCCTCCTCTTTTTCCCCTGCTCTCTCTTGTTCTCTCCCTCTCTTCTTCCCTCCTCTCTGTTTCCATATCTCTTTCTCTCTCTACCTGGTGCTAGGTAAACTGTGTCTGTCTAGTTGTCTGTCCTTGGCTCCCCTCTACTCTAGAGACTCAGAGCTTGCACTACTGGCTCAAGCCATACCTGAGTCTTTCCGATGCCCCTTTATATCATTTGTCTGTGATTTCATTACAAAGTCTAGTTAAAATCCATTCTCTCCACAGGGCACCTGCTCCTGGCCAGCCCATATGGACCCATGTAGCCCTCCCTCCTCCTGCAGCTCTGCACTAGGAGATGCTCTCCGCTTTTCTGATTCTCAGATTCTCACCGCCACGGACAAATGATTCTCAAACATCTTTTATACTTAACTGCGCTCTGCCCTACAGCTAAACTTCTACCCCCCCCCAGTCTTAAAATTTTTATATCTCTGATTTCTTTATGTTCTTCTGTCAAACAAACAAACAAACAAAAAACAAGATTACTGACATCTAAGCATTTCTAAGTTGCTTATTGGATGAAGTCTATTTAATGTGCAACAATATTTGGCTTTATTCAGTTCTTGTTAAGAATGAATATATATATATACACACACACACACACACACACACACACATATATATATATGTATATATATATACACACACACACACATATATATACATATATATATGTATATATATACATATATACATATATATATGTATGTAACTCAAATTCAACTCTATGTGTATGGAACTTAAATTTAACTCTATGCATATGTCCATATAACTTGGATGCAACTCTCATTTAGGAAAAATATATAGAAATAGACCTACTAGAAGCAATATTTTAAATATTAAAAACCATGTGGGTCCCATGACTTGTAATCTGTCATGTGACTTTACCATCTTAAGGTGACCACATGGTATGAAGCAACAATTATAAAAGTTCCTAATCCTAATCCTTTCTGTTTATTATTAGAGTCTCCTTTTAGACTAAGAAAACCTGTTGCGTGGTGTGATTCCTTGGGGGCCTGGGACACCTTGGCATGGACCCTCCAGGTATGTCCTAATTCCCACTGCTGCTGCGATTATACCAAATTATACTGCTTTTTAACACCCGTGATCTTCCCAGTTGTGAACTTTTGACCAAGTTTATAATACCAGGTATGAAATCACTTCTGTGGAGTAAGCCTCGTATCTAAGCAGAAAACAGTTCCCCGCATAACCAAATGCCAGTACTGTAAGCCAGTGGGAGCATCTGGGTCACTTTTAGGCCAATTTTCATTTCCTCTTTTTTTTTTTTTTTGACACAGAGCCTTCTGAGTGCTAAGATTAATGGTGTATATTACCAGGCCTTGCTTTTTCAGACTGGTTGATATTGTACTGTACCATGATTTTATAAAAGGATTTATGAACCCTTGTTTTGAAAGAGGATACCTTGTTTTTATGAAACATGTGTTGGAATTAGCTATGATACATATGTGAAAATGCTAATAAGTGTCACATAAAGGCATGGAGAGTTTTGTGTAATATATTCAATTATGCAAGTTTAAACTATTTACAAATAAAAATTGTAATGCCCAAGTTCTAACTCTAATTTTATTTAAAATAAATACATGAAATAAATGTTTCCAGGTATCTTTGCTGCAGTTTTATACAGTGGAGAGACAGCTTGAATTATCTAAGAACCAGTTCTACAAGCTGCAATATCAAATTACAGAAAGTCACAGGATTAAGTCACAGTATCTCTCTGAAACTTGGTTTCCTATAAAATAAAAAAGCTAGTCTAGGTAACACCTAGTTGGCATTCACATGTTGCAAACCTCTTTCTATATCTCTACTATAAGATTGACAAACCTTAAATTCTTCAAGTGTATTGATCAGTTTGATACCGTAACTTTTCTTCTGAGAGTAAAGCTGCATACCAGCACCAATAGCCAACTTTGAGACATCTCTACAAATATTATTTAAATGCGTCTTAGAATAGAATTGGATGATCAGAAAGCATAATTAAGTCAAAAATATTCTTGTAAAGTAATCACACCACATTGGATACAGTTTCATAAGAAAGCACCAGATTACATACCCAATAAATAAAAGGCAACCCCCCCCATAATGAACAGTCCCAACAACAATACTAGGCTTACTTCTAGTAACTATCAGCACTGACCTAGGAACAGTCCATGCAATAAATCACTCCAGAAGGCACAGGAATTCAGAAAAAAAAAAACTGCTTCTAAAAGGGAAAGGCATTGTTTCCATTCTGAGACCTACTTTCAAATGCTAAATTAAAGTTTAGATGCCCTCAGCTTTTGTTCTTTCTGTCTCTACAAGACCTAACTCACAAATTTGTCTTGCCTCCAGTTTCCTAAAGCCTGCACCGGTTGTCTTTTCTCAGATGAATTCCAAGGTTCCGTTCAGCTTGGTTAGCTAATTATAGTCATTATCATGAAAAATACTAGGTCATATTAGTCCCCCCCTTTTTTTTTTGCAGAGGAGAATAATGTGTAAATGTTTCATCAGGTCATTTTATATTTTGCAGCCAACTCTAACTTTTATCACTTGGCCATGACATTGGTAGAGGTCATCTGAAAAGCCATAGGCAGGGAGGATACAATAACTTATATCAGAATTGCAATATCTGCATTGTGTTACGGCAGTTTGTTTGTATTTCCTTCAGATGCTCTGAGCAATTTTTCAGTTCCTAATTTTGTCATCTTGAAAAGATAACTTGGTTTCTCCCATTTCAAATAGTCTATCTGTAAAATGGGGATATAATTGTATCTCTTGAAGAGCAGTGAGCCAACAGAGAGAACAAAAGGAGAAAGATAAGATAGGAGAACACAGTGTTCCAACTTCAAAAGAAATTGGAAAACAGGAAATGAATGGCTTGCTTTGTTCCATTTGGTTTTTATCCTTCTTAAGCTTCCTCTGAATGACAGAAAGGCTTTTTTCTTTAAGATAGAAGCTTGAAAGGATAAGGAACATGAGAGATAAGGCGACAACAACAGAATCTGGAAAGTGGAAAGCCGCAAGTAGAGCAGAGAAAAGTCACATAATGGAAAGCTGAGAAATAATGTGATGTACACGGCAGCAGCCTGGCAGGGTTTTGCAATTGGTGTAACTGTGAACCTAGAAGCTGGGGTAAAGGTAGAATTGACAGCAGAAAGATTGGGTAAAATGTAGTGTCTGAAGCCTTTAGAGCCCAGATCCCTTACCTCACTGTGCTCACCGTTAGATGCAGGCAAACTTCTAGTCACGCAAAAAGGGCTGACAGCTGGCTACAAGAATCTGAGTCAAAATTGATGATGAACTGGCTTTGGCTCAAACATGGAGTAACTATCACACTGACCTAGGAACAGGCCATGCAATAAATCACTCCAGAAGGCACAGGGATTCAGAATTAAGTCTGACTTTAATAAGGGTTCTTAAACACTTCATCCCTCCCTCTAGCCCACCAAACACCAGAGGTAGTGGAAAAAAAAGGTTATTAGCAAATGGGGGTTGTGGATCTGTTTAGAAATAGATCTTTGGGGGCTATTCTCATCTTCACTGTCTGCAGTCCAGTCCATTAGCAAAACAACAACATGAATCAGTAGCTGCAGTCCAGCCCCTTTGGCAATCACCACTCAAGAATCAGCAATGGCAGTTCGATCCAGAAGAAACCACAAGACTATACAAATCAGCCCAAGTCTGCAGAAGTGGCAAAAAGCCACTGGAATCTCATGAGAGTCACTCCTAACGAAGTCATGAGGAGCAAAACTCAGCAGTTCGATGTAAGGCCAAACAGTGCATGTGCATTGTCAGGGAAGACCAGCAAGCAGAACAAGGCAAACCAATGCCAGAGCCTCCTCCCATTGTTTGTGTGCCATTTTTATATTCTTTCTAAACACAAGTCCTTTCACGTGTCTGTTCCAGTAAAACATCATATGACATAACTGAGTTTCCAAAGAAACCAGAATGTCCACTTCAGTAAGACTGTCCCACTATTAAAAATTGAGGGTAGATCTTGGAAGAAGGTAAGGGATTCTATCAGGGAAACACTAAGCACTATTGTGAGAAAAAACTACATTAAAAATAAGGAATTAGAGGACATTTGAGATGATAGACCAGCTCCTTTCTTCTAATAGACTCCTACAGAAACAGCAGACTTAATTCCTCTGCACAGGGACCATCCTTCTAGGCCATCCTTCTGTGTGGATGCTAACATCACAGGTGAACCCTAGGGAATATGCCAGTTACATAACTACATTACCATATTCCGTATGCTTAACAAAATCTACCGACTCCCATATGTCATGTATTTTAATCACTTAAATATAGACAAAGCAAAGGCTGTAATCTTTTGAGAAAAGCCTGTATTTTGAAAAATAGAGACCAACCCAATAACATATAAAGATAAAAGTTTTGGGAGGAAAAATAAAACAAGATTGTAAGGCCAAGAAAATTTTAATGAAGAGAATTTCATTAAGATTCTCTGAGAAAAAAGAATATTTTATTTATGAAATTAGAAGATAAGAAAAGAAAGGGACCAACTAACATTCAATTAAGGTCTGAGGATACTAATCAGTGGATAAGGGCACTTGAAATGCAAGCAGAAGGACCCAAGTTCAAATCTCCAGCACTCAGATAAAAAAAAAAGCCTGGTATGGTTGGTTGGGCATCTCTGTAACCTCACTACTAGGTGCTCACTGGCCAGCTAGTGTAATTGAAATATCAAGTCCCAGGTACAGTGAGAAACTATCTCAAAGGAATAAAGTGAAGAGTAATAGAGGAGGATGCCCTTGTCTTCTTCTAGCCTCTGTTTGTACATGTAGGCTCACATTCTTACACACACACACACACACACACACACATGTGCATTCACACTTATGCATATGCACACACATAGACATACACACACATCTCAAACACAAGCACAGACATACATCAAATTCATAAGTACACAATGTATAATAATAAAAATATTGAGGAAAAGCTTGTTGAAGAATGATGAATTATATGTCCCACAACTGAAGGACATCTATTTTCAAACTGCCGGGGGCCACTCCACCCGTGCCCCGGCTTGGGGTGGCGAGGGGGAGAGAGAGAGAGATGCAGCCTCTTCTTTCTTCTCCTCCTCCCACGGTCCGGTTCTTCTCGAGGTAGCCCCTGGGCCGCTGCTGTGTGCTGATCTGCTGTCAGGGATCCTGTGGCCTGAGACTGGCACTAGTATCCCAGCCTTAAGACCAGCAAGGGGTTAAGCAGATAGCTTTGTGCTATCCTAAAAACTTCTGAGGGTAGGAGACTGCAGGCTGGGGTGATTAACACCTGTAGCCTAACTGCAGAGAATTAGGCAAAGTGGCCTTTGTTCTATCTCAGCAGGAACTGCTGGGCTCTAACTTACGGCTGGGTCACAGGAAGAAAAGACACTTAGAAAAGTTGCTATAGAGTTTATTAAGTGTAAAAAGTATCCTATGAAAGCTATCTGAGGGGAAATGTGGAAAGTCCTAAATGGGGAAGAAGAAAGATTCTAACAAAGTAAAGATTCTAAGGGAGAAAAATTCTAGGCAGGGGGAAAGGAAAGGGCGACAGGGTTTTAACTGACTAACTCTATTCTAACTCTACTAACTAAACTTGCTCTCTGTCTTTGTCTTCAGTATTTGTACACCATTCAGAGTACATGATCACATGTTACAAAGTTCATTACAAGTTCACACCAAAAATCGGATCATAAATTGAAATAGAAGTTTACAACACAGAATGTTTACATGAATATCCATTAGGAGTAATTATCTAACTAGACATTCATCACCTGTCTAGCTCCACAGGTTCGCAGAAAGTTTGAAACTATAACTTAAGAAATTAGTGAAGTTTTGTATAGATAAACCCAGGCAATATTTTCTCTTCTGTCCTGGTACCTATAATAAATTGTGAATAACCTCTATTGACCTAGGCTAATGGTTACGACTTCTTGGAATGTGCTCTAAGCAGGAGAAGGTCTAGGGGCAATTAACTGATAACACTCAGGAGACTGGCAGAGTTCTCTTTGCAGTTTCGACTATGCCTGAGGGACTTAATAGCAGTCCCGATATAAAAGAGCTTAATAATCATTGATATAATTTTAGGAATTCTTATAGGATCATCATTAAGACTTAAGAAGTCATCTATTTGTCTATATAGTGCCACTACAAGACAGTACATCTTCGTGGGTCTGCAGAGATCTGCTACAAAGGGGTGTGCTATTGCTTAGTGATAGTAGCAAATGTCTAATAATAATAATAATGGGAAAAGCATATTAATAGCAGGAATCTTTCCTAAAATCACGTCCACCATAGCCTTGCTAATGGGGCACACTCGTCGCAGATTATATAATAATCCGAGGCAAGCATTTCAGGATGATCATCTGCCAATTATTAGCTTGTCCCATTATGGCTCCTGACATCAAACTACAAATAGCCTACATCAAGGTATGTTATTACTAAATTTCAGAACCTTGAAAACAGACATTTGATGAACCCTAGTTCTGGAGAGAGGAATAAAATGTTCATATTCAAAAGGCCAGGATCAGAATGCCATCCGTGCTTTTAGCTGCAACCCCGTAGGTCAAAGGCAATGGAATAAAGTGTTCAAAATTACTAAGACTAAATAAGTCCCAAGCTAGAATTCTATTCAATTATAAACTGAAGACAGGAATGGAATGAAAATGTTCTCATGCAAATTTCAAACCTTGATTTCCTATGTGTTCTTTCTTAAGCAGATAGTACACAGTATGCGCTTCATCGAAATGAGAAAACAAACCATAGAGGAAGATGGTAAGGAAGCCAGGGATTGATGTATGTTACTAAAAAGGCAACAGAAACTCATAGTTTGTCACATAAGGGAAACCATAAAATGGTACCCTTACACCAAAAGACTGCATTGTATATAGTCTGAAGACTTCAGAAAGCTTATTTAAAATTTCAAATGGTGAAAACATCATACACTAAATGTCTTAAAAAGAGATGTATACAACCAATGGGGAGTTGAACTTAGAGCTGATAATAAATAGAAAATTGAGGGAAAAAAACAGGGGCAAGCATGAACTCCATGTAAAATAGAAGGTATACAAAAAATAGAATAATAGATGTAGGAATGGATGAAATCAACTTGTAAAAGATTTGAATTTGTTGCCTTTGATGCAGAAAGGGAAATTTATTCGACTATGTTAAAACATAAGTAAAAAGTTAAGGCTTAGGTAAAGTATTAAGGCATAGGTAACAGTTTCTTGGCTAGTCTGCCATTATAAGGAATCTTTCTCTTATGTTTCTGCTGTTACTAGGAAACTTTTTAATGCCAAGATTAGTTACATATTCTATTATTTTCTGTGCCATTAGAAACTTATCATAATAAAAGTCAATAGAATTGCTTTATAGTTACCCACAATAAGCTTGGACCCTGACCAACCACCCAGCAATACCTCCTGCATCTGTGTACAAGCTTTTATGGCATAAACTGTCCCTGGGATAGACCCCAATATAAGACAGACACCTGTACCAATATAAGAAATTATTTGGAATAAGATTTCCATTTTGAATAGTGGTCTAGTAAAGTTTAAGTTTCCAAGACCTCCCTGGGAACTGGCATCCTACTTGACAGAAAGAGACAAGTATGTGGGTAACTGACATCCTGGTTGACAAGGTAAGACATGAATGTTAGACAAGTCCCATCCTGGTAGACAAGTTAGGACATGAATATTAGACAAGGCAAGTCCTCTGCCACAGTTGAATATCCCAACCAATGGAAGCAGGATAGAGAACAAAGACATGTTTCTAAGTCCATATCCCTTAATCCTGATTGGTAAAATAGCTTAGCACAGGTGTGTGTGGATTTGAGGCTTAAAACCCCTGAGGGATCTTAACTCGGGTCCATGGTTTCAGTTCCCAAATCTGGACCATGGCCCTAGTTGACCAGTCCTGGGGTGTATGCTCAATAAACTATCCCTGTCTGACGGAGATTGGTGTTTGTGTGGTTTGTGAGGCAATTCCTGGACCCCAACAGACTATATTCTACGTAAACATTGGTTTAAAATAAATCTAATTATAAAATATGGTTAAATATTAATAATAATAGCAATAAGTTATAACACATAAAAATTTTAAATAGCTCCCAAAATAAACCCCAACTGACATTTATCAAAGGCAGCGAAAGTGTTAATGAATGGAGTATTTGTCCTGATTTTGTATGTCAGAGTAACCAAGTAGTTCAGGAAGGATTGTGAGTGTATATTCTTAGAGCTACTCCAGGGATACATAAGGAATGACTGATAGCGTTAGAATACTACTATTCTATGACCTCCTAGTGGTGTAATGGATAGAGGTAGTAGCATCGTCAGGGTCATCTAACTTTTATAAAAGACAAGATGAGCAGATATGATGAGTCTCATGATGAAAACACAAGAAGTACTCATAAAGTACTGTTGTATGTATGATCTACATACAGAAAGGATGACCAGTTTTATAGTTAGCATCTGGCAGTTGCTTAGCAACATCAGAAACAGTGACTCTATATTATACTCCATACCATATGTCAATGCAATTTTGTCCATTCTGACTTCTAAATGTGTAAACACAAAATTTGCTAAGTCTAAAAGTCAGTGAGAAGGTACTCATTCTTTTTGTGATTTAAGGGCAAAAAGAGGTTCTTAAAGGACTAAAGATGTTAAAGGGTGGAGCACGATGGAGATGACTGGTAAATTTAACTACAAAAATATTCAAAAATTTGCATAACAAAAGACACCATGGAAACACCAAGGCAAGCCAGAGAAGATTATTACAACACATAAAACCACCAAGATTAATTATCAAACTATATTAAAACTTACTATAAATCAATATAAAAACATGCAGTCAAAGTCAACAAAAAAGGCAGAAAGAAGCAATTAATTAATCTGTGTTTTTAATAGCTACCTTAGCAACTATCGGGCACTGTTTTACATCAGTCAGACTTACAAAAATTAATGAGGTTTTATACAAATTGTAAAGTAACTCAACCACTCTGTTATTGTTAGTTGTTTGTTTTGGTTAACATTGGGCAACCTCTAGGAATATAGTATACTTATCCTATGACCTAACATTTCTGACCTTTCACTGTTGGGCCGTGGATGAGGTAACTCCATTTAACCTGCACCCTTCAATCACATAGGACACAGGTAGAGGTCTCCACCTCCAGAGATTTAAATATTAATGAGTTATCTAAAGGGGGGGGGGGGGGGGCATAGCTAATTAAACTATCCCCTCCCCTTTTCCTCCTCCCTATAAAAAGTCAGGGGACCCTGGCTTTTGCGGGGAAAGCGCATACCATCTACACCTATTCACCATGCCATGAACAATAAAAGCTTTGGAAAAACGTGTCGCCTGGGCCTGCACAGCCTCCAGATTACCAGTTTTTGGAACTTTGGAACTTTGAACTGCAGCCGCCAGGCCGCGGTGGCTGCATGCATGTGGGACCCTTCTGTTGGTGGTGTGGGAAGAGTGGTGGAACCCTGCCGCAGGCCCTCGTGGGACCCACCACTGGACTCTCTCTCGCCTCGTGCGAGTTTTCTTTTCCCCACATTTCACTATTTGGATTTCATTCTTTTTAAAAATTGTGTGTGCGTGTTTTATGTGAATATAAGTTTGTGCATGTTTTCATGTATGTAAGTGAGGGTGTGCTTTGGTTTGTATGTGCTTGGCCCAGGCAGTGGCACTATTAGTAGGTATGACCTTGTTGGAGTAGGTGTGTCACTGTGGGTATGGGCTTTAAGACCCTCATCCAAGATGCCTGTAAATCAGTATTGTGCTAGCAGCCTTCAGATGAAGATGTAGAACTCTCAGCTCTTCCTGCCCCATGCCTGCCTGGATGCTGCCATGTTCCTGCCTTGATGATAATGGACTGACCTGAACCTGTAAGCCAGCCCCAATTAAATGTTGTCCTTGTAAGAGTTGCCTTGATCATGGTGTCTGTTTACAGCAGTAAAACCCCAACTAAGACAGGGTATGTGCCATGGTTTGTTTGTGGATATCAAAGGACAACCTCAGGTCTTGGTCCACACTTTCTACATATTTTGGAGCATTGTCTTTTTATTGTTTCCTTTTGTATACCAGGCTAGCTGGACCATATTCCAGGCATTCCACTATGTCTGCATAGGAACATTAGAGACTCAGTTACAGCAATTAGATTTTATATGGGTTCTGGGATTTTGAACCCAGTTCCTCACAATAGCCTAGCTAGCAATGCATTTGCTGATCTGTCTCACCACATCACAATTTGGATTTTAACTATTTTCAAAATGTGCATATGTTTAAAGTTTTGTTTCTAATGCAAATGTTAAAAAGTGGGAAATTGAGAGATAAATGGATCGTGAGTGATTGCCCTCATTGATGTATTAATCTGTGAATTCATAATTTATGAGCTACCTAAAGACAGCAAAATCTCTCCTTCCCTCTCCTCTTGGTCCTCTCTCCTTGGATCAGCTATCAACATGATGTTTTGCCTACCACAGGCAAAAATGTCTCTGTAGACTGCAACCTCTGAAGACTTAAGCCAAAAGTATAACTTTGCTATAAAGTCCTTTAATTTTTTCAATTGATTATTATTAAATGCAAAGCTGAATAATACAGTACCTAAAGAATTTTTCATGTGTAAAAACTGAGTCCATCCAGTAGGAGAATAACTAACATATCTATAATATTTATCAATGTAAAATAAGTATGTTATAGCACCATAATCTGTATATAATAATAGTAGTATAATATATTTATACACACACACACAATATGAACGAATGACTTTGAGCAACATGTATCAATATAGATTGATCTAAAAAACCTATGTTGATAGAGGTACTTTAAAGAAGTTATGAACAGTAAAATACAGTTTATCAACATCTAAAATGAATGCAGATGCAATTTTATATGTTAATATAAATAAAAAGCATGAAATATAGGATTGCAGCAATCTCTAGAGAGCATAGAGAATATCTGATAATGTATAATTTTCAAATCATCTAGCTAAAGACAATAGTAAGTGAACTATAATGCCATTTTCACAGTCAGCACTGATTGCTTTATTCACATGAAGTATTAAGAGAGTTTTAATGAAATCGTAAAGCTACTAATTGCTATCCTGGGCAAATTTGAAAAAGATGTCTGTAGGCCATCAAACTAAATAATGAGAGTTACTATTCAATTATTGCTAGTAATAAAGACTCCTTCAGATCACTTAGAGCAAGGCTGGGCACACTCTTCAAAAAACTATTTCTATAGTGTGGCATAACTATTTTAAGTATCTGTCAGGTCTTGAGTAATTTCTATGCATCTTTTTGGCATTTGGTCATATTCCAAATTAGCAACTAGATGTTTGAGTCAACAAGAAAGGCATGGAATGGCTGTGTGTCTTCACTCTGAACCTCCTTTGCACAAATGGGAAGTAAAACCCAAGCCACTACCACTAACAAAAATGTTTTAATTGTAACACATTTATAGATCCATTCCATTTTCATATTGAGGCTTCATCATGAGTCTTTTCTTTTGTAAATGACAAAGACTGGTAGTGTAGAAAACGTTTAAAGTATTTTCTCTTCTGCGGTGACTTGTACTGTGATGGACCACTGTCAATAAATGATGTTGGACATTATGTTCCACAGTGACTTATTAAAAGATCGAAGAATTAAATTATTTTTATAGATAAATAAAAGTAATGGCACATGAAAAAGTCAGTCCTCATGGTGAAGTGTTAGTGGTGAACACAGTTGCCTTCCAGAATTATACCTTGAGATATTTGTAAGAAAAAATACAACTAGTCATAATTCAAAAAAAATTGAAAACAGCCTATATAAATGTTATGGAAAAAATATACAAAATTGTGACTTCTCTACATGTTAGGATTATTAACATTTTCAACTTTTCTACAATATATGCAGATCACTTTTCTATATCAAGAAGTTTCTGCTAAAATAATATACTAATTTTTGGAAAACAAACCCTAATAGAACTAATAATAAAAATCCTGTGTGTTATTTATTATTACAATATGAAACATCATGAGTATGCCTTGGTAATTTTTGTTAAAATTTCTTAAGTTGTGGAGAGGTGGGCTGTGAGAGGCAGCTGGGTACCTGGTTGAACATAGGCTTTAAACCCGGGTGACCCTCTGAGACAGTAGGCAGGCGTTTGGCCAGGCTCCTGGGCTCCTGGGCTCCTGGTTCCTTTCACATAGCTACAGCCTCCCACAGCCCCCCACAGAGAGGTCTGTGGCTATCAGTCAGGTAGGAACAGAGCCCCAAGCCTTCCCACATGTAGATAAGGTATCCCCAAGCTCTCAGACCAAGCCAATAGGAAGTACCTGCTGCCAGACCCTGACCCACCCCAAAACTGTGTATAAGAATTCTATCCAGAAGGAATAAAGGTGTGCTAGAATTACTCTGTGGTCTGAGAGCTTCTGTCCGAAGAGCTGTAACACTACCACTTGGGAAGAGATCTGCTCTCCCAAATGCTATCAGGAGCTATCCCTCACTCCTTGCTGGCTCAGCCCTACTCAACTCAGCAGAGAGCAACTTGTGCAGTCTTGGAGCAACTGAGGCTGTGACAGCAGAGATGGGGGGGGGCAGCTGCAGCAGCAGCGGAGGCAGCAGGAGGCGATTCCCCCTCCCTGTTCACACTCTCTCTCCTTTGTCTGAACCTTAGCACCCGGCCTGGCCAGAGATCTCCTGAAAGCCTCCAGCACACAGACCCACATTAAGCATTCTGTTTTAATCAGAAGTGATTGTCCTTCCATTTTCAAAAGTCATCTCATCAACAAAATTTTACTATCTCTTGTCAACTCTGCCTATTTGGCATTGAGAGATACCTTTGGTCATTTATCTCTATATTTGCATCAAACTAGAGTGGTTCTCAATATTTGTTGCTTAACATAATTATCTGGGGAAGTCTTTTTTAATCCCAATCCTCATGACACACCTGTGATATTAAATGAGATTTTATATGGATGGAGACCAGGCATCAGCTTTTGAAATAGTTTCTCCAATCGGCGTGATGTGAATTTAGTACTGAGAACTAGTAGACAGGCTTATGGGTCCTAGTGTGGCTCACATACCAGAAGCAATGACGTTATTCAAGACTGTATTAGAAATACAGCTTCTTAAGCCTCACTCCAAAACGCCTAAATTAGAATATGTATTTTAACCCCATCCAAATGGTTTGCCTGCATTTAAGGGTAAAAAGCACTATCTACCAAGTGTGTTCAACCAGGAGCTTTGCTGCCTTTAGGGAGGCCCTTGATTTAATATGACCTGATCTTCGGGTCAGATATATGGGTAGCCTTTTGTGTGCACTGGTAGATGTGTGCTTATAATGATCTCCCAAAGGCAAAGGAGGTTATATTACTTGTTAGCAGGTCTTCATTATCCTGGGGAAGCAGTCAGTTAATGTATTAATTATTAAGACACCATTTATGAACTTTAATCCCCCAAGGATTTTCACAAATTCTTCTCACTTCATCATAGGTTAAACCGCAAAGTCTTTCACTATCCATGTTCATTCATAGTTGGCACAGCAAGTCAGATACTAGATAGTGGATGTTTCAATTTGAGTGCTGGCAGTTGAATCCTGGGCCTCATACATGTCGACCATCTGTTGTATCACGAAGCTCCACTCACAGCTCAATATTCTTACCTGTAAATGGGAAAACCCTGTGAATGAACAGTCTTTTCTGTTCCCTTTACACCTAGCAAATGCGAACTTACCATCCAAACACTGCATCCCCTTGCTCACCGTGTGCATCCTCACCTCAGAGCACCATCCTGTTTGTCACCTTGTCTCACTGAAGTTCATCTTCTAGGGCAGCGTTGCTGAGTCTTTGCAATGTATTAGTCCAGGAAAGGAAAGAAATGTCTCTAAACTCCTAGGACTTCTCATAGCCTCTGTTGTATATATGAATAAAATCAAACTTTAAAAACAACCAACCATATCTGCCCATGGATGTTTGCCAGGTGCATGACAGAGGTACTACACAGCCAGAATAGAAAAAGCACTAGAAATAATCTAGTTTGGAAAACAAAAGGGTTCATTTTGGTTAGGGAAACAGATAGGCTAATACCAGATTCTTTCCACAAGTCTTGTTTCTGTGTCTTATAAAATGGCTGCATGGTGGAGGAGGGTGCCTTAACGGGCCCTGCAAAGGTGTTCCCCCCTGAACAATCAAGCCATTCGACAGACCTAGTATAAAAGGGAATTTATTTGGGACCCGGGGGATGAGGTATATAATAGATTATTTCTCTGTTGCTGGTGAAATGAGCCCAGTTCAAGACAGATTAGATTGAAGGCAGTTTATGGGGAAGTTGCTCTTGGGTGGGCAAGTTTACTGGCCCCAAGGACCAAGGCCTTGGAAGTCGCCATGGGGAAAGGGGGGTGGGGAGTAAAAAGAGAGAAAGGGGAATGGGTGCAGAGAGAAGAGAGAGAGAGAGAGAGACCAAAATGTCTGGATTACATAGGGAGGAGCCTCTGGGGGAAGGGGAGCCTAATCCCTGGGCTGGAAAGTTCAGGGTTGGGGACAGGGTGTGTGAGGTAGGGACCGAGGGCTATTGGGAGAACCTGGAGGCCAGGTCTGCTTTGGATTGCAAAATATTCATCTCAGTCCCCTATAGAGGCAGAGGAGGGAGAAGGGGGGAGCTGAACAGTCCTTATAGCTGTTGCTAGGTGACTGTTGGGCGGAGCCTAGAGGAAATGCTAACATCACCCCTGCAGATCTTCCCCTCCTACCTCCCTTCTCTCACTCTTTGCTTTATCTCAGCCCCTAACTCCAGCAAGCACTCCATTGAAACGCCTGTCACGGAAGTAGGTAGACTAGCAGTACATCGTCATCTTTCTCATGCTTCTTCCAGATCCAATCCCCAGTCTCATCCCTAGCTCTGCAGCAGAAAATCTGTGGCAGCCCCACAATCTCTAGTGGATCTTAAAGATACTTACATTCCAATCTCCCTTCCTCTACTCTTTCCTGTGTCTCAGCCCCCAACTCCAGCAGGCACTGCCTGGGAACCTACAGCCACTCTGACCAGGGAAACAGGTAGACTAACTGCAGATCTTCATCTTTCCCTCTATCCCTCCAATTCCAACCCCCTAGTCACATTCCCAGCTCTGTAGCAGACCTGCTGTGGCCTCTTCTCATTCTCTGCCCCCGTTGCCATGGGACTAAGTAGGTCCTGGTGGAACACCCTGGTTGTTTCCGTCTTATGAAGCCGTTCCACTCTCTCTGGCCCATCCCATTCCTAAACGTCAGGTCCCAATACCCTGAAACACATTTTACATGAGACCCCTGATAATCACACCCATCAGGACCCCAGGAAAAATTACTGCAGGAAACACACAGACAGCATACTCTCCTAACAATCAGAGAGGAAACAGAAACCAAGGAACAAAACACTCACTAAGAAAGATAAGACAATATATCAGCACCTATGATTACAATCTTCCTAATTCCAGATACCTAACCATCAACAGAAAAACACAATAACAGCCAGAACAATGTCTCCCCTAAAGTCCAGCTATCCTACCTTAGCAGGCCCTGAATATTCCAACATAGCTGAAGCACAAGAAAGACATGCTTAAATAGGCTTTATGAATATGATAGAATTCATTAAAGAAGAAATGCAAAAGCTCCTTAAAGAAGTCTATAAAAATACAAACAAACAATGGTAGGCAGTGAATAAAACCACTCAAGACTTAAAATAGAAAATAGAATCAATAGAAAAAAATCCCAAACTGAGGGAAATCTAGAAATGAAAAATTTGGGAACTTGAACAGGAAACACAGAGCCAAGCCTCACCGACAAAATACAAGAGATGGAAGAAAGAATCTCAGGCAACAAAGACATGATAGAAGAAATGAATACATTGGTTAAAGAAAATGTTAAATCTAAAACACTCCTGGCACAAGACATTCAAGAAATGTGGAACTCTAGGAGAAGACCAGACCTCAGAAGAATAGGAATACAGGAATGAGAAGAGACCCATATCAATGGCCCAGAAATAATAAAAACTGCATAGTTATAGGCATCAAAAGACACATTCATCAATGGAATCAAAATAGAAGACCCAGGCATAAATGCACACATCAATGGACACTTGTTTTTTTTTTTAAAATAAAGGAAGCAGAAATACATACTGGACAAAAGAGAGCATCTTCAACAAACGGTGCTGGTCTAACTGAATGTTTGCATGGCAAAGAATGCAAATACATCCATATATATCACCCTGCATAAAACTCAAGTCCAAGTGGATCAAAGACCTCAACATAAACTAAATACGTTGAAGAGAAAGTGGGGAACAGCTTCTAAGGCACTGGAACTTTCTGGACCAGTGTCAACATCAATAGTAAATGGGGCCTCATGAGACTAAAAAGCTTCTGTAAGGCAAAGGATACCATCAATAGGACAAAACAGCAGCCTACAGATTGGGAAAAGATTTTGACCAACTCCACACCCTAGAGAGGGCTAGTATCTAAAGGACCTTCTTTAAAGCTGCCCAGCAGGGACAGCTCCTTGCTGGCTATGTTTGCCTTAACTCAGTTTACCTCCAATGCTTTCAGTGTTCTTTGCATTAGGCTGTTGTATAATAAATTTCAGAGTCAACCATAAGAGATAAAACTAATCTCCACCATCAACCAATTTCCATGCAAATTAGATTTGCTAAACACATAGCTTGGAAAAAGGAAAGAAGCAAGTTGTCATAAGAATTGGGAAGGCATAAAGAATTTTGCATCACTTATAACAGAAAGAAGAGTCATTTCCCCGTGAGCATGTCTGTGATGCTGTCTCATGCCAATCTTTTACAAAAGCCCACAGTTGGTTCAATTCTTATGTTTATTCTACAGTTGCTCACTCATTGTCATGATTGACTTCTGTTGCCAACGAAGCAGAACGTATTACTAGAGGGAAACGTTTGTTCTAGCATAAGGGCACGTGTAAAGGTCTGGCTTCCTAAATCGATGTTAAAGTACCACGATACCTGTGTGTACAGAGAAGCGCTTTTTTCAGCCCAGTTTCTTTCCATAATCTTTGAAGTTAGAATCACTTTGGAAGGGTTTGTTGAAAATGCAAGTTTCTAGGATCTATCCTTTGAATCTACGTAACTGGAGACATGATCCACCTTTTAATTAAGCTTCACATAATCATTGTGGACTGCCTCAGGAATAAGCCCATTTCTTAAAAACAGCCACTGAAAGGTCATTGAATTTTAAAGGCATGGCCCTTTAACTAGAAGCTACAGTAGAATTAGGAACTTTGGTTTCTGGCAAGCCTCTCATACCTCAAATAGAGAAGTCTATATAGAGTTTCTGTAACTGACCTAATAAGAGTTTGCCTCAATTTCTTCTGGACAGAGAATTGAGAACTATGAGGCAACCCCATTCCCTTTTGTTTGGAAGAAGAGTAGAATCAGGAGCTATTCTAATAACACTCAAATACTTGATTCTATTTATCTCTGAGAATTTAGCTATCTCTTTGTCATGCTCTTGTTTTTTTTTTAATTCAACAAATTTCCTGAATTTAGTGCCCAGATTCCTCTGACTTAGTATCTGTCTCTTGAAACTTACAAAATTCTTATAAATATAGCCATAATCTTATGATATATTATTTGTAAATTATTTTATTATCTTTATGGTCTGTTAGTCTATAATGTAACTTTTGAGCTAAAGTGGAAAATAAAACCTGTGCTGTAAACAGGAAGACTTTCCGCTAACATCATATACTAGTGCATGTAAAGACAAAGACTGAATGTTCTTGATGTTTCCTTCTTAACGAAAAACATTTTCTTCTTAATAGAAAAATAAAAGATGCAACTTGCCACAGATTGAAATGCTCACATTGCTTTTTTTTTCCTGTCATGCTTTCTGATCAGCTTAGCCTTAACGAAAGTGAATCAGTAGTGAGATATTTAAGCCACAAACCCTCGCGGAAATCTTATTCTATTAAAGAAAGAATTATCTGCTGAAGTCTTGTCTAGCTCCAGTGATGTTATCATATATCAATAGAGAGTGGGGATAAGAAGGGGAACCGTTGTAGTTGACTCAAATACAGTCACAAGGGAGGATTGTGTGGTCATGAGTTGGTTCAGAAATGTTAGGAATCTGAAGAGATAATGCATTGCAATAAATAATGCCTGACTTATACCTTGCATATGTCAAAATTCAAAATGATTTCTTTGACATTTGGCTTAGGTGTGGGAATGAGAAATAGAAAAGTTGGAAATATCTTGTTTTCTCAACATCTGTAACCTTTTGTCTTGGAGTGAATACAATAATTTTCAATGGGAGAATTACTTCTTATTCCAAAAATATAATCAAGCATGTGCACGTGATGAAAAGAGTGGTGGATTGGATTAGTTTTTTAATTAGTATGTGTGATTAAAGCTAGGTCAAATTATCAAAATCTTCAAAGCACCTTTTGCAATTAAGATTGTTAAGCTATATATCAAACCAGCTTTGAAATGAATCAGTTGTGAATGGGAGTGAAGAGGAGGGTGGTTGTGTGCCTACAGATTTCCTTTTAGCAAAACTCAGCTTTATGTGGATTTTTGTCTCTTGTAAGAGTATCTGAAAATTTCAGTGAACTTCTAGAAAGAATTTACCTAGTGACAGATGTTTTTCTTTAAAAAAAGAAAACCCATAAAGACAAGATGGGAACAACTAACAAAATATGAACTGACAGGAATAACATGAAATCTTAATAGCATCAGTACAGGGCTTGGGAAAAGGCTCAGTGGGTAAAGTCCTTCCTACAATGTAGATGGACAGGAAAAGCCAAATATAGCAGCACGTTTATGTAGCACCAGACCCGGTGGGTGGAGTCTCAGAGCCTTGCTACCAGGCAGTTACTGGAAATGGCAGCCTTCAAATTTAATGAGAGACCCTGTCTCAAGGTAGACAGTAATAGAACTTTGGTCTTCATGTGTGCACACATGAATGAACACATACACACACACACACACACACACACACACACACACACACACACACACGATCGTGACTAAACAGCACAGAGAATTTTAAATGTTAAATAAATGTACAATAACAAGAAATAATTTGGTTTTAGTTTATTTTATGAGAAAGGGGATATTAAAGATGATAGAAACAGTAGTCGAGCCGTAATGGCTGCTTATAGTAAAGTGAAACTATCCCACTAATTTTGTGTTTGTCTGCTTTTGCATCGAGGAATATTGATTTTAAATAGAAAAACATTATAACAATAAAGGTCAGCAGAAAATAGAAACTGTGAACATTTATAGACATCCAAGGTTATTTCAACCCAAAACAACTAAAATCAACTACAAAAGAAAAAGTAAACAAAAATTTATTAGGAGGAAACTGGGTAGCTTATACCAAGTCTGTGAGGTCTAGACTTCTGAGCACAGGCTAAGTGCCAAGAGAAATGTTCAAAATCATCTAATAGAATTACTCATTGAAGATTCAACTTTCACTATTACAATTAGTGCCAAAACTTCCATTGTACTGGACATTATGGATACTGCCACTAGAATCCCAATTTTGCTACTCTGGGAACACAATTTTGACATAACCATGATTATTACCTATGGTGTTGTGGTAGTTTCAATAGGAATGGCCTCCATAGGTTCATAGGTTTGAATGTTTGGTCACTGAGAGATGCTACTACTTGATAGAGATTAGGGGGTGTGGCCTTGTTAAAGGAGGTGTGTCATTGGCTTTGATGTTTCAAATGCTCAAGCCAGGACCAGTGTTGCTCTCTCTTCCCACTGCCAGTGATCCAGATGTGTTACTCTTGGCTCTTCCTCCAGCACCACTGTCTGCTTGCACGATGCCACGTTACTTGCCATGCTGATAACAGAATAGATCTCAGAACCTGTAAGCAAACTCCAATTACATGCTTTCCTTCATAAGTCTTGCTGTGGTTATGGTTTGTCTTCTCTAAGACAGAAATTGGTACCAGGAACTGGGACACAGCTGTGACAGGATTGATGATGGTTCTTGTTTGCAAAATGTGGGCTTTTGACTTTGGACTGGGCAAGGAGTTTAAAGAACTCTTTAAATGAGGGATTAGTGGGTGATTCTAGTAGGAGCAGGGAAGACAGTGATGCTGAGAGCAATGCAGGTTGTGATGACTCTACTCAAGAGGTTGCAGAGGAGAAGAATATTAGTAAGTGGCTGAGAGATTGTTCTTGTATTTTGAGCAAGAATGTGACTGGTTTTTGCCTTTGTTTGAAAAATCTGCCTGAGGCTAAATTGAAGAGCTTTTGGATTGATGGCATTGGCACAAATAATTTCAAGGCAGCCTAGTATTGATTCTGTTGTGTGGCTATTAGCAGTGACTCTCAACACAGGTCTATAATGAAAAAGATCAAGCTAAGCAAGGAAAATACAAAATGTTTGAGGAGAAAAAAAAGCCCAAGGAAGTGGCATAGTTCAGTGCTGAGGGAGATAAAAAATTTAAAGAAAAACTGAATCCTAAGCGGAAAACAGAGTGTGGTTACCTTAGGGCAGGGCACACCCAGCTAAGCTTCCAGCTTGTGAAAAGGAATTAAAGAAAAGCTTATGGCAGGGTGTAGTGGTGCATGCCCCTAATCTTATCCCAGGTAGAGGCAGGTAGACCTCTGAGTTTGAGGCCAGCATGATCTACAGAGTGATTTCCAGGACAGCCAAACTTAGCAGTGAAGGAAAGCTTGTGAAAAATATATTTGAATGAGGGGCCCATGTTCCAGCTCTAGCAAGCAAAAAAACTTGTCAACTTTGGCCTCGTTGTTCTGGCTTTAGAGTCAAGGATACAAGAAAGGGTTGTGGAATCTACCTCTGATGCTAAGGAAAGCTGCTTGAGGCCAGGTGAGTGTCAAGGGTGTCCCTGCACAGAGGCCCAGAGATCCCTTTGTCTGAAACTGTGAAGGTGAAGCCTGGACTGCCTTGGGAACCCCAAGATGTGGCAGATGCCAGAGTCATGGGGGTACCTGCTGTGGCAAGCTGCTAATAAGGAGTGGAACTGGGCCAAGAGAGAGAAGTGTGTTGCAGTCAACAAAGCTGAAAGGAATAGAGATACAAAGAGCGCTTTGACAGGAGACAGAGATACAGAATAGGAGTCTGCCCTGCTGGTTTTAGGTCTTGCTTTGGTCTAGTATTTCCTCACTATGTTTCCTTTTCTCTAGTTTGGAATGGTAATGTATATCTTGTGCCATTATATGTTGAAAGTATGTGATCTGCTTTTTTTTTTTTTTTTGCTTTGATGTTACAGGGGATTTCAGTTAAGAGATTGTATGAATCTCAGAAGACACTTTGAGCTTTGTACTTTTAAACAGTGCCGAGACTGTAATAGATTATGGGACTTTTGTAATAGATTATGGGACTGAATTCATTTTTGCATCATGATATGGCTACAAGCCTGTGGGGACCAGGGCATGGAAGGTGGTGGTTTCAATAGAAATAGCCCCCATGGGCTTATAGTTTTGAATGCTTGGTCATTAGGGAGTTACACTACTTGACAGGGATTAGGAGGTGTGGCCTTGTTGGAGGAAGTGTGCTGCATTATATAGATTTCAGATTCAAGCCTCTTATTTAATTGTTTAAATGTATTCCTAAATATGTTATTATTTTTGATGCTCTTATACATGAGATTACTTTGTTATTTTACTCTTCATACAGCTCAATATTAGTATACAAAAACATAACTAATTTGCATAATTATTTCTTGAACATTGCAGAAGTTATTATTTTTTTTCAGTTTTGTGGAGTTTAGGTTTTTTTTTTCTACAGATAAAATTACAAGTTCAGCAGCAGTGTCTGGGTTTAGTGCTTGTACATGGGATGATCTCTAGGTGGGGCAGTCTCTGGATGGCCTTTCCTTCTGTCTCTGCTCCACTCTTTGTCCCTGCATTTCCTTTAGACAGGAAGAATTCTGGGTTAGTATTTTTGAGATGGGTGGGTGGCACCATCCCTCAACCGGGGGCCATGCCTAACCTCTAGATATGGTCTCTACAGGTTCTCTCTCCCTTTTGTTCAGTATTTCAGTTACTGTCATCCCCATTGGGTAAAACCCAGACACTATTGCTGATACCAAGAAGCACTTGCTGACAGGAGTCTGATATAGCTATCCCCTAAGAGGCTCTGCCAGAGTCCAACCAATACAGATGTGGATGCTTGAAGTTAACCATCAGACTGAGCACTGGGACCTCAATGGAGGAGTTAGGAAAAGGACGGAAGGAGATGAAGGGGTTTGCAACCCCATAGGAAGAACAACAATATCAACCAACCATATTCCCCAGAGCTCCCAGGGACTAAACCACCAACCAAAGAGTACACATGGAGAGACCCATGGCTCCAGTAGCATATGTAGCAGAGGATGGCCTTGTAGGGCATCAATGGGAGGAGAGGCCCTGGATCTGGTGGAGGCTCAATGCCCCAGCATAGGGGAATGCTTAGGGCGGTGAGATGGGAGTGGGTGGGTGGGTGGAGGAGCTCTCTCATAGAAGCAGGGGAGGGGGATAGGATAGGGGGTTTGCAGAGGGGAAACCAGGAAGGGAGATAACATTTGAAATGTAAATAAAATGAAAAAGAAAACAAATTACAAGTTCAGGTTGACTTCTTCATTTCCACGACAGATATGGTTTATTTTTGCAATTAGTCTAAGTCCTCTGATTAGTTCTTTGTCAAGTAGTAGTGGCAAAGTAGGCATTCTTATCTTATTCTTTCTCTCTTTTATTTTAAATGTATGTATGTATGTATGCATGCATGTATGTATGTATGTATGTATGTATGCATGTACGCATGTATGCATTTTATATGTATGTGTGTACCTAAATGTATATTTTTACATGAATGCAGGAGTTAAGTGGGGTGATGTGAGTGCTTGGAATCAAACTCAGACCCTCTTCGACAGCAGTAAGCACTATTAACCATTGAGCAACCTCTCTAGCCCCCCGTCTTTTTTTATATTTTATTTGTTTTTATGTTATTTGAGAGAGGTTTGTGTGTCCCAGACTGGCCTTGAACTTTTCTTGTAACGAAGAATAACTTTGAACTCTTAATCTCCCTGCCTTCACTTCCCAAGTGCTGTGACTACAGGCCAACATTACCATACCCCGCAGAATTGTTGTCAAATGCATGATCTTAGATGAAAACGTTCAGGTTTTTAACTGTTTTGTATGACTTTAGCTATGAGCTTTTCACGCATAAATTTTTATTGCATTTAAGGACTTTCCTTCTTCATTTGTTGAGTTATTATCTTAAAAAGACCTTGAATATTGTTGTCTTAAGAAGATTAACTGTGCTGGTTAATTTTTGTCAACTTGATACAAGCTAGGGTCATCCGGGAAAAAGAAACATTGATTGAAGAATTGCATCTATTAGATTGGCATATAGGCAAGTCCGTGGGGACATCTCCTTGACTGATGATTTATGTGAGTGGGCCCAGCCCACTGCGGGTGGTACAACCCCTAGCAAGGAGGTCCTGGGTTGTGTAAGAAAGCAAGCTGAACAAAGCAGAGCAGACAAACCTGTAAGCAGCATTCCTCCATGACTCTGGCCGCTGTTTCTCCTTGAGTTTCACCCCTGACTTCCCACAAGAATGGACTGTGATTAACATATATAAGACAAATAAACCTTTTCTTCCCGAGTTGCTTTTGATTATGGTGTTTATCGCAGCAATAGAAACCAAAGTGGAACAGTGACTTTAGCTTTTTTTTCTATTGATGTGGCATACCACGCTGATTAAATTGCATATGTTGGACCATCTTTATACCTCATTTTAAATCTCATTTGTCTCCTTTAACATGTTAATTTTTTTAGTCTGTTAGTCACTTTATTTTTTTAAAGGACTTTGCTTATATATTTTCAGGAATATTCACCTTAAATTTTCTTTTCTTGTAGTGTATCCTTCTGACTTTTCCATCAGGGTAATGCCATCATCCTAATGTTGTCCTCATGGGTATTTGAAGTATCATAGTCAGACTTTTTGTTGCTGTGACAAAATGCTCAACAGAATGAACAATGTAGGAGAGAAAAGTTGTATTTGGTTCAGTGGTTTCAGTCCATGATCTTTGGCACTGTTGATTCTAGGTCTGTAGTAAGGCAGATTATTATGGTGATAGGAGGCTACTTCCCTCTTGATGGTGAAGAAAGGGGGGAACACCTGTGTGTGGTGGGCTCAAGTATCTTTAAATACATACCTCTTATGACCTACTTCTCACAGCTAGAACCCATTCTCTAAAGTTTTACCTTTTTCCAAAAGTTTCAGCATCTGGGGACCAAGCATTTCACACAAGAGCCTGTGGGGTACTTGCTCTGCTCAAACTGAAACAAGAAGTTTTGTTTTCAGTTTCTTTTTTCAAGATTTAGGTAATCGACATTAATTCCTTTTAAATGTTTTCTAGGATCAAATAAGACACAATCCTCAAATGCCATAATCAGAAATGTTGAAAGCCCCAAAGATCAAAATCTCAAATAGTTTGAAACCCCAAAAGGTGAAAACCACAGTCTCCAGTGGTAGAGGCACATAATAGAAGAAAGTCACGTTTTAAGGAAGGGATTAGTGAGGTTTGGTTACACACAAGATAGTTGCAGCATGTCAGGTGGAAGGAATACCCATAAACCTGGAAAACCATTGTTTTGTGTTGGCTGTGACAGTAATGCCAATCTGAATGAACCAGATGGAGGGAAAAAAAATCTGCTCTCAGCTGAGGTAGGCCTCTCAGGTCAGAGGCCAGAGCAGACAACGTTTGGTTTGACAAAAATGCATTATCATGTCATTGACCTTATGTCTAAGTAATATTTCATGTGTGTAAACATGATTAAACTTTCCTAATAAATGAAGAGGTGTCATTTTTACACACCTGTATTTAGGAAAGATAAAATTTCTTTTGATTTTGATTCTTTGGCCAGGTGCATACAATGTGGTAATTTATCATGGCTTTCTATTAAACTCATCAAAAGTATTTGATTTGCTCACTCTAGTATGCCAGATAACTATAGCTATACATTTAAATGTACAAAAGTATATCTATAGTTTTCCAGGCTTATTCAAGCACTGTGTTTAAAAAATATTTATGAATATGCTTTGTCTCCTTGTAAGTATTATGTTCGTGCAATTGTCATCAAGAAACAATAACCAACCAAATATTAGGTGGAGTTCATTAGGTGGAGTCCCACAGAAGAGGGGGAGGAAGGATTGTAGGAGCCAGAGGGGTCAAGGACTCCACAAGAAAACCCACAGGAACAGCAAACCTGGACTCACAGAAGCTCGCTGAGACTGAATCAACAGCCAAGGAGCCTGCATGGGTCTAACCTAGGTCCACTGAATATATGATACAGTTGCGTAGCTTGGTGTTCATATGGGACTCCTAACAGTGGAAATGGGCGTGTCTTTCTTTGGCCTGTTCTTGAGACTCCTTTCCTCCTACTGGGTTGCTTCATCCAATCTTAAAATGAAAGAAGGTACCTAACCTTATTGCAACTTCATAGGCCATGTTTAGTTGATATCCCTGGAAGGCCTGCCCTTTTCTGAAGGGACATGGAGGAGGAGTGGATGGGGAGAAGGGAGGAGGTGGGGGATGGAGGGAAATGGGGAAATGAGGAAACTGACATCAGGATATAATATATGAGAGAATAAATTGATAAATAAAAATGAGTGAAAAAAGAAATCTGAGTGTTGTGATGGAAATATGTGCCTTGCAATTTTCTTTATTTTGAAAAGTACAAATATTCAGTCACATTTTGTATTTCTCAAATAAATCTCCATTTACAAATGCAAATATGTGCTTTGAAAGTACTTAAAAAGTATTTTTCAAGAATAACATTTTAATATTCCTAGTCAGTATAAAACATACTGGAAAGCTTTGAGCTTTCCAGAATTGAGATTTTAGGAATTTTGATATTTCAACATTTATGAAGATGGCATCCAGGATTTTTCTTTTCAGAGTTATGATTCCAGTGCAGTAGAATTCATTTCTAAAGCCATCTGGTCCTGGGCTTTACTTTGTTGGGAAATTTTTTTGATAGTTTATTTAACCTCCTTAGCTATTATAAATCTGGTCATATTTTATATTTCTTCATAATTCACTCAGTGCACCTTATGTTTCTAGGAATTTATTCTTTTCTTCAATTTTTCTGGTTTACCATTGTGCATTTTTTCTTGTAGTCCCTTATACTCCTTTATTTTTGTGGCATCAATAGTAATTTATCTCCTGAATTCTTAATTTTATTTATTTGAGTCTTTTCTTTTTCTAGCAAAAAGTTTGTCAATTTTGTGGGTCTATAAAGGGCAAATCTAACCTCATTGACTTATCTGTTATGTCATGTGTACCATTTCTAATCTTTACTTTTTCTTCTTATCAGCTAACTTCGGGTTTGGCTTCTCCTCTTCCCCCACCTTTTGCTGAGATAGGACCTCAGGTAGCCCAGGTTAATCTAGAACTCCCAAAACTCAGAATTCTCTGCCTCAGCCTCCGCAGCACTGGGAATATAAGCAAGCATATGTTACCACATCAAGTACTTTGGGGGTGAAGATTTAGATTGTTTATTTCCTCATTTACAATGTGGGTATTCATCTTCATAGTCACCATTACCAGTTGTATTTCTAGTTTTGCTTTGGCTGCAAAATTTGCATGCTTAGCTATATTATATTTTCATGTTTCTCATAATATTTTCTACCAGCCCTTTGACTTTATTCTCTAAGTATTTGGCTGCTTGCTACTGTGTCAATTAATCTCCACATGTTTGTTCATTTCCTTTCTGCAGTTTGTTTTTAATTTCATCCTTGTGGTTAGAAAAGAGAACTTGGTATGATTTGCATCTCCTTAAACATTGTAAGACTTCTTCTGTGACATGACACATAGTATACCACACAAAATGTTCCATAGGTGCCAAAGAAGAATGCATATTCTGCTACGGTTAGGTGCACCGTTCTATAGGTTTAGGCCCATTTGTTCTATAAGGTTGTTTAGGTCCCCTGTTTCTATTCATCTTCTGAAGTCTCCTGATAAATATATTCTTATTGTATTACTGTCACTTCTTTCTTCATTTCTTAGCAAATTTAGATGCCCTGACAGTCGTGCGTGCACATTTATCATTGTTTACTTTTCCTGGTTAATTCACACTGTTATTGTTGCATAAAGTCCTTATTTATCTACTGTGACAGCTTTTAAGTCTACTCTGTTTTCCCCAAAATGGACATTTCTGCTCTCTTTTGGTTGTAATTTGAATAATATATATATATATTTTGCCTTTCACTGTCTGTCTTTGAGTCTGAATTGGGTCTTTTGTAGACAGTCTGTAATTGGATATTGATTTTTAAAATCCATTTAGACATCTTCTGTCACTTGATTGGCAAGCTTAATCCATTATCACTTAATGTAGTGGTTGCTAGGGAACGTATTTGTTCATTATTTTCTAATTTGTAGATCTTGCCATTCTTTTCCCATGTTACTGTATTCTTTTTGTTTTGTTTTGTAGTGATGTGCTTTTGGAATGTGATTCTTTTTTTTTTTCTTTTTCATTTTATCCTAAATACATTTTCTTTGTGGTTACCATGGGACTTACATAAAACACCCGTAATTACAAAAAGTTATTTTAAGCAGACTACAACTTAACTTTAATCACACACAAAACCCTCACTTCCCCCATCTCTATCTCCAGAGACTTTTTATGTTATTCATATTCCAATTTAAATCCTTTATATTCCTGACCATTACACATATTTTATAGTTTAGATTTTTGTCTTTTAACTTCTGTGCGATAGCCAAAATTGACTTGAGCAGAACTAGTACAGTATCACAGAACTATGTATTTGTCTATATACTTTTCCTGACTGTAAACACTTTGTATTTTCATGTGCCCCATTTTGCTGTATTCACTCTTTGTTCATTTCAACTCAAATAACTCAATTTTGTATGTCGTATAGGGAAAATGATGGTGCATGTCCAAAAATTTATCTTGCTTGGGATTATCCTTGTTTTCATTTCTGAATAAAAGAATTAGATATTGAGTTTAGAATTGAAAAGAATTAGATATTGAAAGAATTAGATATTGAAAAGAATTAGATATTGAAAAAGAGTTAGATATTGAATTTTGGTTAGTAGGTTTTTGTCTATAGTGGGGTGTGTGTGTGTGTGTGTGTGTGTGTGTGTGTATGTGTATGTGTGTGTATTTTTAGTTTTTTAAAATTTTTTTCTCATCTAAAACTCCCATGGAACATATATTTTTCCACTTGATGGTATCACATAAGCTATTTAGACTTACTTTAAAATCTTTTATTTGTTGACAATTTCATATGCGAGTGCTGTATTTTACTATCATCCCACCTCCACATCCTCCCACACGTTCTCATTTCTTCACAAATTCATGGCCTCTTATTCTTTAGTTATTATGGCTGCATATTTACATGGAAATTTGTAGATATAACCATGTGAGTTCATTTGCTGTTGCTCAGATAGTGCCCATATGGTGTTGTTTAGAATTGGATAACTTTTCAGGGAACTTGTTTCTGAGAAGACTGATTCTCTCACATGGAAAGAACTTGAGACCATACTTCCTCCTACCAACAAAGGTAAATCCTTTGATTTAGGTGCCTACAGTCAGACACCCAGAGAAGACATTTATACAAAGATTTGAAGTCTCTAGTATCTTTTACCCATGCTTATTGGTTAAATTTTTACATGTGAGCCCTGTTCATGACCGAGAGATGCCAAAATCCTATAGATGCACAGAGGAAAACTGAAGAAAGAAGTAATTAATTGACTGTTGTAGGCATATTTTTCACAGCCTACTTTTAATAAGGGTTCAACCTCCCCTCTAGCCTACCACCCACCAGAGGTAGTGGGAAAGAAAAGTTATTAGGATACAGGGAAAGGGGACCTGTTTAGAAACAGTTCTTTGGGGGCAATTCCAATCTCCAATGTTCTCAGTCCAGTCCACTAGCAAACACCAAACAGAAATCAGCAACTGCAGATCAGCCCACTAGTCAAACACTACACAGGAATCAGCAAGAAGAAACCGTGAAGCTCGCCAACTGGGTGTCATGGGTGCAGTTTCCCGTGATGTGTAGAAGACACTATCTCACAGCAGATGCCCTGGACCTCTGGTTCTTACAATTTGTTGGTCTCTTCCTCTGTAAGCTTTCCTAAGACGTCTGTGTAAGGTGATTGTAGACGTAGCAATTAGGGGCTTTTGCATTTTGGCCAGTGTGTCTTTCTGTAACACTTCCTGTCTGCTACAGAAAGACTCTTCTTCTTTGATGAGGAGGAAGAGAGAGCCATAGTTATATATAAAGTTAGGTTCTGTTTACTCATTTTTATTCTCTTTTCATTTTGTTCTTATGAGACAGTTTCAAATGAGATGCTTTCATCTTCAAATTCAGAAATGCTTTGTTCTACTTGATAAAACCGGCTGTCAAACTTCTTTAGTGAATTTCTTATTTGTTTATTTTATATTTTGGTTATAAAATATTTCCTTGGTTCTTTCATATGTAAACATATTCATATATATTTAATTATGCTCATTTTATTAACTCATAGAGCATTTTTATATCAGATATACCTTTTTATAGTTCATAGACTTCTATTTTCTTTAGATTCAGGTTCCATCATTTTGTAAAACTCCTTTTCTCATCCCTTCAACCCCCATTTGTATATATAAGATTTTTGACAATTCTGTGTTTTTATTTATGTTTTGAACAGTACAGCCACCTCTCTCAGTCATTATGAACAGGACTTACAAGGGTTAAAATCTTAACCAATCATCATGGCCAAAAGATTCTAGAGGCTTCAGATCTTTGTGTGTGTGAATATGTTTTCTCTAGATATACACGTGTAGGCACCTAAGTCAAAGGATTTGCCAGTTTGCTGTTCGCCGGAAGTAATAATGTCAAGATTTCTTTGTGTCTGTGTGCTATACTACAGTTCATCCTAAGATGTGCAACATGCCTTCTAAGCCTTTTATCCTCAGAAGCTCAAAGAATCTAAACATTGCTGGGTCCTGTCAGCTCCCAAGTCAAGCTTAGTACAAGCCAGTCTCTCAGTTTTATCACAATATTCTTCTCTCTCCCTTGAAGTGAAAGGTTGCTTTTGAGTGCTGTTCTGTGAGTCCTGTATGGCAACAGCATACTAGCAAGCTCACTTTTCTTCTTAAGGGTGCATAACAATTCTCCAGAATGTGATAACTTCTTGATAGTCAAGACACAAGCACGTAGCCTCAGTCAAAAACATAGAGAGTTGAAACTTTGGATATACAGGTCAGTCATTTCTTTCTGTCTGTCTGTAGGGATAAGCATGGAACTAAGAGGAATTTCCTCTCAGTGCCGCTGCACTGTACTGGACAGGGAGACTATGCAATGAGGGTACATATCTCCCACAGGCTTTTAATAAGGTTGGACTCAAGTTTGCATGTCGTAAAGGGAACATATCACTAATTTCAAGGTGTCTCACAGATCAATTATCTGTGTGAATCTTTGTCTCCATGAAATGAAGGATGGCCCTGCCAATCTGATAATTTTATTCTATGGCTTGGGGCTTCTTCAAAGAGAAGAGAAATAAAATTATATTGTGCTTGTGAATTTTTGAGTTTATTTATTTATTTATTTATTTATTTATTTATTTATTTATTTATTTCTTAGGCAGGGTTTCCACTCTGCATTCCTGGCTGTCATTGAATTCACAGAGATCCATCTGCCTCTGCCTCCTGAGTGCTGGGATTAAAGTGAGGGGGCACTATGCCTGGCTGGTATTTTTACTTTTTATGCAGCAAAACCTTATCCTAATGGTTCAAGAGATAAGCTTTCTTTGTATAGTAGATAAAACCACAAAATCTTTAAAACTTTACAAATCTAGAATATATAAATCAAAGGTTTAATCTTTTCTTCTTCCAAATAAATGTTTTACAAGAGAAAAATTTCAAATTACATTCCTGACCAAAAATGGGGAACTGATCTTTACATTGTGAGAGTATATAAAACATTATTCTTAGGAAAGCAAATTCTCCTATTATTTATTTACCCATAGTATATTGTGTTAAGAAGGACAAATGAGAGATCCAGGTGCTAATTCATTAGTCATTAGTCTACTTCGAATTGTGTATCTTCCTTTGGGCTGTATACTAAATGATCGGTCTGGTCCTATTTCCATTTAGTGATTGGGTAATTGAAATAAGCCGAATAGAAGATATAATAGCCCTCAAATTTAAAAATACTGAGACACGATAAATATACCCAAGTTTCCATAATATTTGTCTGGCATCAAAAGCCCATTATGCTATCACAATGTTGTTTAGAAGGCCAAATCTATTAAAGGTTTTTCCATAGATGACTGGCATGCAGTAATCTATGCATGCCAGTTACCTGCATAGTTCCTCTGAACCTGGCTATCTACCATTTCTGAATTCTAATTTAATTGTCTCATGCAAAACATAAGTTAAAATTCTCTATTCTTAACAAAAATGGGTAGCTAAATTGTGCTTTATTTATATTTATATAATTTATTTATACTATAATATACTAAAATATACATATTGTGGTTGTGAGTTTTTACTAAATATGAGGCATTGGGCTGTATCTTGAAAGAATAGATTAATGATTTTTCTATAATATTTTAGTTGAAGGAGAAAATGTAATTAGAAGCTGAAGAAACGGAGGTTTTTCTTTTATATTTAACTAAGCCTGACTTTTATTATTTTCTAACCAGCAGTAAATCAAAACTCTCTCTGTCTCTCTCTGTCTCTCTCTCTGTCTCTGTCTCTCTCTCTCTCTCTCTCTCTCTCTCTCTCTCTCTCTCTCTCTCTTTCTCTCTCTCTCTCTCAGATTTTCAAGAAGTAGCTCAGATTGAAGAGAACCCAAAGACATTTTCAGGACTGTTTTTCAATTATGAGAGATTAGTAAAATAAGTGGAAATGATTGAATTCTCCCCTCATATTTAAAGGACTGAAAAGAATGGAGGCAAGAGTGTTCATTCACTCATGCACTCCTTAATCCGTCTCTCCAGATCTGCCCACACACATGGCTTTCTGTCACACATTTTCAGCTTTCCCACTGCAGAGCCAGATAGCCTTGCAAAAAGATTAATTTTATTCTGTCTCATGCACCAACAAGGAAATTTGTCATCTTGAATTTTTATTATCAGCATGGTTTCTCTCTCTCTCTCTTTCTCTCTCTCTCTCTCTCTCTCTCTCTCTCTCTCTCTCTCTCTCTCACACACACACACACTCTTTAGGCTTGTGAATGGAAAACAGTTTAAGAATCATTGAAAAAGAATAAATAAAACAAACGAAAAGCCCAATCTCTATGAGTCTTTTCTCTGAAGAATGGACTTAGGAAGATACAAAAATTGGTTGATAAGTGAGTAGTAGTGATCTATTTGCTGAAGCTAGTGCACACAGAACAGTAAGGCTTGGAGACCAATGTTTAGCATCTATGTAGAGGCACGTACCAAGCTTAACCCTCTGTAGGTGTTACTCTAACCATCCTCTGAGAAAGATTCTGTTATAATGGTCAGTTTACAAATGAAAGAACTAAATCTTAGGAAAACCAAAAGCATCTTCAAAGTCACAGAGCTTGGTTTGGTGGAGCAGGAACGTGATATCAGGTTGTATTTTAATACTTCCATTCATTTACTTTTCAAGAGTTTAGGAATAGTCTATTCTCCATCATTCTTTCAAATTTAACTTTGACAGCATACTCATTCTTTTCTTTTTGTTTCCTTCTACAAATATCTAGTTTCTCCCCAAAAGTACAGTGAACTACCACAAATAAACAGAACCTGTGGGCTAGAGATATGGCTCAATGTTAAGAGTACTTCCTGGGCAATCATGCAAACCGAAGTTCAGATCTCATCGCACATGTAATGAGCCTTATATCGCACAAACATCAGTCCCTCCAACTCTGAGGAATCTTAGACATTCTTTGGACCTCTTTTTGCACACAGACACACGTATCTGCAAACACATGTGCACACGTGCGTGCTTATACACACACAAATTACTTGATTAATTATATCTTCAAAAAAATAGAAAAATGCTGGGTAGCACACACCAATAGTTCCAATACTTGGGAGGCAGAGGAAAGCAGATCTCTGTGACTGTGAGTCCATCCTTGTCTACATAGAAATTTCCAGGTCAAACAGCAAGACCTTGATTAAAAAATAAGAAGAAAGGCAAAAAGTCAAAACCTGCAAGAATCCAGACCTCTTTCTTTTGCATCAGATACATACTTAAGCAAAAGAATCATTTACAGGGCTCTGTAAGGGACAAGACCTTTAAGTAAGGCCACATATGGGCACTGTAGCAACAGCAGGGTGTCCTTGTATTATATTTCTTTTTCACTTTTGCTTTTCTCTGCATGGGTTTATCCCTAAGCATGCTTTCTTCTTGCAGTCATATGAAGACTGCATATGGCTGCAGATTAATTCTCCTACTTTAGCAATCCAGAGTTCCCGATGATTCTAGATAATGAAGCTCATAACTGTTTCTGGTTGGGCAGGCTTGTGATATACATAAACACACACACACACACACACACACACACACACACACACACACACACTGACACTTGAATACACATGACTGTTCTTGCCCCTGTTAAATCATATGTTTTGGGAATGAGGGATGGTGTTTCTTAAAGGAAACTCATGGTAGTACCATTGGGAAAAGGAAATAGAAACTGGTAGGCAATCTTCTTCATTCTGAAGTCTATCCACATAACTTTTCCAGGCTCACCACGTAAAGCTCCATTTCTGAAGCTCGTCTCCAGCAACACCTTTGCACCCTGAGTTTTTGTTTTATTTTCTAACATATTTATTGAGATGATATAATTAAATGCACATGCATATACATAATATTATAAGGGTCTGTGATTCATGAATAATGATACCCCAGACTTAATAAATAGTATGCAACAGCAAAGAGAGTTTATTCTGTAGAGAACCTGCCTGCAGGGATCTACCATACATCAGGTCAGAAGACAGACTGAGGTATGGACTTTGTGTGGTTAATTTAAAGCCTGTTTTGGTGGGAGTGGATGATTTTTTACCTTTCTTTCACTCTATCTCCAGGGTGTCTTTGTGATCGATTAAGGCTCTGGGGGATTCGGGGAACTTCTGCTGATTAACTATATTTGACTCAAGCTAGGTGGTAGGGCAGCTTCTACAGCTTCTGATGGGCTGCTCTTAAAGTTGGTTCAGGGTAGGTGGTGGGACAGCTTCCTGATTGGCTGCCTGTAAGAGGTGAGGTTTTTTTCCTAGGGTTGACTTGTTTTGGAGTTTTCCAGTTCTTAGAAACAAAGCTTAGCCCTAGTCTCCCAAACTGCCAGTTTGCAGCCTGTTATGGAGTCAGCCAGGCTCTGGCTCACTCGGTTCTTTCAATATGTAACTTCAAGTCATTTTTATCGACTGACTCTGCTTTTCTCTGTGTTGCTTTACCTTTAGCTAGCTTTCTTCTAGAAGTTAAATGATGGTCGCTTAATGATAAACTAATTATATATAGTTTATGCATATACATAATAGCATATGTACATTTTTTTTCTCTACCATAATACTGTAAAATCACACTCAGGTTTGAAAATTGAATTACCACTGTTTTGCCAGTACCCCATTCCTATCATGTTGTTTTGCTTGGTGGATATTACTTCCATTGATTCACTTGCTCAGAGCAGAAAGAAGAATTATGCCTTCATTCTTTCCCCTTACTCTCCCCATTCAGTTAGTCACCACATTCTGTGTATTTCCTGTGCTTATATCTTTTGATACTTTGCAAATCTGTCTATTCTTTCTATTATTATCCTAATCCAGTGTCCTGGTTTAAGGTTTTTGTTAACTTGACACAAGCTAAAGTTATCTGAGAAGAGGGAATCTGGCATTTTCTTAGTGATCAATGGGGAAGTGTTGAGCATGGTGGGCGGTGCCATCCCTGGGCTGGAAGTCCTGGGTTCCATAAGAAAACAGACTGAGCAAGCTATGAGAAGCAAGGCAGTAAGCAGCACCCTTCTGTGGTTTGTTCAGTTCTTGTTTGCAGTTCCTGCCTGAATTTCTTCAGTGATAGAGTGTGACCTGAGAATTGTAAACTTGAATAAACACATTTTCCTGAAGTTGCATTTTGGTTATGGTATTTTACCATAGCAATAGAGGCCTTAAGAAAAACATCCAATTTTTTTTTTCATTTGTTATTTTACTTCCCTCGTGACAAATCTCCTAACAAAAAATAGTTTCTGACTTTTCAGAAAAGTAATTTTTTAAAGTCACATATGTAAAATCATACGACTCTCCTGATTCTACTCATTGATTAGTCCTTGCCGATGGTTGTCATGGTTGCCAGTTTTTACTCTTGAAGAAAAGGCTTAAGCTGACAATCTCTTGGATCTTTCCAACTCCGAGATTCTGTTAATCCTTGCCAACCTAATGCCATCAGTTCAGCTTGATTTCCTGATAATGGACCGTTCTGCATTTTAGATTATGGATTGAGACTCATGTTCTTTAGAAATATCAGTCTATCAGATAGGCATTCTAGCTCAGGACATTTTGAGCAAGCATCTCATATTGAGAAGACATGAAAAAATGTTAGCATGGGTGTTTAATAATCATAATTAACATCAGCTATTAAAGAACTATTTGCTCTTTTAATTGCCACTTCTTATATTCATGCATATTTCTAAGAATGGGATACACAAAAAATAAAATAACTTTTATATATTTTACCATTGTACTCATAACGATGGATTTCAAAGATAACAAATGGGAACATTGTCTTGCCACAGGAAAAAAAGCAAGTGTTAATAATACATAATATCATTATTATGTTATTACTTAATAGCTGTTGAACTACACAAAATATTTTTTGAAGTTTCCAGTGTATATGTATAATATTTAATCAGGAAATTAAGATCTACTACATTTGGAAATTAAATTTTAGTCAGACTTTTTGTTGCTCTAACAAAACACCTGATGGAAAGCCTTATAGGAAGACATTTCTTTTTGGCTCACTGTTTCAGAGGCATCAGGCTGTGGTTGACTGGTTCTGCTGTTTCTTGGGTATGATTCAGAAGAGCATCACTGAAGGGAGGTTGTATTGAGGCTGGTCACCTCAACATGGCCTAGAATAAGAAACAGGTGATAGAAAGAAAGTGGCCAAGAGACAAGATATCTCCTTTAAAAGCATTTCCCCCAGCACTCCCAGCAGTCTACTTTCTCCAACCAGGCACCCACTATAGGAATCCTTAACTGTTTCTTTCCTTTTAGAATTCTAACTGCTGGAATAAACCTGAGAAATACTCATTTGTAGAAAGCTTTTGTAATTTTCAGTTTAGTTATTGAAACTAAAGAACCATCTCCATCCCTACTTGCCAGTTTAGCATACCATCCTTAGATTCGTCACTTTAAAAGAGAGGTTTTAGCTCTGGTAAAACATGCATCTATGTTTAATCAGAGTGCAGTCCAGTTGCATACATTATAGCATCCTATGGTATAATTGACATATTTTCTCATATCTAATTAATAAAGGCACACATAATTTCTGACCAATGTGACCAATGGAATGCTGCTATTCTTTTCCAGACAATGTGGTGTCAGTTGTTTGCTGGTTGTGTCTGACTTTAATTCTGGAAGGTGACTATAGAATGGTCTATAATAGTTAACAAAATGTTTAAAGTTGATAATACTGGATGTAGAGAAAAAAGAAAACAAAAAATCTGTTTAAATTATACATTTTTATGAATGTCCAAGGTAGAGATTTACAATTAAGACATTGATCAAGAAAAATAGGTAAGAAGGGCCAGCCACCTGAGGGTAGAAGATTTTAACATTATGAGGGACCAGTGAGATGGTTCAGTGAATAAAAGCCTTTTCTATGCAAGCCCAGTGATCCAGAATCTACATAAGGATGAGAGGTGAGAAGTGACTCCACACAGTCATCCTCTGATCTCTGCACTCACACTGTGGCCTATGTGTGTGTGTGTGCACATACACAAATAACAAAAAAATTGATTTAAGCATTTTCTTCTTTGCTTTCTTTTGTTGTCATAAAATGTTATGACCAAAAGTAACTTGGGAAAGAAAGGGGGAATTTAAGGCACGACCTCGAGGCAGGAACCTGTAGGCAGAAATTGGAGCAGACCTCTTCTGGTGGGTGGTAGGCTAGAAGGGAGGTTAAAGCATTTAAGAAACCTTATTAAAGTAGATTTTGAAAACTCTAAGCCTACAAATATGCTCCAGAGACTTACACATGTGCCACTCTTATGGAGACACTTTTCTCAATTGAAGTTTCCTCCTGAATAATGCCAGTTTGTGTCACATTGACAAAAAACAAACCAGTACATGAATTATAAAAAGAATCACAAAGATTTTTGAGTAGACATTGACCATGAATTGCACATTGAATACTCAGGCTACAAAAGGAATCAACACAGAAAAATATCCTCTTGAGATTACATGCTAGTGTAGGATACAGGTGAGAGATGAAAGAAGTAAAAAAAAATACAGTTGATAAATGATAGTGTTTGGGTATGTCTTATCATTGAAAACAATAAGTTGGGGAGTGATTCACTGAGAAAGGCAAGCCATGAACCATCTTTTACTCAAAGAATAGGAAACTATTATAGAAACCCTCCAAATTAATTTTATAAGCTAGTGTATTTGAAAACATTAAGGTGTACAAGATGGTTGGAGATGAAGGAGCAAGACTTGGGATGATAGAAATAGGAGAAATGTTCTAGAACTCCTAAGAACCCAGTAGGCAATCCTATAGACTTTTCTATGGCTTTTCTTTTGAGGGGTAGAATCTGACATATTATAGCTTCTGTTTTGAGAAGAAAAAGAAAGGCGTATTTTGTGTCTGGTTTTGTGTATCAACTTGACACAATCTATAGTCATCAGAGAGGAAGGAGCCTCAGTTGAGGAAATTTGTCCATGAGATCTAGCTGAAGGTATTTTCTTAATAAGTGATCAATGGGGGGGCAGTCCTTGTGTATGGGATTACCCTAGGCTGATAGTCCTGGGTTCTTTAAGAAAGCAGATTGAGCAAGCCATGGGGAGCAAGTCAGTAAGCAGTACCTACCATGGCCTCTGCTTCAGCTCCTGCCTCCAGGTTCCTACCCTGCTTGAGTTCCTGTCCCGACTTCCTCCAATGACAGACTATGATATTGAATTGTAAGCCAAATAAATATCCTCCCCACCAGCTTTATGGTTATGGTGAGATTTTTCTAAGATTTTCTCTTTGCAGCAAGAGAAATGGTGAGAATGTAGAAGAGACGATAAGGATCCAATTGTGCCAATCCAACCAACCATGTCGATCTAACCTGATAACCTAACAAATCAAGGGTGCATTTTCACACAGGGCAGGATATAAAGATTGGATGTAATATAATTCAGTTTCTTTAACCAGTTTGAAGATGAATTCTTGGAGAGAAAGTTTGACATATTTTTGAAAATTGTTTTTAAGATGACCTCCCTAACATAAAGAGCCTAGGTTTATGGGGCACAAATTTGCTTTTTTTTTTTTCATATTTGCTCTGAGATATAAGTGATTTGCATGAAAATTTTACTTTAATTCTTTTTTTCTTGCAAAGTTGTGCATAATTTTATGCAACTTTCTTGGTGAAAGCACAGAAACTGCTTCCTACCCGTAGTTTTACAGAATTCACATAATAAGGAAAAACTGAGAAGAACTGAGCAGTTCAGCAGAATTACAGAAACCATGTGCTTTGAGCTATGTGTCAGCAAATGCTGCTGGAAATTCTGTGACTATCAGGGCAAATCTTGCAGATAAGAGTTAAAGAAATGGGCATGGTAAGATTTTCTAAGATTTTTTTTTTTGTTGACTAATCTCTACTTCTAAAGGAAAAATCAACAGGAATTTTCAGGCATAATTTTCTGGATATCTCCATGCCTCTATTTCCTCTAGATTCTTTTGAGATAATTACTTTACCAACTACTTTCCCCCTATTAAGTAGATGCTGTTGATAAGAAGGAACTTCTATGGGGCTGGAGAGATGTCTCAGTGGTTAAGAGCACTGGCTGCTCTTCCAGGATCTGGGTTCAATTCCTAGCACTCACATGGCAGCTCATAACTGTTTGTGACTTCAGTTCCTGGGACCTGACACCCTCACACAGGTCTATATGCAGACAGGACACCAGTGGATGTAAAATGGAAATTAATAAATCATTGAATGATAGGAAGCTAGCAGGATATTTTAGTTGTCTTTGCTGAATAAAAAAAAATATCCTAAAATGAGTACCTTAAATAACTAATTTATTTTGCTCATAGTTTTGTGACTGGGTAATTCTGGATGGGCTTGGGAGAGGGATGCTTGTTTGGAGTTGCAGTAACGTGAAGGTTTCACTGGGGCTGGATCTCCAAAGTGGCTCACTGATAGGCCTGTCAATCGGTGATATCAGCTGTCTGGGCTTTCTCAGAATATGGAAACTTTAGGGTAGTAATTTTTTCACAAAAGCACTTGAGTTGCCAAATGTGAATGGTCTGGCGTGTAATTTCAGAAGTTGACTCACCTTATGTCACTTTGCCTTGGATATCATGCTATGACATTTTTATTACAATCTATTGATTGAGAGGCACAAGCCTACCCAAATTCAAGAGGATGTGGCATATGCCTGTTTCTCAGAGAAAGCAATGTCAGGGTCATGTAGCTTGTTGGGAAGCGTGTAGTATAGGACATGTTGTAGCCATATTTGGAAAGTATATCTGTCACACAGGGTTATTTAGTAAAATAGAATGTGTAGTCACTGAATAAAAGTACAGTATAGAGGTCACCAGATTTGGGGGAGAAACTGACAAAAGAGGCAGAAATTATAAAATGCTGACTTTCTCACCTTTACAAGGACAAAGAGATTCAAGACTGATGTGAGCATTTAAGTAAATCAGGTTAACGTTATTACAATGTTCCCAGGTTGCACTTTGATAATGACATTCTTATTCTAGTGATAAAATTTTAGTTGGTTCCTGCTATGTCAGAGAATACTTTAAGGCTATTCTAGGCTTTTTGCATTATATCAGTAAATAAATCCTTTGCCTTCCGGAAGATTTCATTCTAGTGAAGTAATGGTATTAAAATAAGTAACACTCCTTGCAAAATAAATGACAGCCAGATGTGGGACGTTGGGTTGCTTAAAGAGCTCGCTCTACCTGTGAGAATATTTTGAGCTTGCATTTTGCCATGGGATTGTGCATTAGCCTTCCAGTCAGCAGTCTGTAGACTAGGGGGCTCCAAGCAGGCTTCTGGATATTACCAACTTCTTGCTTCTCCCAAATCATCTGTTCTTATCTTTCTTGTGGCTAGGGATTTACTTGTTAGGATCAATGTTCAAAAGAACTCCTTAGGAAACTCTACCATGTACACATGCCTTTATTCACTGACCTCTGCAGATTCTATAAAGAGAGTTTCTATGTCCTTATGTCATTTGCCAATGAGGCAAGACAGAAGAGTTTGTCAGCACTGAGATGAACTCCTCGGAAATCTTGCCATCTAAACATGTGTGGTGGGCTTGCTGAAGAATAAGGACATGTGACCCAGAGATCAGCTGCCTCAGTCTTCCCAAGAAAGAGCCACTCCACCTCTGTATGAGTGAATCCAGCCAAGCTTCTTCCCAGTGCGACATTGTTATACCACACCGAGGCTGCAGAATGCAAGTGAAAGGTAGCACAGAAACAGCTTTCTCTTGACCATGTGCTTTCAGCTCTAATTTGGAGTCTTTTACTACAAGTCTTTTCTTTGTGGCTGGTGTGGTTGAGATGCATGGAAGTACAGCCAGGATCGGAATTCACAGAAGTGGCTCTAGAGTCATGACAGGTTGAGGCGTGGAGGCATGGGCCTTCATTTCTCCCTGTTAGTGTTTCCACAAGGAAGATGAGGAAGGAAGCCTCAAGATTACACCAAATATTTTAGTTTCACTTTTGGTACTCTTAAAGTTATCAAGATCTCTACTTAAAAGTGGACTTACCTTTGTTGTTGTTGATATATATATGTATATATATGCATATGCATATACATATATTTAAATAAATACATATATATGATATATTTATATATATATTTAAATAAATATATATTTAAATAAATATATATTTAAATAAATATATATTTAAATAAATACACACACACACACACACACACACGCACATATATATATATGTATATATTTAAATCTAGTTTAGGATAGAGGCAATTCTTTCCCTGTGTGGATACATCGGTCCTGGAAATGATCTTGGCAAACTGAGGTTCTTTCTCAAATTGAACCCATCACGAAGGGAGGGTGGAGGATAAGCTATTACGGTTGTGAGAAACCACAACTTATGGTTGTGAGAAACAATGACCCCCACTTCAAAATAAGTATACTACAGGCTCAGAGTAGCAAAAGCAAAGCACTTTATTTTTTGACCTTGCAAAGTCAGGCATCAGCATTGGGAGCTGACAAACATGGCTAGCATAGCAATTTGGCTTAAAACTTTTCTTTATATCCCGTATTGCACTTCTGTGTTTCAGAGTTCATTGGTGGCTAAGTTCCTCAGGCAAGAACAGCAGTGTCTAGCATTGTTCTATCTTATCATTTCAGGCTACAAAGGTAATGTATACTCACAGGCTCAAGATTCCCTCCTTTTCTGATACATGGGCTTGGTTATGTAGGAGACTTCTTGTAATATCTCAGCCTTAGGATGAACTGAGAGCACCTAGACAGGCAAGTATCTGCTCACAGCTAGGGAAGACAGGAGGCCTACTATGTCCTGTTTATCTGTGATTTTCTAAAGAGCTATAAATGTGCCCCATATTGAAAATGGATCATAATGATTTATTTCTTAAAATTTCTTTCCTTTTGCTCCTATTCTTGTTGATCAGATTTCTGGGTTTATTTCAACTTTTTATATTGGTCTAGCATCCTTTGACTCCTTTGACATCCTTTGACTTTCTTAAAGAACCAGTCATCTGATCTAGTATCTAAAAGCATTAACTCATGTTGATGTATTGTAGGCATTTGCTTGTTGACAGTTCAAGGAATTTTGGAGTTAGCTTCGTTATACATGGAATAATGCAGCATCCCACTGCAGTTAATTCTCCTGTTCCAATTACAAAGGAAGTTAGGACCAAAGCTACCAACCCTTTTCATTTTCTAAACTACTCTTTGAGCCAGTCTGTAAATGGATCAATTCTTTCTGAATTTCCTGTTAATTCATTAACAATGGTACTATATGAAAGACCTTTGGAATTGTGACTTCAGGAACTATATTGTTGGGAGAAAAGGTGCAACATCTTCTGAGAATAATACATTATCTTAGTAGACATTGAGGGCAGAGTAATCGCAATTTATCCATTTGACATTTGAGACATCCAGGACACAGGTACAGGCTCCATGATCCCTCAGTGGGTGAGAGGATTTATCCTGATGTCCCAAGAGGCACAAAGAGGAATCCATCCTCCCTATGGAGAATGGAGGAATTCAGGTGGGCCAACTCCAGGAGGGACAGACTCTGGCAAGTCTCATTTCCTAGGACTTCATATCCTGAAACAAGATCAGTATAAATTTTACTCTGGTTGAGTCTGTGTTCTATTCAAGGGGAAAGAATACTACTTCATGACCCTTTATCCTGCTACACAAGCATAACAATCACTGTCATTGAGCACAAGTGCCATAAATATAACCCACCCTACACACGTGTTCAATCTTCCATACCTGGTTTCTACGTTTTAAGGTCTATATCATGTCCTTGTTCTTAATTATCTTCTTTCTTTGTTGTTATTCTTAAAATTTGAGATTCCTATAATAAAAGAGTTGGCAGGCATCATATTTTATAGTAAGAGGTAATGAGGCTTTAGTTTCATTAATCATTAAGCTATTAGGCAAAAGATATAGAGACATATAAACATTTCTCCACCCTACTTGAAAACATCCTGTACAGCAGTTATCTACTGTACATATATTGGACTCCAGAGATGGGGCCAACTAGGGATTCTCTTAAGGAAATTTAGAGCTCTAAGACTGGGTTGGTTTAAGAGCTTTTAAAAAATGGACCAAAGTATTCTTTTAGAGAATATTCTGCTTCACACTTCCTCAAATGTATTATAAACAGCATACTCAGCAAAAATGAAGACAAAGCAAAATCCATTAGGTAATAAATTATCATCAGGCTCTTTGTAAAATTATTTTAAAGGCTCTCTAGATGACTCACACGTTTCTCATTAGTCATCTCCTTCGGATGTTGGTACCTCCTTGATTAGTTCTTTGACTTGAGTGTAGTAAGCCCACTGCTTCCCAGCAGTCTACATAGTTGTTTTGATGATCAGAAACATCTGATAGGAATCTCCTCGACTGGTCTGAAGCTTGTCTTCTCTCAACGTTTGTATTGGTACCAGTTGGTCAAGTTGGAACTCATGAACTGAAAACTCTAGAGATGGGGCTTGGACAAGAAGTCCCTTAGACCTAATGGATAGTTTAGAGAAGATAGCCAATATACAAATTTTTATAATTTAGTCTTTGGTTTCTATGGTGGGGGAGGTCCATGGTTCACTAAGATGAAGAAGGTTACTTAAGAGATTTATTCATTCTTATGTGGGCAGTGGTGGTGCAGGCCTTTAATTTTGTGCTCTGAAGGCAGAGACAGGTGGATCTCTGTGAATTCAAAGTCAGTCTGGTCTACAAACTGAATTCCAGGACAGCCAGGGCTACACAGAGAGATCCTGTCCCAGAAAACCAAACCTAGAGAGTTTTATTCATTCCCTCACCACCCCAGATGGAGAAGCATGGTACCCTCAATTTAGTATGTAAACTTTCACAATTCCTTGCCACACTTTGGAAATGAAGTGGCTACCATTGTCTGAGACTGTATTTTCTAAAATGCCCAAATATGGAGTGACTTACTTTGAGATAATCTTAATCACATTTTTAGTGATAGCAACTGGGAAGGAGAAAGCCTGTATCTACCCAGAAAGGTCATTGGGAGGGTGAAAGACGTTATTTACTCAGAGAGGTGGCCCATCATCCTGAGTACACATTTTACTTTTTCTGCTTTATAAATTTCTTTAAAGTCTATTTGGATACTCAGGGAAGTTCTCATCCTAGAAAGCCTTTTATCTGGTTTTTTTTAATTACATTTTTGTTTTGTATTTTGGCAAGTCACACATCTCCCATATACCTATTTTACAGTGGTGCAGATGCCAATACAATTATAACTTTTGTATTATTATGCATAGCCTAAGGTTTTTAGCGACTCTCTTTCTTATAATATGTGCTCTGGTTAGAGTCCAATCTCTGGAGACTTTATGACCTTCTTATTAAGAGGAGAAAGTGATTTCTCAAAGGGGTCTTGGTTGAACTTGGAGGCCAAGGTCCCAATATTGGCTTTCCTTTTTGGCTTCTTATCATCATTGGTGTAGGCTTGTTGCTGAACACCCAGAAGGGTTACTTTGCCAGTTGTCTTTTGATTTATTTATCTTGTCATTTTAACTTTTGTGTAATGTTTATACAACATTTGGGCAAAACAACCTAGTTTTAAAGTATCATGATGTCTTCAGGAGTGCATTTTTATAAGGGTTGAAAGCCTAACTAAGTTAGCAAAACCACAAGTGATCATTTTAATAAGACATACATCCTTTCTTTTCCTAGGCCAGTTATTATGTTATCATTTATATAATACAGTTAATTATATTTTTTAAATATTTGAATTTTAAGGTTAATTATATGTTTATTTCTGTGAGTACACTGGTCATCAGACACACCAGAAGAGGGCATCGGATCCCATTACAGATGGTTGTGAGCCACCATGTGGTTTCTGGGAATTGAACTCAGGACCTCTGGAAGAGCAGTCAGTGCTCTTAACCTTTGAGCAATCTCTCAAGCCCTCTAACCCTATTTTTAAAATAAACTCTAACCATCCAATATCTATGACCCTTAAATATTAATTTCCATAAAGTCATTCAAGATTTCTGCAACTTGGCTTTCTTTCTTTTTTTATAGAAAATAGACTTTTCTCCAATAATTTATTTTTGTATTCACTTTACATCCCAATCACAGAACCCTCTCTCCTATCTTCCCATACCCACCCTTACAAATCCCTATCCAAATTGCCCTCTCCCCTTCTCAGAGAAAGGGGAGCCCCCCGTGGGTACCACCCTACCCTGAGACATGTAGACCCAGCAGGACTAGGCATATCCTCTTACTTTGAGGCCCAACCAGGCAGTCCAGGTAGGGGGAAGGGGATCTTGTACATTCACTTTGGAAATCAATTTTGTGGTTTCTCAGAAGACTGGGAATAATTTTACTTCAAGACCCAGCTATACCACTCCTGGGCATACATCCAAAGATGCCCCTCTATACCACAGAGACACTTGCTCAACTATATTCATAGCAGCTTTATTAGTTATAGGTGAAAAGAAGCTAGATGTATTTCAGCTGAAGAATGGTTAAAGAAAATGTGGTACATTTACACAGTGAATTACTATTTAGCTATTAAAAACAAAGACATCATGAATTTTTTTTTAGGCAAATGGGTGGAACTTGAGAATATCATTCTGAGTGAGATAACCTAGAGCCACAAAGAAACATATGATATGTACTCACTTATAAGTGGAAATTAGTCATAAAGTACAGGATAGCCACCCTATAATCCACAGACCCCAAGAAATTGGGTAGTATGGAGGTCCAAGGGAAGAAGTACAAATCTCACTCATAAAGGAAGTTAACTAGTCAATGGAGGTGGATGGAGAAAGGGAACTAGGTGGGAGAGGGTGTGAGGAGGGGAACAGGGATGGTGATCAGATGTGGAGAGGGGGTAGGAGAGGGCTGGGGGTAAGAATGGAAATCAGTGGGAGGCATCTCTGGGACTAGCAGGTCTGGGACCAGGTTAGATACAGTGAGTTTATGGGGGTGAACCTAGTTGAGACTCCTTCCAGAGGGAGATATAGAGGTTGAAGTGGCCATCTCCTGTAGCCAGGCAGGACCTCCAGAAGACAAAGGGGGACATCAATCCACCCACAAAACCTTCATCCCAAAATTTATCTTGCCTACAAAGTGTGCAGGGATAAAGATGGAGCAGAGACTGAAGGAACAGCCAACCAATGACTGCCCTAATTTGAGACCCATCTACTGTGAAGAGAGCCAAACCCTGACACTAATAATGATACTCTGGTATGCTTACAGACAGGAACCTAGCATAACTGTCTCCTGAGAGGCTTCATCCAGTAGCAGAAGGAAGCAGATGCGAGACCCACAGCCAACCATTAGGTAGAGCTCAGGGAGTCTTGTGGAAGAGTGGGAAATAGACCTGAGCAAGCCAGAGGGGTCAAGGATACCACAAGAAGACCTATCAAGTCAACTAATCTGGGCCCATGGCGGCTCACAGAGACTGAACCACCAACCAAAGAGCATGCAGGGGCTGAACCTAGACCCCCTGCACATATGTAGCAAATGTGCAGCTTGGTCTTCATGTGGGTCCCCTAACAAGTGGAGCAGGGGCTGTCTCATTCTCTGTTCCCAGTCATTGGAAAAGAGATTCTCTTCTCATACACTATATCCTGATTATAGTGTTCCTTCCTCTACTCCCCTCCAGTTCCTCATGACCTCCCTTCCCTTCTGGATCCACTCCCTTTCTCTCTCTAGAAAAGAACAGACTTCTAAGAACAGACTTTCTATATTTTATGACAAAATAAAATATAATACGATGAGGCAAAAAGTATTCATATTGAAGTTGGACATAGCAGCCCAACAGGAGGAGAAGAGTCCCAAGAAGCAGACAAAAGACTCAGAGACCCACTTGCTCTAACAGTTAGGCGTCCAACACAAACAGTAAGCTAGTAGCACATATAGCCTTTATATGCTCTAATATAATTGCAGAGGACCTTGTGCAGACCCATGTAGGCCCCATGTTCATTGATTTAGTCTCTATGAGCTTATATGCACCTTGCTCAGTTGATTTCGAGAGTTGATTTGTTCTCTTAGTATCCCCCATCCCTGCTGGCTCTGACACTCTGCCTCCTCTTGGGATTCCCTGAGCTCAAAGGGGAGGAATTTAATGGAGATCCCCAATGTAGACTATCTCTTTGCATGGGTCTGGGTTGTGGGTTTCTGAATCTGTTTCCATCTGGGCTTTAAGCTTTCTTGGTTTTTGTCCTCATCCATTAATTTTCAGTCCTAGAACAAAATAGTATTTGATGAAACAAAATGCATACATGTAGAATATTCTCTTATTTCTTTAACCGTTTTACCAAAAAATGTAACCTCATATTTGTATCACTAAAAATAAATTTGTTTTTCTCTTATACTTACTGTTTATTTCATTCCTTAAACAAGAATTGAATCTAAATTACATACATGGCATATTGTAAAAAAAAATTAATACTCCATACAGTCTTAAAAACATGCCTTTTGCCAGAGTGGTGGTACATACTTTTAATCTCAGAACTAGGAAAGCGGAGGCCAGCCTGGTCTATCAAGTAACTTCTAGAACAGCTAAGGGCTACAAAAAGAGACTATTTCCAGAAGGGACAAGAGGAGGAGGGTGAAGAGGAGGAGGAGGAGGGTGAAGAGGAGGAGGAAGAAGAAGACGAGGAAGAGGAAGAAGAAGAGTAGGAGAAAGAAGAAGAGGAAGAATCACATCTTACTTTTCCTGTTATGAGTTTCAAGTCTTAGGCAAATTATCTTTCAACTTTAAATTTTTTATTTTCCCCATTTTGGTCTAATACAGCCTGAGAGTTAGAGAAAGTTTACTTTCTTGCAAGAGCCTTTGGAGATATCAATGACCTTGAGAATGGAGAAACTCCTTGAAAATGGGAAAAGGCAAGCAGAAAAGAAATTACATAAAGAGCCAGAAATTCTTACATTAATCCTGTAATTGCAGTTTTAGCTAGCAGAAGACATTTATTACTGTTGTTCTAGCTACAATACAGAGGAGGGCACTCAACACCTTTGAAGAGAAGGGGAGTCAAGGGCTCTTATAGTTATAAATTGGGTCCCACCGGGAACCCTTGATAAAATTAGGGATGGAAGTGGAAGAAAATAAAATGACCTTTTTTTTTTTTTTTTTTTTTTTTTTTTTTGCCAACTATGGGGTTATGCCTACTCTGTATTCTAGCTAGAACCAGGGGAATAAACATGCTCTGTCATCTAAACCATTGCTTTGCACCTCTGGTCTTATCTAAAGTGTTGGGAAGAGATCAAGGTCTGTCGAACCAGGACACACAAAGGTGGGGCAGGATATGTCTCCCACACTCCAGAGACCCAGGTGTTAGCATACCAAATACAGAAACTCCCTAAGTGTCCCCCAAATTGTAAGAAACAATGATCCTTACTTTATAATACGCATACTGGAGACTCAGCAAAAATGATGAATTTTATTTTATGATCTTGCAAAGTCAGGCAAAAGTGGCTGGTGCACCCATTTGGTGTAAAATGTTGGTTTTTCTATTACTACTAACTTTTCCCTGTCCTCTGAATTCCTCATTGGCTGACATCCTCAGGGAGGTATAGTCTTCCTGCTGTCTAGTATTTTTCCTTTCCCAATTTTTCCATTTTATGGATTCAAGATGCAAAGTCTTGTCTAAAGTATTTCTAGGCTTGGAATTTTCATCCTTTTGTTTTGCTTAAAGGATTTTTAAATTTTATTTTGTGTGTATGAGTATTTGCCTACCTGTAGAGAAGTATATTATGTGTGTCCAGCATTCTCAAAGGTCAGAAGAGGGTGTTGGATCCCCTGAAACAAGACAGTTGTGTGTCACTATGTGGATGCTGGAAACTAAACATGGAGCCTTTGACGGGGCAACAAGTACTCTTATCTGCTGACCAAACTCTCCAGTCCCCAGTCCCTCCTTTTCCTGATATCTAGGCTCAGCCAGGTAACAAACTTCCTGTAACTTTTCAACCTTAGGATGGACCGAGAGCATCCAGCAACAGCTGCCAACTAAGATGGACAGGATCCTAGTGCTTCCTGCTAATCTGAGATTTTCTAAAGGGCTCTAAACACACCTCACATTGAAAATGGATCGTTCTGATTTATTTCATACATGGCAATCATTGCCATTTTTTGAGGTAAATGTGCTTCCAACAGCAGTGATCTTCAAAATAAGTGAAGTAGTTGTTTTCTGTACAGAGTGCCCAAATCTTTCCCATGAGCAACTTATACTTGTGTCCTCAGTCTTTCTGAAAAAACAAATTCCTCTTCAGCCTTCGATAGGCAATACTTTGTGGAAGGAAGAATGATTTTAAAAGAGCTAAACATAAGAAAGAAGAGTAGCATATGTGCTTTGTTTTCTGTCTTTTCCACTCAGTAAAACGTCTTGGAGCACGTGTAGTTACTCTGTTACTAAATTTCAAAGCGCATAGGAGAGCAGACTGGGGATAAGTCCTGTGAAGGATAAACAGGAGGGACCCAGCAAGCCAGTGAACAATAAACCAAGGATATGGGGCTGGTCTAAGGATGGGTTAAATTCTTACCTAAGCTTCATCAGTGTATTAAGTAGCTAATGATCTAAAGATGTTTGTTGGCCTCTTTCTAATTCCATGAAGGATGAGAGAAAGAAGAGAGCAGGAGGAAGTGGAGGTAGGGGAGTTTCCAGTCCCTTACAAAATCTAGTGTGGTTCTTTGGGTTTTTAATTCCTGTGCACGCCTAGCAAAATAAAAGAGTAGGGGAGAAACACCAAGGACTTCCCATTCTTCCTTTAAAAATACAAAACATGCTACACACACCCCCTCACATAGTACTGCTGCTTTTGGTACTGAGACATTTTGAATGAGGACACCAATGTGACTGAGCTTGAAAGAATTGACACCCTGTTGTCAATTCTCTGGGACTTTAGTTTAGTTCAGAGGTGTCACAAACTTACCCGTGGATGCTTATAACCTACGGCTCTTGGTATAAACTCTGACTTTTTGTTCAGTTAAGTCTGAGGCGAAACATGCGTTGCTGTGCGTTTTTTTTTTTCTCTTTTAATCCCGCTCCCAGGTGCTGTTGGCACTGAACTGAAGCAAAGACTCTGAGGACACAGGGGACTGAAAGTCATCACCTCTGCTGCCAGGTGTGCTAATGGCCAGCCTCAGCATTCCCGATCCGTGCCCTGCACGTCCCAGGCCTTCTGCAGGGAGGGGAGGAGCCGAGGGCGGAGCGGGAGGAGTGGCGCGGGCCCCGCGTGGGTCCTGCCTGAAGAGATCACCTCGGCCCCTTGGAGAGCCACGGAGCTGCGGCGGCGCAGGAGGGGGCGGTTTGGTGAGGGCGCGGCCTCTGGGAGGGGGACGTGCCACACGCATCCCAGCGCTGCCTCGGGCCACCCGGGAGCCTCGCAGCAGCTCGTTGCCCCACTTGGCCACACTGGCTCCGTGATCCCTCTTTGCGCCTGCCTCGTCTTGTCACCTCCCGTCTCACCCTCTTCGCTCCATCCTCTGCCACCTCATCCACAGCCATCTGAGAGAGCGCGCCTCTGAGAGCAGGAGGTGCTGCTCCGGGCTGCAGGGCGCGCCCTCCAAAGGTCCCCAGCTCGACATTGGGGGGCCCCCCGCAGGCGACAGCATGGACACCAAGCGCTGCTTCGCCAACCGCTTCGATGACTACCAGGGCAGCCTGCTGGCGGGCCAGTGCGAGGAGGCAGTGGCGCCCTTGGTCACCTCCACCATCGAACGCATCCTTCAGGAGCTGCCCCCACTGGGGGGCGGCGCTGAGGCTCGGGGGGCGACAGCGGCGGGCAGCAGCTGCCAGGGGGGTCTGTACAGCGGCGTGGCAGGGGTGGCCTACATGCTCTACCATGTCTCGCAGAGCCCGCTTTTCGCCTCTGCTCGCGAGCGCTACCTGCGCTTCGCCAAGCGCCTCATCGACGCGTGCTCCCGCGCCGAGGAGTGGGGCGAGACGGACGCGGACACCCGCGCCGCCTTTCTGCTCGGGGGCGCGGGCGTGTACGCCGTGGCCACGCTCGTCTACCACGCCCTGGGCCGCTCCGACTACGTGCAGCCCCTCGGCAAGTTCCGGGCTCTGTGCGCCGTCTGCGCGCCCGTCTCCTTCCTGGACTGCGGCTCCGACGAGCTGTTCGTGGGCCGAGCCGGCTACCTGTGCGCCGCGCTTGTGCTCAAGCAGAAGCTCGCCCAGGAGGTAAGACACAGCCCCGGCCGCCGGAGGGCGCTCGCCCGCTGCCCGCGCCCGCGGGGTCCTGCTTGTCTGGACTCCTCGACGTCTGCTGCAGCACCACCCTGCACTCCTGTCTCTTCTTTGTTACTTCTTTGTCTGTGCCCTGTGCTTGAGGCTTGAGTGTTGCCTCTCTCTCTCTCTCTCTCTCTCTCTCTCTCTCTCTCTCTCTCTCTCTCTCTCTCTCTCTCTCTCTCTCTCCCTTTCCCTCTCCCTCTCCCCCTCCCCTTCTTCTTCTCTCTCTATCTCTGTGTGTCTCTCTGTTTCTCTCTGTGTGTCTCTCTGTTTCTCTCTGTGTGTCTCTCTGTGTCTGTCTCTATCTTCCTCCCTCTTTCCCTTCCTGCTTCCCTCCCTCCCTCCCTCCCTCTTTTGTTGGATTACCTGGCTTTGTGCCTTACTCCTGGTTTTTTAGCAGTGAAGTTTGTGGCATCACTCCAGATCCCTCTTTGCCCCATAGTTTTTTAGGGCTTGACCTTGTGGCCCTTAAAAGTGAGTGTTTAAAAACAAAGGGGGATGGGGGAGTTATTTTCTTTCTGTTGAACTGTGCTAGCAAGAATGCCCTTGAACATTAGAGTCTTTAAAAAGTAATGAAACTTTACGGAGTGATGTGCAGGGAAGTTGCTTTTGGACTCCTGGGCCTGTAACCAATAGTAAGCTGGCCAGCCATAGGTCTGATGTGTATAGTGTATTATTTACTATTAAATTCACCCTGTGACTCATAGTACATGTCTATCTGATGCGAATACGGTCTTTTAAAATAATTAAGTGTAGACTTAGTTTGATCAAATGCTTTTTTTTTATCCATTTTAAAATCAGGACTTAGAATGACCCCTTTGGTCACAGCATTTGTGACGAGGCAGCTTTGGATGAATAGCTTTTTTCAGGGGCTCCTTGAAGACAGATCAGTCTCTGCCCAACCCCCCCCCCACACACACAAACACACAAACACTTTTTTTTATTGAATTGCCTTTGAATATAGGATGTCGATATTAGAAGGAAAATGTGCCAATTCCTGTGGCATTGAGGAAATTAAAATGTAAATAAATAAACCTGTGAAGCATCACAGTAACTAGAATTGAAAGGGAGGCACTTTCATTCATAATCTACTGGAACAATGTACTGTTCTGGGGAAGAAGTGACACATTTAACTTGGCTTGATATGGTGAGAGAGACATTTGAAGAAAAAAAATAAAAGAAAGGCATATGAAGAACCCTAAATGTATAATTAGCTGAGATAACCAGTGCACAGGTAGGCTTAATCTTTTTTTTTTTTAATTTACAGCAGGTGAAGTTGATTCAAGTGAAGAAAAAAATTGCTAAAGGATGCATTAAGCTGGCAGGGCAGCAATAGGGCCACGTGACAAAGTTGTCTTGAAATAGTTTGCTCTGCTTCTGAGTCATTGTTATCTGCTAGCTGTTTCCCAAGGGCCCTTCCACTTGTATATAATCATTTAGAAGGCCACTGAGAGATTTGCATATCATTTGCATTATATTTGCATCCGCTTCCCAAACCTTGCAGTCCGATGGTAGGCAATTAAAACCAAAACAACAAAACATAAAACAATAACAAAAAAATCTCCCCATTTTCCCTCAGTTGCTTTCCTTAAGCCTGTTTCTTCTCTTGCTCCCACCTTCTAGTCTTTTCTCCATAATAGAATGGCAGAGTAGAAAGTCAGCCAGAAGACCAGGAGGACTCTGCACTGAATCTGGTGGTCCAAAGCCAGTTTAGATGTAGCTGGGCCCCACAAAAACATTTAAGCTCTTTCTTCGGCCCTCCTGCCAAACGATATGTTTTTGTTCTAATCAAATTGAGGTACTCTGGCTGCTCCCAGGAAATGGAGCAAGAGAACAGACTCCGAAGATTTTAAAAGAACAGCTTTTAATTTGTTAGATGCCTTACTACTAGTGCTGGCCTCAGTTTCAACAGTCCAAGAAATTCAGGCTTTGAACGTGTAAGGCAGGGACTGGCACATCTTCCCTCCCTAACGCCTTGCCAGCAAACAGCTTTTCTCTCAGTAGATGATCCACGAACCTTGATTAAATTGAATTTCCAACTCGTGTGTCATTTTTCTATAAATAATCTGTCATTGTGTCTCAGCATCTTTTTTATTTCATTCAATGTCATTTACATTCACCTTCCTCTGTCATTTCCCATAGTTATCACCTTAGTTTAGATCCTTCTCACATTATTTGACACATCTGTGCCACGTAATAAGTAATGGAATGAATGAATCACTCTGAGCCAGGGTGTTTTTTTTTCTTCCCCACTAAGCCACTCATCCACCTTTTTTAAAAAGCTAGCTTCTTAAAGACACTTTTCATTACGTCATTTTACTGCTCAGCATCCTTTAGGGGCTCCTTATTGCCTTCTCTCCAGTGGCTGCCCATCGAATACTTAAAACTGTGACACTTAAAATGGCCGAGAAAGCCTCAAGTGGCCAGGTCCACTTTGCTTCTTCCTCGGTGTTCAGGAGCCATACTGGCCTTCTGTTGTTTTAGACATTCTCTTGTCTCGGGATTTTTGTACTCTCTGTTCTCCCTGCCTGGAACACTTCCTCCAGATATTTTTATAGCTGGCTCCATGACCTTGGATAGGCCTTTACCTCCTTACTGAGGCATTTCCTGCCAGCCCTATTTAGAATCGCCCTCCTTCCCTTATTGATTTTGCTCAGTCTGTTTATTTATGTCTTCACTAATTAGACTATAAATTCCATAGCATGGGCATATTTTTTATCTTGCTGTAGCATCTAATATTAACATAGTGGCCTGCACATATATACACAACTTTTCTTCTAGGTTGTTGCAAATTTTGTCTATGAATTACATGGCTTGCATTGCCAACTTTCCTTTAAAATGGTATCTTATTTATCAATATTTTCCCTTGTGCCAGTATTTCCGGTGCTGTTTTTTTTTTTTTTTTAAGAAAGCATTTCTTACTTCTGGATCCTCAGTAAATACCTCTTGGATGAGTGAATGAATTGAATAAATTATAGGTTTTTACAAATTTGTCTTCAAATCCAACTGACCCATGAGATCAGTACTTTTGAAAAATTTTATTTTGCGTGAGAATCACCTGACGATTTTGTCAGCAAAATACAGGAAAATTGTCATAAATATTATATAGTAAAATATAAGAAAAAAAATTCTGATTCAGTCTTGGAATACAGTCTGAGAGTTGGCATATCTAACAAGTCCCCAGGTGGGACTGCTGTGCTTGAGTCATAGATCACAATTTAGATTATAATCTGATTCTGTGTGGGTTTGGCTATCTCTCCAGCCATGCCTGTTTATTCGTGCTGTAACACTTCGTGGTATGAAGCTTGGTGTATTGATTTCTGAGACTGTAATTTAGAATGTTCATTACAATCTAATACTGTGCTTTTGTTGTAAAGTCCCAGAGAGGAATCTGTCTCAGGAGCTGGAAACAAATAGTTGTGTTCTTTCTCACAATAGATAGAATCAATGTAGTCTTTGAAATATGTCTTGTGACTGATGTATTTCTCACTTTCTGTTGGCTATTAGAAAGTAGAAGGCCCGAATTATGGATCATATGCCCTAGAATACAATGCTTTATATATATTTTCATACGTTGGCACTTACCTCTAGGTTTATCTAATTGGTTTCATCCTTAGATTACTCTTCTACCTTTCAGTTGAAAGTTTCCATTTGTATTGATCTAATTGAGAAACATTTAAAATGTGTCATATGCAAGGAGACACTCACTGAATTCTTGCATCTACATGACATGTTCCAGTGAATTCAGCCTTCCTAGAAACACTTAAGGAAAGTGGGTTTGAAGTGTGTCAGGCACATAACCTCACACAGTGGGTCACTGGAGTCTCAAGAACCCATTCCATAGATACTTTCAGTCAGCCTGTTCTGCCTTCTGTTGATTGGTGGAAAATAATGAGGGACTGGTAGAGAGATTAAGGGAGACCTAGGATGCCAATTAAAATAACATTGTCAGTTGATGATCCTGGACACATAACTTCAAATGTATGAGCCTTGGCTTCCACAATTACAATTGGATTAGTAAGAAATCTCAAAAGATCAAATAAGCCAAGCCTTACAAAACAATTCTTCATTGAACTTTTCTGCATTTTATTTGTTCATTCAGTGAGTCTTGGGATTTTCTGTCGTTATACTAAACACCATGGTAGATTCTAGGATTTTCACAGTGAGCAAAACCCAACAAACTGATTTGATTTTTAGAAATGATCTGAAGGAAGTAGCCAGGAAGAAAGGGGTGGGAATGCTCAGCTTAGAGATGGCAGAGCTGCTGTTTGGGAATGGATGGGAGGAAGACTCCTATGAAAAGGCATATCATGTCTCAAAATGGGACCATAAAAATCAAGTGGCTGTCCCAAGAGCAACTATTCTGGCAGAGGGACCAGCCAGGATCAAACCATCTAGGTTTAGAGGTCTCAAAGAAACAAGAGTAGGAGATGAGGACGTTCAAAGGTTTGGGAGGCTCCCAACTGGAAGGAAATTAAAATCAGATCCCTTGGGGTCAAGTAAGTTCAAGTTTAGGAGCTTGAGTTTGTTTTGTGTTTAAACAAGGGAGCATATTGATTTTATTTGTCTTTTGAAAAAATATCACTGAGGTTTTCTATGTTGAGTAGATTGTCAGTATTAAGAACGGTAAGGGGATATAGTGCCTGGTAGAAGTAGAAGTATGTGTGATTAGCATGTGAGAAGCCCTGAATTTGATCTGTAGTGTAAATGTAGTGCGTGCGCGTGCATACACACACACACACACACACACACACACACACACACACACACACTTGCAAGAGGTGTTTATATGACTCTTTTAAAATCCTTTTTGCACCAAGAACTCCTTTGTCGGTCTTTTGAGCTTTCAAGACTTCTCACAATAGCATTTACAGATTAAAACTTAGAACGACAAAAACCACAAACAAACAAAAGAAAATCCCAAAGCACTGTATTTAATTCAAAGATCAAAACATTAACAAAACGTAATTAACACATTTGGGTTTTTACAATGAATCTTATGATTATGGTATTATTGAGACAGAAGTCAGTGATGTCTTCAAGAATTTCAGTATGATAGACACATATCTGTGACTTCTGTAGATGATGATTACAGTATTACTGGTGGTTGTAGCATGCATTTTTAAAAATTTAATTTTTTTTTGAGTTAGAGTTTCTATAGGCCTGGATGACCTAGAATTTGTTATGTATGTGAAGCTGGCCTTGACTTCCAGAGATATGTCTGCCTCTGTTTCAAGTGTTGAGATTAAAGGCATGCATCCTGATACTGGGTCAACATTTGGTTTGGGGTTTTATTTTGTTGGTGGTTCTTTTGAGGCTGGGCCTTGCTGACCTTTAACTCACTGTGTAGCCTAGGCTGACTTGAAACTCATAGCATGTTTCCTGCCTCAGCCTCCCAAGTGCCGGCAATTACAGGCATAAGTCATCACACCCAGCTTATGTTTGTAGTAAAAGGAAATGCTCAGTGAATTAGTGAACAGATGTGATTTCCCTTTTCCCAGCCAAAGGGACTGTTTTGGAAGTTGCTGTGATAGACTAAGATAAAATGCTTGTCACATAGTAGCTGTTTAATAAAAGTAATGTTAGCTCTTTCTGCTCCTACTAAACAGATAATCCAGTGTAATTCTGAATGTCAGGTAGAAAAATTGTATTCCCTACAAGATTTAGTCTCCCTGCTGTGATTTAAAATTGCAAAGATCTCAACTGGATCCTTGGCATATTCATAAGGCAACTTCTTGTGAACAATTAGGATGTGCTGAAAAAGCAGAGGAGGATAATGAATGCGAGGCCAGATTGGGCCTTTGAAATTTCCACCCCCACCTCCAGTGACACACCTCCTCTAACAAGGCCACACCCCCTAATCCTTCATAAACAGTTCTACTAACTGGGGACCAAGAATTCAAACAAATGAGGCTATGGTTGTCATCCACATTCACACAATCACATCTGGATGCTTTTATCTGAGAATAACAGAATGACCAAGAAATTGATTGAATTCCTATGTGGTGGTACACAGCCATAGTCTTAGCCCACAGCTGAAGCAGGAGACTCACTTGATCCCAGGAACTGGAGGCCAGCTTATGTAGCACAGTGAGAGTCCTATCTCAAAAAGGAGGGAAAGTTGTATACTTACAAGAAACACTAAATTAACTAATCAGGTCATGTTTGCATATTTATATTATTGTATATAGTAAAAATAGCAATTAAGGAGAAATGTGGTTGGACGAAGGAGAGCATGCATGAACTCGTTTAATGGAAAAGTATAGTGCCTAAGCTGTTTGAGGTTGTTTAGGCAACCAAAGAGACTTAAGAGAACACACACCCTTCCTAGATATTTTCCCCTTTGTAGTCAAGATGGGCTGTGCCCATTCTAAGCACCGTGCTCTTGTATAAATTAAGTAGAGGCTTGGGTGGGGGAGTGTCTGTGGTTTTCCCAGCGTCTCTCTCTCTCTCTCTCTCTTTTTTAATCATGGAGAATGTTCTATGCAGAAGACTTTCCTTTCTGACTCATTGCCCATCACTTGGTCCCCTGCCAGTTCTAGATTTAGGGAAGACAGAGAGGGCTAATTGTCTTTCATTTCTAACCTTTAAAATTGGATAGAGTTTCTGACAAGAAAGGAGAGAGAATGAAGTGGCTTTTGGCAGGTTATCAAATAGTCTGCCCTTTGGCTTCCCTTGGCATGATCTGTCTGTGACTTCTCACCTTTACCCACTCACGTTTCCTGTTGGAGTTTCCCTTCCCTTGCCGGGTCACCTCTATGTGCCATGGTAAATATAGAGTGCTTTAATTTTGCTGTTGGTCAGCTATTAATCAAACATAAGCTACAATATTAACTTAATTAAAATGTGTGCTAGTACATTTTGGGAATGTATTTTGTAGCAGAAACTATTCACGTTCCCTCCCTCCCTCCCTCCCTCCCTTCTCCCTTTCTTCCTTCCTTTCTCTCTCTTTCTTCTTCAGGTTACATGTAAAGGTTTATGATTATTATTTTTAAATTGAAAATAGATTCTAGTCTCATACAATCCATCTCAACCACTTTCCCCTCCCTCCACCCCTTCCACTTTCCTTCTCTCGCAGATCCACTTCCCCTCCATTTCCCCTCAGAAAAGAGCAGACCTCTCCAAGAGACCACAATCAACAGGACAGAACACAATACAATAGACAACCCAAAAGCTCACATATTGAGACCAGGAACCAGAAGCTGGATAGCCCAGGGACCTAGGACCAAACATGCCTGGCAAACAAAGAAAAAAATCAGTGAAATAATTCTTAATTGTATTCTGCTATACTCATATATCACTGCCTTGTCCGGTTGTCATCAGAGAGGCTTCCTCGGCAGCAGATGGGAGCGGGCGAAGAGACCCACAGTTATATGGAAAGACCCTAAATTGGAGATCTCCATCAGGCTCAAATTTTCTTAATAATTATTATTGTTATACTAATATGGCAAGCTCAATGAGATAATATAAAATGAGGTTTCTGAGAACTAGTAATTGTTAAAAATTTACTTTTTTTTAAAACTAAATTTGTATTTCATAAGTGTGTTTTCTTCACTTGCACAGAAAATAATATTTTAAAGATTTGTTTTCTTTCCAAGCGTGTGTGTGTGTGTCGTAGGAGGACATAGGGGTTAGATAGATACTCCTTGACCTGGAATTATAGGCAGTTGTGAACTGCTTGATTTGGGTGCTGGGAATGGAACTCAGGCCCCCAGCAAAAAGTACTTCCAGCCATCTCCTCATTCCACAAATGATCATATTATATATTCCTCTATAGCTTGTTTCCTTAATGTAATATACTTTCGACATATTTGTTACTCTTATATAGAAAAATATCTGTTTATTTTTTGTTTTATTTATCTGTTTATTTTGGTTCTATTTGGCTGTAACATAACTTAGCCTTATTGATGGGCACTTAAATTTCCTAGTTTTTTCCCCCTTTTTTCTTATATCACAAATAATGCTAAAAAGAATACAGACATATGTATACACACACATAAAATACATTATATATATTTGTCTTTACCAACTTTTGCAAGCACGCATGCAGGAAACACTTTTTAAAGATTAAGTCAAAGTTTATATGAGTTTTTTTTTTAATTTGATATAGATGATCAGATTGTTTTTAAAAAGTGTTACATCAAGGGAGGCTGAGGTAGGAGGATTGCTGTAAGTTCAAAGTGAGCCTGGGCTACCTAGTGAGTTCCAAACCACCTAGTGCTTCATGGTAAGATTCTGTCTCAAAGTACAAAGCAAGCAAAAACAAAGCCATATTGTCAATTTTTATTCCCACCACTGGTGTTTGAGGACACGTCTGTTCTCATGTTCTTTTCCTTTTTTATTTTTATTTTTTTTTATATATTTTATTTACATTTCCGATGCCATCCCCTTTCCCCATTTCCCCTCCCTAGAAAACCCCTATCCCATGCCCCCCTTTCCTTTTTGTTTTTATACAATTTTTTTTTAAATGTTAGTCAAAGGCTTTATAAGTTTGGTAATGCTCAATCTCATAGAATCCATTGGGCATCTAACTAATGAGTATTAAATGAGAATGGGCATGGTTATGGTAGAAAATGAGTCCAATAATTGTTATTTTATTTATGGCAGAAAATTAGTCCTATTAATGTTAATTTTTAACCTGACAATACACCGGTAAAGGATATGAGGAATCAATATTTTTTTAAAAGCAGGTTTGTGTTGCACACTCCCTGTGTGAATCTTAGATATTGACTTCAAGGGACAGCAGTATTGGGAAAGCTGGATTATTATAGGCCAGGCCCAAGTACTAACTGCTTGATTATAGACCTGCCAAAAAAAAGTGGGACGAGCCTATGGGTTCAGTTTGATCATGTGTCACTTAAAACTGAGTACCCTCTGAAGGCTAAAAGGCATAAAAGAAGCTAACATAATCACTTATTTCCACACACTGATGTAAGCCATTTGAATATATTGTGTTCCTACTGTTTGTGTAGTACAGTGTAACTTTATTTACTTTAAAATTTCTGCTTTTGTTTTTAAGTGCCAAAATAATTATTTATATGTATCAGGTACTATGTAATATTTCAGCACACTGTGAAATGAGCAAATGAGGCCAATTAACACATCTATTACCTCGGATACTCATGTTTCACCGCGAGAGCATTTTAAATCCACTTCTAAGCAATTTTGAAATGTAAAATGCATTAGTATCAATAGTATACATTTGCTGTGCTATATTACCAAGCTTCTTCTTCTGATTAAACTTATTTCCCTTTTTTCTCCATCTTCTCTTTCCTCTGGTAACCACTAATAACTATATTCTATATTTTTATGAGTTTTGACGTTCTTGGAATGTGTGTGTGTTTGTGTGTGCAAATGTGTGTTAATAATATTAACGACCTTACAACATGGACACCATTGCTATCTTTCTAATACCCCAGTGAGGAAACTGAGGCCCAGGGAAATTGAAGAATGCACCAGGGCAGTGGTAGAGATGAGACGTGAGACTCCACTAGTTGGTTGTTGAGTATTTGCTTTCAGTTGGTGTTTCTCACACTTTAGAATGCACACAAGCTGAGACTATTATTCAAAGTTAGGTTTGGGATTGGTGGTTCATTTGGGAAACCCTGAACTCTGTCTTTTGAGAAAGTCTGTGTGTAACGCTACCACTGTTGCGTTGATGAGCAGTTGTGAATACAAAATCTTCCAGTTTTATGGGATTTCCTATCAAGTTTTGCTGACTTTCTCCAAGTGTTGTGCTTTTCATGCTTTGTCCTTTATTAAGAATTATCCCCTTCCGTGGGTGCCATTATATCTGCTTTCTGCTTTTCAGTTTATGCTGAAGGGACGATCACTGAATAGCATGTCACCTGACAAGTTTAGGCATTCTACTAACAGGTTGAATGAACAGAAGGAAGCTCAGATTTTTTTCCTATAATAAATGCCATTTTTCCATTGAATACAGAATTTTTTTTCCATTTTTTTTAAATAAATTGTGTACGGTGAAAGGAACTGTGTAGTTATTTGTGTGTAGTGTATGTATGGGAGTGAGTGCATGCGCATACAGAGACCACAGAATTACATCCTGCTGCTACACTCCGGCCTGTTCCCCTGAGGGCCTCTCACTGAATTGGAAGCTTGCTGTTTCAGCTACAATGGCTGGCCAGTGAACTCCCCGGACCACCTGTCCACAACTCCCAAAGCTGGGCTTATAAGCATATAACTTTTATATGGAGCTGGGGGTTCAAATTTGGGTCTTCATACTTGCCCAGCAAAGACTATTTATTATTCACTAAGCCCCAGAAGGTTTTGTTCTTAAAAGGGCCTAATTAACCACATTCTAGAAAATTTGCATTATTTAATAACGCCAGAAGAGGCTCTTTATTATAACAGATTAAATAGAAAACATGTGCTCAATACCACTTTCCATTTTAGAATTGTACAGTTAATTTTACCTGTTTGACAGAAAATACCACTTCTCCCTCAATAAAAACTGAAATTGAAGGTGATTGGATAGTTTCCTTTTAAGTTTTAAAACATTTCTGATGCAATAATTTAACAGACACAGTAAAGTCAAAATACTAAACAAAATAACCCACTTAACTTTAATATATATACATACATATATATATATATATATATATATATATATATATATATTCCATTGAATCTCAGAACTGTTTTTTAATTGCAATTACTTCAAAAGAACTTGGTTAATTTTGGTTTGTTACTGAATAAATTTGGCAAGTAAACACAGTAACGTCCTTTTAAGTAGACTAAAATGTAAATGTACTGAATTTTGCCAATAACAAACTGCCAGTGTAATGTAAGAAGATGGTTTTTAACGAAACTGTAGTAGATTTATTGATTTCTGCATGTGAAAATGATTGATTATATTAAATTCTCATTAACTTCTTGGCTGATTTTACTTATGTTGGTTAATATAATGAATGGTCTTGGTCATGTGATTGGCTGATACGCAGTACAGAGAGGATTTTGTCCAAGTGTAAGAGACATTTTTCATATCTCTCATAGAGTAGAAATGATCCCTTGGTTAAATGGATCTAGCAGTTCCTGGTATGTCCAGTTGTGCTTTAGCATGACTCAGTTGCACAAACTGATCTCTGACCTACAGTCTTTAAGTACGAAATCCCTTGAATATGTGGTTTGTTTAAGAAAAAAAAAAACAACCAATGTATGTTGCTTTCATGAAATCTCTGTCTGTCTGTCTATCTATAACTATACAATTAATTTTACATGTATGACAGAAAGTACCTCTTCTCCCTCAATAAAAACTGAAATTTAAGGTGATTGAACACTTTTCTTTTAACTTTTAATAATTTTATCTCTCTATATAGAATATAATCTTTATATAAAATTTAAAGCTATATACATAGAGATATAGATATCTAAGTGCTATTTCTGTTGTTCTAATTATATTCTTTGTGGATTTAGTTACTAGGGAAACATACAAAGCTAACAGATCACTCATACTTAGGGTGTTAGCCACTAGGGCAGACTCAGCCTTCCTGAAAGCAACTAGTCTATTTGTTTTGTCCAAGGACCAGACTTTTCTTTATGAATAGCTTCAACCATTCAACAACGCCAACAATGGATGACTTTGAAGTGTCGAAGTGTGAGTATTGTTATCTGAGTCATAATGAAACTGTCTCCAGGTAACAGATAAAGTCTTACAAGACTTCAGTGGTGAGAACATCGTCTAAATGAGAGGTGGCAAAACAAATATTGGCCATGGCATTAATGTGCAGTTAGATGTTTCTGTGTCTATCTGCTGGCTGGTTTCTTTGCATGGAATAGATTCCAGTGCTCAGTGGTGTGTTGAAATCTGGTGTCCATGGCAACCAAAGCATCTCTGCTCTCCAAGCAAGCACTGTGGGGACCAGCTGAATCTCCCTCAGCTCATACAGTGACTTTAGGAAGGGACCACATTCTTAGCAGATTTTGCGGCTATCTAACTAAGCTCAAAGAGGTCCAACGCACAATCCAAAAGGGAGTATTATCCTCAACATACAAATTTGTTTTGTTGTTTAATTTTCTTGGTCAGTTTGAGATAGAATGACTACATGATTCTTGCTGGTGTTGAACTGTGTTGGCCCAGGCTGTCCACAGGCCCCCAAGCCTCCCTCCTAAGCTTTCCACATGCCGTGATTACAGGCCTCTTTCATCAGTCCTGGTGAATTTTCCTTTTAAAAACTTTTTTTCTAATTTGGCTGTGAAGCAAAAGAGTTGCACATGTATTACACATTGCAGCTGTTGAAATAGGTTGGAGTCTCAGCAAAGGTAGTTAAAATGGGGTAGTTAAAACCAGGGCTTTCAGATTCACCAGCTTTGGGATTGAATCCTGGCTCCAGCGCATTCAATTATTGACTTTAGGTAAGCTACTTAGCATTTTTGAGGCTTAATTTTCTCATTTGCAAAGAGTAATCCAAATAGCACTGACCTCTTAGGGTGCTGGGATGAGCCACTGAGGATCCTCTAGGGATAGAGAAGGGCCTTGTATGTCAAGCATTCTTTTATAGTTATTTTGAATCTCATCCCTGATGTGAAGGGAAACTCTGTTGTCCAAATAGTACAGGTATTTTTTTTTTTTGGACTTTCAGGCAGTCTGTCTGATATTCCTTGAGGTGGTTTTTATAGCTGTTGTGTCCTAAAAGGCAATAGCAGAGCTTTGAGATATTTTTCCCCACAGAGGATGCAAAGGGCTAGAGGGAAATATGCTGTGCTCTGCCACACAGGAGATTAAGTTGAGCTGCTCAGACAGATTATGTGTCAAAATAAATTGAGTGCCTGGGCATCACCCCTTAAATACGAACATATAGGAGTTAGTCTTTCCTCTAGGGGAAAAGGCTCTTCCTTTTTGTTTAAAAGAAAACAGGTTACTTACAAACTTAATACAGGCACTGGATTTGCTGTGTCCCTAGAGGAAAGCATCTCGTTGACATAAAGCTACTGTCATATGCTAAGAAAATGATATTGCAATGTTAATTTCTTGTTCTGCCCATCCCCCAACTTTTTTCCTTCTGAAGCTCATTGATTTATATGGCATTAACTCAGGATTTCAGAGTAATATTGATAGTTGTGATTTGTTGAAGTGACATCTTCAAATAACCTTTCCTTAGCAAATGATCCAGACCAGTGTATCCAGTAGCCTGTTTTGGGGAAGGATGAATACAATTAATGATTCTTTCAAGGTGTTTTTTCAGCCTCTAGAGAGGGAAGTGAATTGTTTTTGTATTAATTCATGTTCTGATTTGTGTCAGAAAACCATAGTGAAGTTCACTGTTGATTTTTATAGACAAAATCTGTATTTCATTCTTTAGCTCATATATATATATATATATATATATATATATATATATATATATCAATAATCTTGCTTTTAGTACTAACAACTACTCCCCTCATGATTCATAACTGCAACTTTTCCTTATCCATATTCAGTGAGGTCCTATATGTAGTCATTAGTTCTGCTTACGACCTTCAGTACCACACCAATTAAGTCTAGGTCTTGGCTTTAATACCTGTGTTGGCCTATTATATTTTTTTCTCCGAGTCTAGTGCTTCTCACAGTTGAGCCTGTGTCAGAATCACTGGAGACTCTGTGAAACATACATGGCTGGCTCTGTCTCCACTGGTTTGACAAAGTAGGAATAGAATTGGGCCTGAGAATTTGTACATTTATGTTCCTGTTGCTGCTAGTGGTTTGTAGAATACATTCTGAGATGATCACTAGCCTAAACTTGTGCAAACATCTCTGACATGTGGGAATTAGATGTAGACCTATAATTGAAGTGCTATAAACTTAGTATAACCACCAGAAGATACATCAAATACTAGGGCTTACTATATGCGGGCCACTGTGATACATGTATCATTCCTCTTACAAGTAGAAGTTAGGTCATAAAATAATCACAGCGTGACGTGCAGATGTTCATGCTGAATTAGTTGTGAGGACCTCATGACACAAACATTCAGGCATCCTTAGCTCCCACCACACTGTCAGACATGCTTTGAATCAAACAGCAAGTTAAAAGTATGGCATTCAGACTAGAGGGAACAAAAGAGTCCCAGATACTGGTAATTGGAAGAATACTCTATCCCACTGTAACTATAGTTACACTGCCTTGTTACCTAATCCTGAAGGCCACCAATAGCACTTTCCATGCCTTAATTCCCTTTTGAGGTTTTAACATTGAAATGGAATAAGCAACTGTCCTCTAAAAGACACTTGAAGAAAACATTTGATCTCAAAAGCAGTTATCTTAACAAAATAAACAAAGAAACTGAAAACATGGAGGAAACAGGTAATATTGGGAACGTGCTATAGTTTAGGCCTCCAGTGTCCTCCAGTGTCCTCCAGTGCTCTCCAGTGCTCTCCAGTGCCCTCCAGTGCTCTCCAGTGCCCCCAGTGCTCTCCAGTGCCCTCCAGTGCCCTCCAGTGCCCATTTCTAAAGGCTTTGTCCTTAGCTGGTGTTATTGGAAGGTGATAGAAGTTTTAAGAGGAAGGGCCTAATCAGAGAATTTGGTTGTTAGTGGGGGATGAGGTGTCCTCAAATGTAATTTTGAGGGCCAGCCTATTTCCCTCCTTTGTCTGACTCTGAGGTGAGGACTTCATCCATCATATGATTCCAACATGATGTATGTACCACACCTCACAACAGGTCCAAAATGATCAGGCCATCAACTATGGCATGAAACCTCTGAAATGGAGGTCAAGACATTTTTGATTTTTTTTTTTACAGTGACAACAAGCTCACTAATATCGAAGAGTGTAAGAAAACTTCTCAAGTGTCTAACAGTCCCCAGTGTGCAAATTGATATTGTCAGAGGGGAAGGTAGCCACATGTAGAGAACAAAACAGGATATTATTGAAAAGAACAAGCACAACAGAAAAGAGCTCTGGGAAATTAACAGTCTTAGCAGTTAAAAAAAAAACAAAAAAACAAAACCAACTTCCATTGAAAGGTTAGAGTACTGTTTTATAAATGCCCCCAGAAGTTCAACCCAAAGACAATAAGATTAATTCAAATGAGATTAATTCAATATGCCAACTTTGATGGGAGAAACTTCACAAGTCCTTGTCCTGGCTGTTGAAGGAGGGAGAGCTAATTTTCTTCAGGAGTCAGCCCTAAAAACATATGTACATATATGCCAACGAAATGGGTTCAGTAGATTGTATGCACAGACATGTATGTATATAATAACAGTTGAAGAAGCAGAGGTCCTGAACTTGAGAGGGAGTGGGGTCATGGGGGAGTTAGGTGAGGGAAAAGGAGGGATGGAAAGGATGGAAATGCAGTTTTAATATATGGACATTAGGCAGTAGAAAGAATCCGTGGTTTGTAAAAGTGGTTTAGATTTTTGCCTCAAATGAGTTGGAATATGGGCAGAGACAGGTAGAACAGCGACCTGCTATTCTTTTGGAAACCTGCTGACTGTCTTAGATTAGCTGTGTCTGATTTTCTTGTTGTTGTTGAGACATATGACTATTGGGGATATTTTTCTTTACTGGCCTTACCTATCTGGTGTTCTAAAATCTTTCCACAATTTATTCTGTACTTCACATTTACCCTTTTCACACTTAGAAATTTTTAAAATAAATTTTGTTGTGTACAACTAAGATATCCAGCACAATGCTGAGGGATACATATAGCAAAGTTGGTTATCATGAAGCAAATTAGCTGATCCACTCTGTTGACATCATTACCCTTATTTTTAACTTTTTATACAATATATTTTGATTATATATCTTTCACCAAGTCCTCCCAGATCCACCCTGCCTCCCTACTCACCCAATTTAATGCTCTTTACTCTTTTTTGTGGCAAGATCAGTAGCAGTTAAACTGTCATCTAGCATGGATCCCAAAGAGTATAATTTTATTACCTGTAGGTCTGCATCATGTAAATAGTTCTTTAGGCTTCATCATCCTGAACATTCATAGCTTTGTATCTGCCCACAATGAATCAATATTCTCGGAGTACATTTGTTAAATAATGAAGCCATTTATGAAAGAATGTTGTCAACTCATATTTAACATCAGAACTACGGTTTCCTATAACCCTTATATTCTTAAAAGTCACACTAAATTAAGATTTAATTAAAACAATGAGATTTCAATATTTTGAATTACTTTGAACTAATAGCCCTGTACCAATTTAACCCTTCATTTGATTTAACATAAGATTATATCTTAGAGAGGTACTGAGTAAAATCATGAAAATAAGCTTATTAAACTTTTACATGGGGTTGACCAGGTTTTTGTCAAAATAATTAAAAATGAAGGGACAGCTGATTAGGACACAAGAGTCATTGAAGCATTTATGTGATGCATAATGAAACAAAAACTTTCCCATATCCATGACTCAGATGCTTCAATGTCTAAACTGCTCCCAATCTATCCGACTGGTAGTAGCTAATAATTCTATAAGCGATATATTGTCAGATACCTTTTGCTATGTAAGCTATCCTATGTAATTGTCATGAACTCTCAGGTTAGAAACTTCTCTCACTTTTTATACTAGAAAATATAAAATATTTAAAAGAGCTTAAATAACATCACCAGGATATATGAAATAAGAAGTAGGATAATTGTAACACTTAGGATGCTTTTTAGATTTACTTTCTCCAACTTCGTGTGTGTGTGTGTGTGTGTGTGTGTGTGTGTGTGTGTGTGTGTGTG
>JANHMN010000005.1:110982883-111111995 GCA_030674055.1 Rhabdomys pumilio
CAGTTTGGTGGTATTAATATATTCATATAAAAACATACAGTTTGGTGGTATTAATATATTCATATAGTTGTATAGTCATCTAGCCAGTGAAGTCAGAATCTTCTTATCACCTTAAAGGAAAAGGAAGCTTGAGGCTATTCTCAGGGTCTCCTTTGGTGTTCCCTACCCTGTCATCTGCCCCTACTGTGGTAGGCACCACTAATCTAGCTTATTTTCTACGTTGCTGAAGATTTTCTACAAAATACCACCCTTCACGCCATAAAATTCACTGGTGATTCAGCATTTCTTTTTCTTAAAAGGCAAATAACACCCTGTCCTTCATCATTTTGTTTTTACGTAATTTGACATCACTTAGAGTTTGGATGCACTAATGTGGGCTCTGAGAGCGACGTCTGCTACCTTCTGGCCAATACTTACCGTACAGATGTTACAATGTGAAAAAAGAAGTACATCTTGAATTGAGACAATTACAGTGTGTTAAGGGAAGCTCACTTATGGCTGTATAGCAGTGCTACTCAGAGTATCCCTTGATGGCTAATGCCATTCTGGGAATATGTTATTGACTTACAAGGATGTACGCACAAAAAAAAATTGACAGAAAGTGTTGAACTTTTTGCACAAATAAACTGTGTATTTTTTTTGCCATTTGAGTCTAATAATTCAAAACTGGAACTGGCATTTTGTATACCTCTTTTATCTTACTTTTACGTATTGATGAATCAATCTTATCTTAGGAAAGTCACAATCCTGGATGCATTAGAAAACAAAATGAACAAAATAAAACTAGTCACCTACCAGTGGCAGTTTCTATGGTATTCATCCTAATTCTTCTCAAATGTTGACATTCACTGAATCACCTGGAATGCTTAATAAAACATAGGATTACTGGTCTTTACATAGGGGTGGAGGTAGGGAGTGGGAAAATTTTCTTTTCTAACGAGTTTCTAGATGGTGTCTATATTTCTGGTACTTTGAAAATCCTTGCCTAAGGTTACCATATTGCTGGCAGCAGAAACATTGTTGCCAGTGAATTTCAGGTTGGTGTGCTGTACAGAAGCTCCTCGTGTTCATTTGAAAGCTTTTCTTCTTCCAGTGATCATGCCTGTGTTAAGTGATGTTAGGCTAAACCTCAGTGTGAAGCTTATCTTGGTGACTGGTAGAAAACCACTGACTGTTAGGGTTGACAACCTCAGGAGAGCCTACAGAATATATGTGGTCATGCTTGATAAGATGCTGACACTCTTCTTAGAAGGGTAAGATGCATGTTTCACTTCTCAGGTGAATTGGAGCCATGGTTGGGTGAAAATCATCTCTTTTTTGTTTGTTTGTTTTTTTGAAAAGGGTTTTAGACAGACTGTTGACAGCGCTGTAGAATTTATGACTGTTCAAGTAGTGCAAATGCCCGAGGTAGCCCTTCCTTGTGGTTTCAAAGAGACAGCACATACCACTTTGAGATATTTGCATCGGCCTCCAGGAGGTGACATAGGCAATTTCTTAGGGAAAATTTGCATTGCATAGCCACAGCATGCTGTCCAGTAATAACTATTATCACATGTCATCCCGAAGAGCATGTACTAACCTTAAAAGCTTTTATAAAAATGACCTTCAGAAAACATCATCTTTGGACTTGTCAAATACATCAATTGCTGGCACTGCAGGCAGAGTAGGTTCCCTTTAACAAATGTGCAAATCTTTGCACTGTCCATATCACTCTATATACTGGATGCTGTCTGCCCTTCACTAAAGTTGTAGGAATGAGCCTCCCATGATTTGGGGTTTTATAACTTGTGAGAAAATTTCTTCTCAAACTCCTTGCATTCGACTTGCTTGGAACTCATGCTAGAGTTCTTAGATGGGGCCTGAGATTATGTATTTTTATAGGATTCTATTGATGCTGGTGTTTTTTAGCTTAAGGAGCACATGTGAAGTGGCAAGCTGCTAAGTAGTTTTGAACCTCTTCTTTCCTAGGGAAACCCCTCTTCTGAATTAGTAAGTAGAATACTAGTGTGATACTCCACTAGAAGCTTATCGCGATTGCCCAGAGTAGTCTTTGCCTGAATCCTTATGTTCATAGAATAATAATATGTAATTTCTAATACAAAAATACTTTATTTCTTCTACATTACCTTAGTTGTCAAAATGACCGAGTTCAGGAGCTCAGGGTACAACACAATGACAAAACATATGCATATCATGTGTAAATTCTTGCAAGCTTCCCTCATCCAAAATTTGTCAGGTTTATTTCTACCAGAAAGTGCTGTTGGATGGAAAGGTTATCATGAATGTCATTCTGAAGGAAATTCTAAACCATGTTATCCGAGAAAACTTCCCGTATCTAAGAAAAGACAAAATGAGGTCTTTGGAATACGTTACTGAATGATATCCTCAGCTTTCATTCATTAACCTTTAACTAGCTATCAATGGCCGGTGGCACATGAGACAAGTACTGCTATGACAAAATGAGCATTTTATTGGTCTTGAGTGAAATAGGAAGAGTGAGAAATATTATTGTACTTATATATGGACGTTGTACCGGCTGGTTTTGTTTGTCAACTTGACACAAGCTAGAGTCATCAGAGAAGAAGGATCTTCAGTTGAAGAAATACCTCCACGAGATCCAGCTGAAAGACATTTTCTTAATTAGTGACTGATGGGAGAGAGGCCAGCCTATTGTGGGTGATTCCTTCTCTGGGTTGGTGGTCTTGGGTTCTATAAGGAAGCAGACTGAACAAGCCATGGGGAGCAAGCCAGTAAGCAGCACTCCTCTATGGCCTCTGCATCAGTTCATGCTACTAGGTTCCTGTTCTGAGTTCCTGTCCTGACTTCCTTCAATGAACAGTGATGTGAAAGTGTACAGCAAATAAGCCCTTTCCTCCCCAACGTGCTCTTTGGTCGTGGTGTTTCATTGCAGTAATAGAAACCCTAACTAAGACAGCCATCATACATACCTCTCTTTCCAAAGGTTATTTTATTGTAAAGTAACAGGAATTGCTTTAGACAATGAAATATACTCAGATCTGAAGACGGATGCAAGATACTTTTTCTGGCCAAACGTATCAGTTAGGAAGGTTTTCAGCTAAAAGTGGTAGAAAATCTGAATTGCAGTGGCTTGAAATAGGGTGAATTTTCTAGTGCATACAGAAGTCTGGAAGTTGGTAACTGTCGGCTATTGCTCAACTAGTAAGTGGCATAAGTGCCTTGGTACGCTTATTTCCCCCACCTGCATCATGGTTTTGGAATGTGTGCCATAGCTGCAGATGCTGTGTCTATGTTTAAAGCCAGTAAATGTGAAAAGGCACTCAACTTACCAGGAGAGTAGAAACTTTCCAATAAACCTCTCACTAATTTCTCCTCCAAAGTGAGATTACAACTGTCACATGGCCACATGGTCATATCACCATATCAGGAAAACCTTGCGTTGATCTGGATTGCCTTGAAACACATTTTTAAAAAAGGTTTTTATTTCTTTATTATATGTAAGTACACAGTAGCTGTCCTCAGACATCTCATTACAGATGGTCGTGAGCCACCATGTGAGTGCTGGGATTTGAACTCAGGACCTCCGGAAGAGCAATCAGTGCTCTTAACCGCGGACCCACCTCACCAGCTCCTTGAAACATTTGCAAACAAGAAAGAATAGCTTTCTTCAAATGTTAAAAAGTACATTCATTTATTTATTCTGAGTGTGTTTGGGGGTGATCATGCTATGTGGCAACTTTCAATCGTTAGTTTTGTCCTTCTACTGTGTGGAACCTGGGTATTGAACTCAAATCACCAAACTTGGTGGGAGATGCTTCAACCCACTGAGCCATCTCCATAGTCCTTCACACAACGTTTATGTATGCAGCTGTGTGCCTGCTTTGAGTGTGCAAAAATAACCAGAGGTAGGACGCCTCTTCTTGCTGTGATACAGCTTTGTTCTTTTCTTTGCAAAATGCACTTTTCAATGCTGTAATAAAGTGTATATTAGAATGATTTGATAGAAGGGAGAAACAAAGGTCAAACAGGTTTTCAGTATCCAAACTCTTTGTCTTTAACTGACATACGTATATATACTGGGTTCTCAAGGCACAGACTCTGCCTGGATTCCAAAGAAAACATAAATGATCCTCACATCCTGCATATGAATTCTGTTTTTAAAATAAATAACAGAATCTTCAAAGTCACAATCCTGATGGCCCCTCCTTATCCCACCATCTTTGTAGAAAGTCAAGTATTAAACAGCTTGTGTTGTCAGCCTAATGAATCCCTAATGATTCCGAAAGAAAACCTTGCATTATTAATTATAATTAGAATGCCTCTTGGGATGCTTCAAGATTCAGCTGTTGATAAAGAGCAATCAATAAGTTTTGTTTTTCTAATGAAGCCGTGTGGAACATGAAAGTCCTGAACTCACTTGTATTTTCTTTTTAAAAATGTTCTTTGAAGATTGATTTCTTTTATTCCAGTACTTTTGGTGTATTTTCACTTTAGGTTTTAGGTAATCTTTTTTGCTTTATCAACGAATCCTAATTAGATTCCTATTTGAGTTTTGCTAACTCCTGAATTTAACTACTTGTCTCCCTTTATTTAATCTTACTAAAATAATTTAGTTGTAACCGTGACTTAACTTTTTGTTTGCAATCGAAAATTTCAGTTTTTGTAGTGTGTGTGTGTGTTTTTTAATGTTCTCAGTAAAAACCATAGCTTTTACAGTTAGAAATCACATTTTCAGTGTGGCATAAGACTTCAAAGACAATCCTCTCTATATCTTTTTGGCTTAGAATTATCTCATACATTTTTATCTATGGTATAGTCAATGAATGTAAAGGAATGATTTCCATATTGCATGCATTCTAGAATTTCTGGAGGACAATGAAATGAAAGACAAATTAATTTTGTTACACTTAATCTAAGGGACATAGGTGTGTTTCTCATATAAAGTTCTTTAGGCAATAATGAAGCTGAAAGGAGAAGGTAGCCTTCTTTTGATAACATTTAGAATCAAGCTGGTTCTTTTTATAGAGTTTCCTTTCATACCTTCAAAAAGCAATGTAAAGCATCTTGTACCCAGACATAGATGATGGTGCTGGTGGGACAGGGTGACAGAGTTATCAAAACTAGAATTTCAGAGAAATGTTTGTGGATTTCAGAGCGCATGATGGGAAGTTTTAGCTTCTGGGTGTTGTGAGCATGGAAGGGAAATGCTGTCTTTCCCTTGTATTGCTTCCACTTTTTTTGGTTGACATATAACTGTAAGCTTTGCCCCCTCTCTTTGTCCTTCATAAGAGTTGAAACTTGTTTGGGTTGACGCTTTGTGTTAAGAGCTCTGTAAGTGCTGACCAGTGACCTCAAGCTTCAGGGGTTAAGGACTATGGTTTGTGTTGTTGTTGTTCCTTAAATGACATTCGCCATTGTATTTGGGCACAATACTTAAAGGATAATTTGTATGCCAGTAATGACAGGGTGGAAGCGAATGAGATGAGAAGAAAGGGAAAAAATGTTGAATCTGATCATCACAGACACATTCTGGGTTTTTAATTGGATATTTTATTCATTTACATTTCAAATGTTATCCCTTTTCCCGGTTTTCCCTCTGCAAACCCCCTATCCCATCCCCATCCCCATCCCCTCTTACCCTGCTTCTATGGGGGTGCTCCCCCATCCACTCACCCACTCCTGCCTCCCCGCCCTAGCATTCCTCTTGGACATCAAACCTTCACAGGACCAAGGACCTCCCATTGATGCCAGATAAAGCCCCTTCAGCTCCTTCAGTCCTTCCCCTAACTCCTCCATTGGAGTTCCTGTGCTCAGTCTGATGGTTGGCTGCAAGCATCCACATCTGTATTGGTCAGGATCTGGCAGAGCCTCTCAGGATACAGCTGTATCAGGCTCCTGTCAGTAAGCACTTCTTGGCATTTGCAATAGTGTCCCCAGGTGGGGCAGTCTCTGGATGGCCTTTCCTTCAGTCTCTGCTCCACTCTTTGTCTATGTATTTTTTGTTTTTTGACAGAAGCAGTTCTGGGTTAAAATTTTAGAAATGGGTGTGTGGCCCCATCCCTTAACTAACCTCTGGATATGGTCTCGACAGGTTCTCTCTGCCCTTTTGGGGTTATTTCAGCTGTCATCCCCATGGAGTCCTGGGAGGATCTTGCCTTCCTGGCATCTGGGATTTTCTGGTTGCTACCCCCCAGTACCCCATCCCCCATTGCTACACACCTCTGTTCAATTTCCTGACCCTCTGTACATCTCCATCTCCTCCCATACCTGATTCTTCCCCTCTTTTTCCACATTCTGGTTTTAAATTAACCTTACATATTGCTGCCTAAGAAATTGACAATAAAATGTGTGACTCCGCTATTCTTGGGAGATGAAAATATTATCTCAGCTCTCTAAAATGAGGTTGCAGTGTTGAAGTGATGCCAGCTTCCCTGCTGGGCAGCCTGCTGACATTTCACCTAGGCACTGAGTTTTCTGTTACTCTGCCTGTGACCTTCCTGCTGTTCGCACTTGGCCAAAAGGCTCAGTTTCCCCCCACCCACGGTGTGAGAATATGCCCTTTGCTGCACTTGAGCCAAGACTGATTCCAACCTTTCAGTTGCTCCTTTCCTGCTGTGTTGGGGAGGCACAGAGTGTAAAGCAGTATCACAACTGTTGGACTCCCTAGCCAAAAGATAAGGACTCTCTGAAAGTTAAGCAGCGCATCTTTGAAGTTGGTGGCCAGCCCCTAGGTCCCTCTGTCTTTGAAGTTTGATTCAGATCTGCTTTTCACCTTAGAGGTGCTGTGGAGTATTTCACAGATATTTCAACTTTGGAAGTTCTGTTGTGAATTAACTAGAGAACTTTTTAAAAACAGTCAAGCCTGGATTATGTTGGCCAGTTCTTTGTTGCTATACAGTGAAGTACCTCAACATTCATAGATTATAGGGTACTTGTTACTATTATTCACAAGTCTGTAGGTCATCTGGTGGTTCTCTTAAGTGACAGATGTGGTTGTTCTTGGCTGGATTTCCTCATGTATTTATAGTTAGCTTCAAGGTCAGCTCATGCAGGCAGATCTAGAGTGAATGGTCTCTCTTATATCTTTCAGTTGGCCTGTTTGGGAGTCGAAGGATCAGATGGGGATGGTTGAATTCCAAGGGTAGGGATGAAAGCATGTAAGCTCTCTTGGAGAGCATTTTATTGAAGCACTCAAGTCATATGGCCAGTCTGATTTCAAAAGGTGACAACTGCACTCTCTTTCTCTATATGGGAAGAACTACAAAGTCAAATTACAAGGCAATGGATTCCTAGAGAGAAAGATATTAAGATGGGGTTTGGAATATGCCTGAGTAGGTGATGCAGCCGGTTAGAGTTTACTAGGAATGAATGCATGGGTGTGTGTTCTAAAGACATGTCTGGTGGACAAGGTGTGCAAGGCAGGTCCTGAGTAGTATTTCATACTTTTATAGTCCGTTAGTATCCATCACTTCTTGGGGCTGTTATAAAGAATCCCAACCTGCTTTCTTTACTTCACAGGTATCATGAACTACTTAGCACTGCTTTCTCAGAGCCACTACCAGGTATTCAAGGTCTGTTAACCCAGAGTGAAACCCGATGGATATGGTGGAGTGCTCACTAATACCTACTTGCTATTTATTGTTTGTGTTCAAAGCCCCCAGACAGATGATGCTTCTTCAGTCCAGTGGTTAAGCTATGATGTGGTTGTCACTATTGTTTTATCCTAAAGATTGAGATACTATGATGTAAAAGCTGTGAATAACCCTTCCTGTCAATACAGATACAAACCATTTAATGACTGTGATCATCAGTGGTGAATATCTTTGTAATTTTACCTCATATGTAACATTCTCTTAGTCATCTTACTCTTGGTGCTTAGTTCAGTTTATCCTTTTGACAACCCGTAAGGTTCTAAATGATGGATGACACTTCCTGTTCCTACTTGTATAGCCTCAACTCCTGTCTCTCCTTACCCCATTTCCCATCTGCTTCAAACAACATTATCCTTTTTAGTGAACCATGAGAAACTGGTGCACCCCACCTTAGGGCCATTGCACAAGCCATTTTTTCTGCTTAACAAACTTTCCTTCACACATTGCCTTAATCTCTTTATCTTTACTTATTTGGTCAGATAACAAGGCCTCTGCTTATTTCCTTACTTATTACAGCACATGACAACCCGTTCACTCCAGTGTCCCCAGCTGTCCTTCATGCTGTAGTGTCTGTCTATTTTTCTTAACACGAATGCAAACTGGCATGTTACAGGATTTACTCACTTATAAACTGCATAGTGTTCAGTCCTCTTTCTTCATGTGAAAAGTCTCTAAGACCATTTCAGGGTCTCCGTGACTCAGTGGAAGAGTTCAGAAGAGCTAACATATAGTCATAATCACTACTATGGTTCTCTTTTGTTGGGGAGATAGAAAACAGAATAAATAAAGGCAGAAAGGACATGGAGTGAAGCCCAGGGGGAACTAAACACAGGCTTCCTGGAGTCGTCTTCTAGTGAAGTAAAAATATGCACATAAGTTGCTTAGGAAGGAATAGTGACACGTGTGAAACATTGTTTACCCGGGAAGGACATTGGACACTCAGTGCCTGAAGATCTTATTGGAAGCTGTAAGGACCCTTTTCCCACTATATATCCAAATTCCACATTCCCAAACTGAAAACAAGTGTTGAACATACGCCACATTATTTATAGAAATAGCTAACATACAGCGAGACTTTCCTAGCCGTCCCTGAGTGATTGCTCCCAAACCAGGTTTTCAAATTCTAACCAAAGGTCAACTTTCTAAGCAGGATTTTCTAAGAAAAGAGGTTTCCAGGATCACTATAGTAACCATTTTATCTGCACCATGCAAGAGTATAAAGTTTTTGAGCACAGAGATCTTTCTTTTTTTATTTCACCTGAGAACCATGCCTAAGTGTGTCATGGGTTATCAATAAGTGCTGGTTGAGTGAAGGAAATGCAGCTTGTATTAAATTCTCTGTGATAGAAATGTCATGCAAAGGATGAAAGATTCTCTAACTTTTTTCCATAGAGAATTGGAATTGTCAGAAGACTTACCTGTCACCCAAGCAATTTCCTGTCTAGGGAGCCTGACATCAGCCCAGTCCCTACTTCGTGATAGGATTTTGTGATGCTTTCACATGGAAGTATGTCTTTTCAACAGTTTTAAAAACCTGCATGATGGAGTTGGTCAGCAGATGAGTTGGAAAGTAGTCTTCTAATGTCCCTGTGCTCAGGAACACCATGACTAGAGTAACCTAGTTATTTCTTTCGTGATGTTTTAAGACTCTTGGTATGCTTTCCCTCCCCTTTCCTTTTGGTATTGCCTGGTAGAGGGTGCCTTTAGACATCTCTTCACTAGTGAGAACTAAGGAGTGGCCCAGGAGTGCCGGTCACTTTTCTTGAGTCTGATTGTGGCTTTTATATCAGCAATTCTGTCTTCTTTTAATGTTTATTCTTTTTTGATATTAATCATTTTATTTGTTTACATTTCAACTGTTGTCATCCTTCCTGGATTCCCCTCCACAACCTACCCATCCCCTCCCCCTACTTCTATGAGGGTGCTTCTCCAGCCACCCACCTACTCCCACCTCCCTGCCCTAGCATTCCCTTACACTGGGGCATTGAGCCTCAACAGGACCAAGGGCCTCTCCTCCCATTGATACCCTACAAGGCCGTCCTCTGCTACATATGTATCTGGAGCTATGGGTTCCTCCATATATACTCTGGTTGGTGGTTTAGTCCCTGGGAGCTCTGGGTGGTCTGGTAAGTTGATATTGTTCTTCCTATGGCATTGTATTCTTAAACACAAAGTGCCATGCCAAGGATTTCCCTTCCATGTAAAGCACATCTCCTTCTTTGACCTCTGTTTGCTGATCCTGAGCCATTTTTTCATTGTGACTATGTAAGATCTTCAGTTTACCTATAAGCTATTGACTTTTTAGGTAAAAAGCTCATTTATCATCTCCTGAACTCATTCAGTAGTAGAAAGATTGAGCTAATTTCAAAGCTACTTGTGTGAAAATTTGAGCCCATCTGGAAAGTTCATTTCACCATAAATTTGCTTGTCACATCTGAAGTTTTAATGGATGGGATGAATCATTTGTTTAAACAAATAGCACCCAATCCATGCTCTGTGTTTTAGCTTAAGATTGGTCACAGCTCAGAAACTATTCAATTGAATTCACCAGCAGAAAACAATTAATGGTCTCTAAAATGAGTGTCCCACCATCATGTTAAAATATAAATCTCATACTTGTTATTAAAATTAATTTTTAATGTCATTGCAGCAGTAATGTATTGAAATATTGATACAAATATAATATGCTATGATTGAATCTTAATAACAGTTCTAACTAATGTTGAGTTATTTTTGTCTAGGGAGAATTATTTTTTATGAATTGAAGGGTAATTATGAGACTGTTGAAGGTCATAGAAAAATACTTCCACTCCAAGACTCCTCAATAGATCAGATGTGACACAATAAATTCCAGAAGAGATAAACTGTCAAAAAGCATTCACCAGCAATGTATACAAATTACTAGGCTTGAAGAGAAATGTTTTAAACACAGCTTCTAGTTATCTGAGGTAGTTAGTTATTTGGACAATGTTGGGTTAGCCTTTCCTGAAACATAAGGCAGGGGCAGGAGGTGGAGGAGTTTAAAGCCAGACTCAGATCCAGAGAGAGTTGAAAGTCAACTTGAGCTATAAGAGAGATTACCTAACAATAACCCCCCAAATGGAATCACATATCAAAATATTATAGTACTCAGCTAGAGCTCCTGGCTGTGGTGATTTTGTGGCTTTATGCAATGTGAATTTCAGCCTCCAGTTCTCCATTTAGTAGTTAAAAATATCAGGTCCAAGGATGTATTTGAATTTGATACAGTAAACTATTAGGAAAGCACAGAAGTAAACTCACAATCTTTTGCATTTTAGGCCACTATATCACTTTGGTTCAATTTTACATTCTAAAGTAATGTTTTTCACAACCCAGCAGACATTCAAGTCACCTGAAGTCTTAATATAGACTGCCTGGTTCTATACTGTAGTTTCTGTTTCCAAATGTCTGGGATAGGGCCAGAGAATTTGTATTCCTATACATTTCCCAAGTGATAGGCTGATGGTGTTTGTTCAGAGAACATACCAGGAACGATTAGTCTAGAAGAATGTAGAGAGGAGAGCAAGGAAACAGAATTGTCTGTGGAATTTCCTGTAGGGTAAGAGAAAATGGTAGTTTGGTGGGTGAGTGGATGGATGGATGGATGGATGGATGGATGGATGGATGGAGTGGAACAAGTCCTGGACACATTAATACTGAGACTGGGTTTACATTTGTAAACACACACACACACACACACACACACACACACACACACACACACGCACACACACGCACACACAGAGTTACATATTCTTAAATATAACCTATTCAGTCTGTCTAATGTTACCTGTATATATGTTTTCAGGACTGATTTTTTGGCACCAGACTGGCACTAATTGGTTGTATTCTTTCCTGCTCTTGGCTTTCCTTAGTTGCCTATTGTTCTTTGTGTGGGGTTGAGGCTTCTGGGGCTTCTGTCTATCCAGTTTGGTACAATAATTGGTTAGACCCAAATTTTCTTGTTTAAATCCCACTTTATGGTCCCTTTCACCTTCCTTCTAACAAAACATGTTCTTATTGATATGGAGACTAATTCGCGATTATGGGAGGAGAGAAGAGGCACTAGAGAAGTGGACAAAAACAACACAAATGGATTCTGGGACTTGAGAAAACAGGGAAGTCTGAAAGATTGTTTTAACAGCTGTGAAGGACAAAGAAATTGCAAAATGGGGAAAGGGTTTGCAGAAATGTTATTGTGGAGTAGTAATGGATTTCTATTATTGTCCATTGAAAGACACTTTTTAAAAAAGAGCTGCATTGTGGGTTATCTGTGGATTCTTAGAATTAGGTTTACCTAAAGTACCTAAAACTGTCTCTACTGTAATAAAATTTGTTTTTCAGAGAGAAGCATAGGACTCCATACAAATTACGTTTCCAAGGAAAACAGGGTAGATGGGATAAGAAGAATATTATAAGTTAGCAAATACATATAGTCACCTGAAAGCTCTTGCTGTTGGTGACTCAGCAGACTCTCCCCATTGTTGCAATAGAATGAGAGAGAGGAATAAAAGCATGGAGATACAGGAGAGGACTTAACCTTACAGCCTTTGTAAAACGAGAAAATGCACTGTGTTTTAAAGGGTTGATAAAAAAAACTTTTTAAGTCTTCTTTCTGTTCCCCAGGAACCAAGTATATTTATTATCTATATAAAAATGACTTGGAAATTTAACAGTTAAGAATAACAACAAACATTTAATTTGCTCAAACGTGTAAATTTGTTCCATATGGGTAGGATTCAGCAGGATGGCTAACCTCTCTTCTTTCTGTTTTGAGCCAGATGGAACAGAAGAACTCGCCTGCAGTAACCAGTTTTCCAAACAGCCATGGATGGCTTCCCTCAGCATATTAAGAAATTCACCAAGTTTAGAGCTTTTCTTACATGTAGTAGCTTTGTCTGTGGCCTGTGTATGTGTCTGTCTGTCTGTCTGTCTGTCTGTCTGTCTGTCTGTCTGTGTGTATGCATGTATGTATACACTTACACTCCTGTATCTCCACCCATCCCCATATTCCTTATCTTAATTTTTCTTACCAGAGAGTACCTTCTGAAATAAGTAAATTTTGTACTATTTAAGAAATAACTTCATTTTAATAACAATTATACATATTTCTATCAATAGGTTATGGCTATGCAATAAATCCTAGCTAATCCTCCTGTTCCAACAAAACCACTACTTTTCCCTAGAAAGACAGCCCAGTATTAACCACCTCAGTCCCCGAGCCCAGGGAATGGGGGCGTCGACTCTTCATTAACTTCTTCAAACTTATTACAGCCGTTGAGATATTAAAAGAGGGCAGGGGGAAGAGTAAACTGATAAGTCTCTGACGCTGTGTCTTCACTGCATCCAGCTGGAATTCCATCATCAGAGTTTTGAGCAGGTCTGCTCAGCTTGCTTGATGAGTAGATACACCAAGGCTGTATATTCTGCAATATACAATTCTCAAAACAAATTTTAGTATCAAGATAATTTTGTTTGAATTCTGGAATCTAGTCTTCTGGTGGCCTGCCTCTGTCATGTCTAATCCATATAATTCTGGGAGTTTCTATGAGGGTGTGCTCCCACCATCCTCTCATTCCTGCCTCCCTGCTCTTGAAATTCCCCAACACTAGAGAATCCAAACTTTCAGGTACCAAGGCCGTCCACTTCCACTGATGCCTGGCAAGGCGACCCTCAACTACCTATACAGGAGGAGCCATGAGTCCCTCCCTTTGTGTTCTCGGGCTGGAGATTTTAGAATGGCTACTCCAGCTTGTTTCTTAGGACCATTTGCTTGAAAAATTGTTTTCCAGCCTTTTACTCTAAGGTAGTGTCTGTCTTTGCACTGAGATGGATTTCCTGTATGCAGCAAAATGCTGGGTCCTGTTTACATATCCAGTCCATTAAGCCTATGTCTTTTTATTGGGGACTTGAGTCCATTGATGTTAAGAGATACCAAGGAACACTGATTGTTGCTTCCTGTTATTTTTGTTATTAGTGGTGGAATTATCTTTGTGTGGTTATCTTCATTTGGATTTGTTGGAAGAGGATTACTTTCTTGCTCTTTCTAGGGTATAATTTCCCTCCTTGTATTGAAGCTTTCCAGCTATTATCCTTTGTAGTTCTGGGTTTGTACAAAGATATTGTGTAAATTTGGCTTTGTTGTGGAATATCTTAGTTTCTCCATTTATGGTAATTGAGAGTTTTGCTGGGTATAGTAGCCTGGGCTGGCGTTTGTGATCTCTTGGGGTCTGTATGACATCTGTCCAGCATCTTCTAGCTTTTATAGTATCTGGTGAGAAGTCTGGTTTAATTATGATAGGTCTGCCTTTATATATTACTTGGCCTTTTTTCCCTTACTACATTTAATATGTTTTCTTTGTTTTGTGCACTAGGTGTTTTGATTATTATGTGATGGGAGGTATTTCTTTTCTGGTCTAGTCTATTTGGCATTCTATAGGCTTCTTGTATGATTATGGGCATCTCATTCTTTAGGTTAGGGAAGTTTTCTTCTATAATTTTGTTGAAGATATTTATTCGCCCTTTAAGTTGGGAATCTTCACTGTCTTCTATACCTAATATCCTTAGGTTTGGTCTTCTCATTGTGTCCTGGATTTCCTGGATATTTTGTGTTAAGACCTTTTTGCATTTTGTGTTTTCTTTGACACTTGTGTCAATATTTTCTATGGTATCTTCTGCACCTGAGATTCTCTCTTCTATCTCTTGTATTCTGTTGGTAATGCTTGTGTCTATGACTCCTGATTTTTTTCCTAGATTTTCTATCTCCAGGGTAGTCTCCCTTTGTGATTTCTTGATTGTTTCTACTTCCATTTTTAAATCCTGGATGGTTTTGTTCAATTCCTTCACCTGTTTGGTTGTGTTCTCTTGTAATTCTTTAAGGGATTTTTGTGTTTCCTCCTTAAGGGCTTCTACCTGTTTACCTGTGTTCTCAAATTCTTTGAGAGTGTTATTTATGTTTTTCTTAAAGTTCTCTATCATCATTATTAGAAGTGATTTTAAATCTGAATCTTGCTTTCCTAGTGATATGGGGACTTCAGGACTTTCTTGTATGGGAGAACTAGGTTCTCATGATGCCAAGTACCCTGGGTTGCTGATGCTTATGTTCTTGTGCTTGCCTTTTGCCATCTGGATCTCCTTAGTGCTACCTGCCCTATCTCTGACTGGAGCCTGTCTTTCCTATTATCTCGGTTGTATCAGAATTGTGTGGGGTGTCACCCTCTCTTTTATAAACCTAGAGGATAAAAGAACATGGTTCCTTTCATCTGTGCAATGTAGAATTATTCCTCTAATGCTCTGTGGTGGTTTGAATGAGAATGGCCTCCATAGGCTCATAAGTTTGAATACTTGGTTCCTTGTTATTCGAACTGTTTGCGAAGGGTTAGAAGGTGTGGCTTTTTTGGAGGAGGTGTGTCACTGGGAGTGGGCATTGACATCTCAAAAATCAATGACATTTTCTATCTTTCTCTGCATACAACTTGGGTATGAAGATGTAAGCTTCCAGCAATTCCTGTGTCATGCCTTTGCTCCACCATCATGGACTCCAGTTTTCTGAAACCATAACCCCTCCTTCCAATTAATTTTCTTGTATAGGTTATTGTGGTCATAGTGTTCTATTGCACCAATAGAAAAGTAACAAAGATACTCAAGTTCAGTATAAAAGTAGTTATAGGTAGGAATTCAAGAGAATGAATGAAAGGCCTGATAACAAATACTTCTTCTTAAAGACAAGCTGCCAGATTATGAGTATAACTTGAGTTGTAAACATCTATGGAGAGACAATAGATTAAGAAGTTCAGAGCATAGACTATGAAACCATAATGCTTGAGTTTAGATGCCAGTGTTTCTAATTTATTGTGTGGCCTAGAAATATGACTAGAACCCCCTCTGCACCATTGCCCTTGTTTGCTGTGTGTTACTATGATAAAACACAGAACAAAATCAACTTGGGGGCAGAAAATGTTTGTTAGCTTATAAGTTATAGTCCATGAATAAGGGAAGCCAATATGGTGCTCAAATCAGGACCCTGAAGGCAGGAGCTGAAGCAGAAACTATGAAGGGATACTGCTTAGTAGCTTGCTCTCAATGGCTTGCTCAGCTTGTTTTCTTATACAACTCAAGACCGCTTGCCCAGAGCTGGCATTGTCCACGGTAGGCTTGGCTCCCCCAAATCAATCAGTTTTTCAAAAATATGTCCCACAAACATGCCCTTAGGTCAGCCTGATAGCCCACCGTCACCTCTTTCCAGGTGACTTTAGTTGGTATCAATTTAACAAAACCTACCCATCATAGCCACGTTTTTCATTGGCTAAGTGTACCTATGACATATTAGTCTGTGGATAAGATTAGATAGAACATCAAGTGAAGTTAATATGACTCTTGGCAGTTAACTGATGTTGAAGAATGTGAGTTATTGTTTTGATTCTTATTCTTAGTCCTGGACTTACTGAGTCATTTGAGGGTGGAATCTGGAAATCTCTATTTCTAACCAGCCCGTTTCTCGTTGCAATCCAGATACCACCTTCTAGTTTCATCTCTGCTGCCATGATAAAATATTGTGACCAAAATCAATTCATGAAGAAAGAATTTATTTGACTTATACCTCCAGGTCATAATCCATCCTTGTGGGAAATCAGGACAGGAACCAAAAACGAGTACTGATTAGTGGCTCCCTTGTTGGCACATGCTCAGCTAGATTTGTTATATAGCACAGGACAAACTTCTTACTAATGGTACTACCCATATGGTCTGGGCCCTCCTATATCAATAAATAATCAAGAAAATTCCATATAGAGTAGCCCACAGGCCAGTCTCATGGAAGTTATTCTTTAATTGAGGTTCCCTTTTTCAAGATGACTCTAAGTTGTGTCAAGGTGACATGAAAACTAAGCAAGACAATCACAAAGTTTAAACAGCGCTGCTGCTCTGCATGGAATGGCAGGAAAATAGCTCAGATGGGATCAAGGCAGGATCAGTTCATGCAGCTGTACCTCATGTCTCCAGCATGTTTGAGAGTGGTTTACTGTAAGAGAGTTCTCTAGCTACATGAGACTCTCTTCTTGTCTTAAATACTCAATGGGAAAAGTGGAAACTTGGTGTGTTATTCATCCTTAACTCTGAGTGGTACTGCATTGTTCGGCAGACAGTTATGGAAATGATCTTGTATCAAAGTGTGGTACCATCAGATAACCATATAGTAAAGGTTTATTCATGCTTCTCTAAGTCTCCTCATTCCAGTAGTGCTAAGTATATGAGAAGGTTAAGAGGACCACATTCCTATATCTGTGATGCTGACTATCAAGTTCACCAGAGACTATGAAAATTCAATAAGATATAAAAGTAGTAGGACAGGCTTTTAGTTTTATCACAGGGATAAAGAGTACTAACGTGCTTGACTCCTGAGTGTCTAGGTCTGCTACACTGTAGCTCCTGTGGCTGTCTACACATGTCAGTTGGTACTCCTTTTCTAACTTCAGGCGACATTGGCATTTTCATATAATGTGATGCTTCTAATCTTCTGCAGGTTGGAAACCAGTGATCTTAACTTTCTGAATGAGTGTGCTCTCAGAACATGTCATCTAAAATAACATCCCACCTCCAGACAAACTCTGTACCCCTCATGCTACTTTGCTTTGTGGCACTTATTTGCCTGACATCATGGACATCCATTTGTTTAGTCCTATAGTCTATCTTCTACAACACAACGCCAGAGTAAGGACGACAGAGGTTCTGTCCATTTAGGAAACTGCTGTGTCCTACAACCACAACACCAATGGTCTCAGAGTAAGCTCTCAGGATTTATGGAATGAGTGATAATCATGGCAAATAAAAGGCTGGAGAGACTCTGTGAGTTTCAGTCCTAACTCCCAATGGCAGCTCAGTACCATCTGTAACTCCATTCCCAGGGAATCCTGTACTTTCTTCTGGGCTCTGCGAGCACCCAGCACCCATGTAGTGCATAGATGTCCATGTAGGCAAAACACTCATATACATCGAAATCAATAAGTTTTTAAACTTAAAAAGTTTCTTTTTTATTGCTGTATACCCTGCATGTAATAAAGCACATATTCATTAATTTATTTATGTCCCAAATACTGCCCCCTCGTGGTACCCCCCCCTTGTAGGAGGAACTGAGGTGGGAGGAGTAAGGAGAGGAAGAGGAAAAGGAAGAGGAGGAGCTGGGGAGTGCAGAGATGTAGAAGGATAGAGAGGTATGGAGAGCATTCCTGGGTAACAACTTATATTTAACAACTTATATTTAGGTTAGCTAATTGGGAAACACCTCTAATTGTATGGGCATATTGTTATTGAGCATTACCAAACATATAAAGCCTTTGCTTATTATTTAAGCATTAGAGTCTCATTTCTTACTGGGCCTGCATGGATGCTGGGATGGTCTGGGCACAGCCAAGCAATGTGAAGACAGCGTGATAGATTGGCAGAACCATCTCCCACGCTGGCATCTCATGAGTGGCAGGGCTGGTGTCTCTGACCGCCTGAGCGGACAGCTCAAGCTGAGCAGCGGAGGTACGCTGCCTTGGCAGCTCCTGGCTGCAGGCCTAGGCTAGTCGGGAACATGATTAAGAAAAGCCAGATTGAATGCCCTCAATTTAAATATCTCCTGCAAGATCCCATCACAGAATTCTCCCCATTCCCCTTCTCCTCTGAGACGGTGGCACCCCCCTGCATATTCCCCCACCATGGTGCATAAACTCTCTCCAGGATTAGGCATGTCCTTTCCCACTGAGGCTAGAGAAGGCAGCCCTGTTTGGGAATGGATACCACAGATAGGCAACAGCTTTAGGGGAGAGCCTCCACTCTAGTTGTTGGGGGACCTACATGGAAACTGAGCTGCACATCTGCTACATATGTGCTGGGGGCCTATGTCCAGCCTGTGTATGTTCTTTGGTTGGTGGTTCAGACTCTGAGAGCCCCAAGGGTCCAGGTTAGTTGACTCTGTTGGTCTTCCTGTGAAGTTCCTATTGCCTTTGGGGTCCACAATCCTTCCTCCTATTCTTCCATAAGAGTCCCCAAGCCCCATCCACTGTTTGGCTGTGGGTGTCTGTATCTCTCTGAGTCAGCTGCTAGGTAGAACCTCTCAGAGAACAGTTATGCTAGACTCTTTTCTGCAAGTATAACAGAGGATCATTAATAGAAACACATATTTTAATAGTTTGATTCATTGAATATTATGGTGTGTGCATACATTGTAATTCACTCCAACTGAGCAAGCCCCTTCATATACTTCCAGGTCAGAACCTCCCCCAAAAGATAAATGCTCATCTGAACTTCAGTGATCATTGACTAATTTTTCTGATTTTTAAAATCTTATTTAAATTGATTGGTGTTTCTCATGCTCATGTCTCTCTACCTTGTCAATATTGTGTCAGAGAAGTTCTTCATGCTCTGAACTGTAGGAGCTCATGCTTTGTTACTCCCTGTAATTTTCACTGGGTGAATGCTATGCATTTATTCAGTCCACTCTACTAATATGTAGGCTGTACTCAGGTTTTGCTGTTATGGAAAATGAACTTTGAGGTAGATTTGATGGCCACTGTATTACTATTATGTGTTGTCTTTTTGACACTTCGTTTGGTCAGCTTTACATTTCTACAGCTTTTCCTTTTTCTCACATAACATTTTTAATTTGTACTTGGCCCTGTGATGTTGTCCAGAACTAAATCAACTTTATAAAACCACTAGTGTACTGGTGGTAGGGAAATCCCACATTCATGCTGGTTCATCTCAGGACATAAAAGCAGAATGCTCGTGTGCTCCCCCATCTGAACCCCTTTTTCTTCAACTCCTCTTTTGCCCTTGGTTCTTGTTTTGTTTTATGCTAACTTCTTTCACTTAGTCACTGAGTCAAAGTAAGGCACTTGGTCACTTACTCACTAAAGCTTAGTGGGCACATTTCTAGGCCTACTGTGTTTTATAGCCATAGTTCCTTCTACACCATGGTTGCACACTATAATCATGTGGGAAACTTTAAAAAGTCTTCATGCCTAGGCCCCACTCTGAAACAATTAAATTGCCATCTTTTGGGGTGAGACCTAGTTATCAGTATTTTTGAAAAGCTCTCCAGCAATTCTAATGGGGAGGCAAATTGGAGAGTTGTTGCATGACCCAGATTATCCGAGGAAATTGTGCAGACATGTAGAATTCCAGTAACCCCTCACCCACATCAAGCAGAACCAATTTGTTTCCACACAGCTTGCCAGATGGGACTCTTTTCAATGCTGTCAGCTTTATAAATCTCAGACAGTAATTTATATGAGATTTGCATTAAAATGGAGTTAAGGAATGTGGTTTTTTTATTCCAACATATTAGTCATTCTGGGATGTCTAGAGCAGCATTAGTTAGAAGTGTGACTGATGAGTTACAATTTAAGCTCCAGGCTCTTGGCAGGGAAGTCTCGACTGACTGTCTCAATGGGTACTTAGGAGATTCTTGTGACTTTTGCTTTTTTCAATGGGGACCATATGTAAGCAGAATTAGGTCCAAGTTACAAATACTCTAAGGTAAGAATCTGTTGTTTGATGGTGTTCTGCTTTGTTTTGTTTTGAGATAGGATCTCCAGTATTTAGCCCAGGCTAGCCTCACAATTATTATCTCCTTGCACAAGCCTCCTCTCCAGAGTGCTTGTTTACATCACAGGCATCTGCTATTGTAACTGACTTTCTTTTCTTTTCCCTCCCTCCTTCCCTTCTTTTTCTTTCTTTACTCATTCTTATTAGTTCTCTGAGAATTTAGCACAGTGTATTTTGATCATATTCAGTTCGCTCTCTTCTCCCAATCTCTCTTAGATCCACTTCCCCTTCTCTACCCACCCAACTTTGTGTACTCTTTTTATTTTTAATCACCTACCTGACAGCACTCAACTATATTCTGTCAACTGCAACCCAGTGTTTCCCTTTCTGTTCTGAAGACAATAAATAGTCTTGTGCATTGGGCGCTAGCCTTCAACTCCCAATCTTTCTCTTTCTCAGTCACTGGATTACAGGCTTAAGACAGCACGCCCAGATTTTACTCAATACTTTCTACTTCTGTCATTTATTCTCCACAGTTGCAACTCTAGTCATTCCTCCCTGTAACAGATATGGTCTGAATGAATGAATATGTTTGAGTTTTATGCCTGTAAGTTTGTATATGTAGCAATATATTGATTCATTTACTTCTCTCAGTAGCTCTTAGCCTATTAGCCATCCTGTTAGACATACACCATCCCGGGATATCCAACATTCTAACTCATATGTAGAAGGTGCTGCTGCAGCACGTTCATGGACCTCATTGTGAGACATAAAGTTTTACCTTTTGAGGTCATTTACATCATCCCTATTTTCAGGTGAATACTATGTGGCTCAATGGGGACAATACTTTCTTTAGCTTCCTGAAGAAAATACACAGTCATCTATTCTTAGGATTCTTGCAATTGCAGCTCAAAAGTAATTACTTAACAGCTATGATTATGGGCCTTGTAAATGACTATTCAATAAATAATTCAGCTGTCATTCAGTGTTGAGGCCAATAGTCTAGCACTGTATAGTCAAAATTTGAAAATCAATGAATGGAATCCCAGCAATATGTACCCTTTCATCTTGACTCCTCTAACCTTGGAAATAAATCTAGTATCAGCCATTACCTTTGCCACAGTTTCTTCTAATGTTTTAAAGAAGTTGTTTGATCCATGTTATTAGCCAAGAATCAAAAGCACATAGCTAAGCAAGTTTTTATTGAGGGTATTACTCCGTGAGTCCTTTTACCACTGCCTTTGCGTTTGAAAAAGTAGCACTTTTAAAGTGCCCCGCTGCTATGAATATTTCTTGTTAAATAGCCTGAACAGCAGTCCAAGCAGATACAGAAGCAATATATTTGTTCACAGCTACTGTCACTATTTAAGGTTTGATCATTGTCCAAGGGGGATTATTTTCCATTACAGGTTGAAAGCAAATATTTTGGTCAGTAGCCTAGATTCACACTCATTTATGTTTTATGATGTATGCAGCTTAGGGCTATACTCCCACATTGTGTCCTCAGACCACAAATTTCCCTCATAAGGGGTCTTTCAAGAGCAAGACTCATCAACATAAAAATCAAATTTCTATTGGGATGTAAAGTGAATAAATAAATAGATTATTAAAATGAATCAAATTTCATGTTCCCGACAATAATTCAACCGTTAATGTTCCAGGAAGAAATCGTTGCTCACTCCCGCCACGCAGGATACTGTTTTGCAACCAAATAACACAAATAAGTGTCAGAGTCTCTGCCTGGGAGGAAATTGATTTACTTATTTGATCATTTCAAGAAGCACTTCTTGGCTCACAGAAGTGGAGGGAATGAAGGGTGTAATATAAAATATGTATAAAAACATGTAGCTCCATTCAACACAAACCAAGGGTTAACTCCTCAGGTTTCTGTACAAATGTCAGCCAAGTACAGGTTTATTTCATTTATTCATGCTAGAAATAATAACCCTGCTTTGCAGATCAGTGTCTGTATTCACTTTATCTCATTCATTCATTCATTCATTCATTCATTCATTCATTTGCTCATTTGTTCATTCAACTACTGAGTAAAGGTTTTGTCTGTATGTGTGGTCCTGAAGAGGGAAGTTAGGACCTCATATATACTGAGCACAAGTTCTGCCACTGATACATAATGCTTAAGCTTTCTAAATGAATGAAGAGTTGGAGTGTGTGTGTGTGTGTGTGTGTGTGTGTGTGTGTGTGTTTGAGAGAGAGAGACAGAGACAGAGAGAGACAGAGAGAGACAGAGACAGAGACAGAGAGAGAGACTGGGCTAGACACCTTTGGGAATAATGAAAGCATAAGATATAGTCTGCCCTCAAAGAGTTCACAGGGCTACTGGAGACACACAAATAGGAAGGAAACCACCAGCAGAAGATGATGTATGATAAAAAATAATGCCAATACCATACAGTGTCTTCTGTCAGAGAGAATGGCTCCTGGACCAGCACATCATTGTAATCTGGGGACTTGTTTTTTATCATTTATTTTTCAAATTTTGTTCATTAATTATTTTTTTAATTTATATTCAATTCATATCTATTACATCCTGGCCATACCATTGTCTCTTTTTAATTAATTTTGGTAGCTCCTCTCCCTTCTGCTTCAAAAAAGTACCCACTCAACTTTGATACATTATTTTCCCATTACCCATGTGAGCATGGATGTGGAGCTATCCAGTGGGGTATGGGCAGCTCCTGATGGATGACTCACCCAACCTAAAAACCATTAACTGTCAATGACTCATCATAAGCATCTTTCCCACTCCTGAGCCCTGGGAGGAGTGATACAAATGTTCTTTTTTTAATGTTGAGCACTGGATAGTCACTTATTCTGGGCATCTTGACCAGACATGGATGAGTCTGTATTTAACCACCTGTTCACTTCAAAAAGTAGCTTCTCCAACAAAGGTGTGGGACAGCACTAACCTATGGGTCTAAGCATACATATTTAGAAGACAGTTTGACACCATATGCGAACTTATTTTTAAAGTCACATTTTGAGCCCCCCCCCCCCCCCCGCCCCTACCTTAGACCTACTGATTCAGAGCTTCTGTGGCTTGAGGTCCAGGAATGTGCAGGATCCTTAGGTGATATATAAGCCCATTAAGATTTTATAAACATGCTCTTTTTTTTGTTTGTTTTTTTCGAGACAGGGTTTCTCTGTATAGCCTTGGCTGTCCTGGAACTCACTCTGTAGACCAGGCTGGCCTCGAACTCAGAAATCCGCCTGCCTCTGCCTCCCAAGTGCTGGGATTAAAGGTGTGCACCACCACCGCCCGGTCATAAACATGCTCTTAAAAGATCAGTTTTTCAGAGGATGAACAGATTAAGATCATGTCCATAAAAGCTTATAAAGGGAAAGGGTGCACATGAAAAAGGATTAACGGCATGTAAATAAGGAACATTCACAGATGTGGCTGCAAGAATAAAGGAGAGAAAAGCAGATGTTTTGCCCCGTGGCAGGTTGGAAGGTCTATGAAATGTTTCCTCTGGGCCCTTGGAGGACTGGAAAAGGTTATCAGCTCAGACTGAGTCTGACTATAGCAGAAAAGCTGATCAAGAATAACACAAGAGTTGTTCTTTCTCCCAGAAGCAGCCAGAGCTAAGTTATTGCTAGTGCTGATTCCGATGTTTAAGGACTCTTGTGTTGTCCTCTTCTTTTCCACTGTTCATGATGGCGAGAGCTATTGGAGCTCTAAGAATCACATCTTTGTCCAATTATATTCAAATGCAAAAATCAGAGAGCTATAGCACATTCTTGCTTCTGCTTGCTTAGCAAAGAGACAACTTGGGTCTAGAAGCCTCTTAGCAAATCTTCCCAGTGTCTCGTTGATTAGAACCAGGACATAAAACTTCCAGCATCTTGAGATCTGGTCTGCCCTCTATTTCTACTAGGCATGCTACCCCATATTTAGAAGAGGATTTCACTGTTAGTAAGGAGGAGCGTCTTTTCTTAAGTGACAGAGTTTTAGGATAAACCCTCAACGATATAGTCTACAAGATTACTTTAATAGATGTGGCAGCTACTGTTAATTGTCAACTTGACAACATCTTGAGTCACGTGGGAGATGGGCCTCTGTGTGGGCAGGGCTATGCCCTGTGAAGGTGATCTTGAACTGTATAAATGGAGAAGGGAAGCTGGAAGGGAGCTTGAATTTTTCTCTGCTTCTTCACTGTGGCTGCCATGTGACTGTCTGTCTCACGCTCCTGTACTGTGTCTTCCCCACTGTGATGGACTGAACCTTTGGACTGTGAGCCGAGTAAACTGTTCCTTCCTTCAGTTTCTTTTGTTGGGCGATTCTGCCACAGCAACAGGGAAAGACACTAATAAATCAGGGGTGAGGGTAGAGGAAAACCACGAACAGAGGCGCGGAATGTGAAGTGTGGGGATGACGTGGCTACTCAGTGGGTTTAAATGAGACCTGGGGGACTTAAACGAATTCTGAGCCATTTAAAAGAACATGGGGCTGGGAATGCTATTTAGCACATGTAAGTCCTCGGGTTTGTGCCCTAGAACTGCAGAAATAAACTAAACTACAAATAATTCGTCAGAGCCTTTTATTCATTTGGAATCTCAGATTGAAGCTCAGTTACAAAGGAGTTGCAAGCATCATGTAGTCAGAAGTCGAGTGGGATGCTGCCCCAAAAGGCTGTAGCAAAGGAAGAGAGTGAATGTGGACAGAAGAAAGAAAATGAAAATTAAAAGCCACCATTCAGGGGAGACTGGGACATTTATAGACATGAGCTTTAAATTTAAGCAAGCCAGTTTATTTTGAGGTTATATGGTCCCCTTTCCCCCTTTTTTATTGGATATTATATTTACATTTCAAATTTTATTCCCTTACCCCATTCCCCCACCACCCAGGAACCCTTTATCCCATCCCCCCTCCTCCTGCTTCTATGAGGATGTGCCCCCACCTACCCCCCCACTCCCACCTCTCCACCCTCAAGTTCCCCCCACACTCGGTGTCCAGATTTCACTGGACCAAGGATCTCCTCTCCCACCTATGCCCAACAAGGCCATCCTCCCCTACATATACAGCTGGAGTCATGGGTCCCTCCCTATGTGCTCCCAGGCTGATGGTTTAGACCCTGGGGAGCTCTGGTTGATTGGTACTGTTTTTCTCCCCATGGGGCCACCAGAGGTTATATGGTCCTAATGCAGGAACCTTAGCAGAAAACTTTGAAACCTGTTAATTGAACACTATTCCTTGGTAACACGATCTGTTCTTGATCACAGAAGGGAAAAGAAGTCTGCAGGCTTTCCTTCCTCGTATGCAGTTTTGTTGTCAGGTAGGAGGACCACTCTCCATGGAAACTGCTTCTGATCTCATTTTCCCTGGAAATGGAAAGCAGCTCTACAGAATCCCAATTCAGCTCTCTGTGTGCTCAGACCCTTGGCTCCATCATCACCCCTTTTTCTTCCATTATCTCATCTATCAACGAGCTCCACTCATCTCTCCTCTTTAGAGAAGTTTCCTCTCTTAGCTCAGAGTCCCCATCATCACAAAAGCATGACAGCAGTTGCTTACTTCTGACTAAATTGGTTTTCGCTCTTAATGTTCTGTCCAAATGTGTTTTTCCTTCAAGACACATCCAGGGAGAGTTCTGAAGCATGTATGTAAAGAAAGAAAACAAGGGAGCCCCCAGAAAGGCTGGGAGACCGCCTCATGTGACATGGCTTGCTTCTCTCAGACTTGACTGCCATGCCTGAGGTACTCAGCATTCTTGACATGTTAAGCAGTAATATGAAATTTGCCATCATAAGACTCCAACTGACCTCTAGGGGAAGCTGAAGAACACAGCAGTCTGTAGTAAAAGAATGTTCAAGTTGGGGAAAAGGTAAATTTTCAAGTCTTCCGTCTTAGACCTAGAAAGACAGACTGTTGATAGCACTTGGCTCCTAGCTGATGAAATCTTTCCTAAGTCAATGAAATCCAAATATTGATTTCTCGTTGGGTTTGGGGACATAAGGACCAATTCCTGTGTTCATGTGGTTTTTACATTCTGGGGCAAGCTGCTGAATAGTTCCAAAGACATAAGTTAAATGGAACCTGGATTAGTGTAGCCCTTCAATACAAAATTCTCCTTATATCATGCATTTCTAGAGCCAAGAATTCCAGCACTTCTATGGTTTTCTTCCTTCCCAAAGCTGTGGAGAACATAGAAATACGGTCAACGCTGTAGTGTTAGTCATGGGATCATGACCTAGTCTGAGAGATCAGCTACTTTCCTTAGTCCTTTCAGTCTAGAAATGAGAGATGTTTTGTACTGAGCAATAACATATTGTCTCCAAGAGCTAGAGAGACAGTGCAGCAGTTAAGAGCACTAGCTGCTCTTGCAGAGGACTCAGATTAAATTCCCAGCAGCCATAAGGCAGCTCACAACCAGTTCCAGGAGATCTGAAGCCCTCTTCTGTCCTCTGTGGGCACTAGACACAAAAGCAATATATAAGCTTACATGAAGACAAGTATTCATATACATAAAAATAGAATACAATTTAATGAGACTATATCCCGTATCATTTTCCAGTTTCTCCTTAGTAATACACCCCTGAAATAACACAAAAGGATGGGGAGCCATCAGTTTCATTCTCAGCTTACAACTTTTGTATATACACAGATCTCTGCAAATCAGTCTTGCTTCTGACACATTGATAGCTTCCTTGTCTAATTTATATCCAAGTAAGAAACCCTTAACATTGGGCTGGAGAGATGGTTCAGCGTTTAAGAGCACTGACTGCTCTTCCAGAGGTTCTGAGTTCAATTCCCAGCAACTACATGGTGGCTCACAACCATCGGTAATGATATTTGATGCCCTCTTCTGGCATGCAGGCATAATGCAGATATAGCATTCATATACATAAAACCCCTTTCATATAAAATTTCATTTTTTCCACATTGTGTCAAGCTGGTTTTGGATCTCTGAAGAACCAGCCCCCATGTCTTTCTGCCATTATTTTGCTCCTTGGGAAGCCTATACTATTTGAATGGCCTTTCTTCTGTTGTCCCATTTTAGATGCCTTGACATCATGCACCATCTCTGATTATCTTTTCAGACAGCACAGAACACGACACAGCATCCACCGAGCACATAGAAACTATTACTTAACTATTGCATGTGAATTTGAGACGTATTGTTGCTTCTGAAGGACACCGATTCTGTAAGCATTCTGTGCCTACATGTATTATGGTCCAGAAAACTCCTTTACTAAAGAAATTTTTAGTTGAAGGTCACCTTTATGGTGGAAATAAGTGTTGGTGGATCAATGGCAACCCATTACAAATACTTGCGCATTTACTGAACTAGAACATTTTAAAAACAACATTAAATAGAATATTGATAACATTTTGCCACCTTAAATTAATGATGATCCTTTTTCCCAATTTCCTTCAGCTCACCACAAAAAGCATGTCTTTCTAGCCTCCTATTTTAATTAAATGCTTTGCTTTGTTGTGGCAATTATTAATGTATTAAGTGGTAACTGTGGTCTATGTCTGGCCTTGCAGCCAAATGCCTTTTGATTTTATGGCATAAAATAGTTGGCCGTGACTCCAAGTGGTTCACCTTCATGAACCCTGTACCCCAAGGTCATGAAGACATGTCAAAGCTTGAGATTAAAAAATAGAAAAGACTCTTCTCATTTTGACTCAGCTCAGTCTCTGCCTCTTTGCACTTACTAGCAGTGTCCTCTTGTCCCCGGCTTCTACAGCTTGAGCCAAACTACCCACTTTCAGTTTCTGTCATGGATGTCTTGGAAGTCTCCTGCACATCTTTTTCTTTTTTCACCTTTCCCAAGACACCATCTAGAAGACCCCTTCCTCCTCTTTACCATCCACCTAATTCCCTAATTCTCAGCTTCCTTTTTTTTCCCCCAAGAGTCCCCAAAGCACAACATTACCATCCATCCCGGCTTGGCATTTTCTGGGATTCTAATTCTTATGGAGAAGAACAAGGTTTCAAATATAATGAGAAGAGCTATAGTTGAGAAGCAGCCTAAGTCCTTGTAATAGAGAATTGATGATGCTTTCATGCTCGCACACACACAGTCTATACAATGTTACTTGTATGTATGTTTTCAGGATGGACCGTTTGCTAGTCAATAACCACCTGATGTGCTTGGATGGTGGGTTCCCAGGGAATTCCTACTGGAGCTGTGATGAGACAGAAGGGATGAGTAGAGGTGGAGAAAGGCTGGAAGGAAAGATCTGTGTAATCCACTGGAGGCAGGCAAGGAGGAAGGGGAAGCTGCAGCAGGTGATCTGCTTCAGAGCTGGGGCTGGGATCGGGCAACTGGATTTGGAGGAGAGGTGGAACAGGTGAAGAATTACAATTAGTCTTTCTGTTTCCCTGGCCAAAGTAGCCTGTGAGTTCCCACGGAGTGCCTAGTGTGGCAGGGGTCTGGGGTAGTGTTCATGGTACGGTTTTTGATAGATGGTCTTTGGCTCATGGAGGGAGTATTGATAATTCAGATGGGAAATTTTATTTATATGTATATTAATACACAGAATTATGTATACTGTATAATACTTAATAGATACTTGATCATATGATTCCATCTGTACTGTTTGCTAGACATTCTTATGGTTATTTTGCCTTCATTTGTATTTATCTCCCTCCTCTGCCTAGTGAAAGATTCTTCCATTTGTCCCATTCCCCATCAGATCCCTTGTACTGTTATTCCATTCCTTATTGCTTTCCCACCACAACAGTGGTCCCTTATTCATTTCCCTAGTTTCTGCAGTTACTTCAAGGATATGTTTTATGTTTGTGGGTGTTTTGCCTACGTGTACATCTGTGTGCCACATGCCTGCAGTACCCAGAGTTGCCAGAAGAGGGCATCATATTCTCTGGAACTGAAGTTACAGATGTGCGTTCTAGAAATCCATCCCAGGTCCTTTGGAAAAACAGCCCAAAGCACTGAGCCATCTCCCCTGTCCAGTGTAGCTCACTCTTGAAGACTCACACTGCTCCAAGATGCCCAATATTTTTTTCTTAGTAAGAGTATCCATTTATCATTTCCCAAGTATTCACTCATGAGAGCTTCCAGGCTCTCCCTCTACTGATCCTGTATTCTTATCTGGTAAGCAGAATTTTATAAGCTAACACACTAGTCTTATACTTCCTCTTGCCTTCTAAGCCTACTGCCAACTTGAAGGAGTTTCTTCATCCAACCAGAACATTCTCTCCTTTCTTTACTGCACAATGCTGTTTCCCTGGTGTCTGCTTACTCAGTTTACCAGTGATCTACCAACAGGCTTTTGCTTCTGTTATTTTGTCTGCTTGGACATTTAGACACAGTTTATATTACAAATCCTATGTGAAGCCTCCAGTCTGTCCTTCTTCCAACTGCATAGACTGCATTCTGCCACTGCATAAGATTAAAATCTAATGTGTTAGCTTGGACTGGTCATACATGACTTTAATCCCAGCATTCGGGCGGCAGAGGGCTGCAGGTCCCTATGAGACTGAGACTAGCCTGGTCTACATAGAGAGTTCAAGATCAGCCAGAGCTACACAGTGAGACTTTGTCTCAAAAAATGAACAAACAAACAACTACAAAAAATACCCTCAAATTATTTCAGGCATAATTAGACATTCATATGAGGTGTCATGGTCATATCCCATCAACAGGACTACTTAGCTCCTTTCAAGAATATAAAAGTTAAACAAAGAGCTTTTTTTTCCCTGTCCATGTGTCCATATGATCCTGTGTGTGTCCTTGTGCCTGTGTGTGTTTGTGTGTCCATGTGTGTATTGTATAGGCACATGTGTGTATGCATATATTCAGAAGTGAAAGGAAAACTTCAGGTGCTGTTCCCGAGGTACTGTCATGCGCTTTGAAATGATCTGAAATGATCTCTTACTGCCATGCCACCCTACCTAGCACTAGGATTACAAGCAGGCATGCTCACACTCAGGTTTTGTTTTCCGTGGGGTAGTGGGAATTGATCTCTGGTCCCCATGTTTGAGCTGTCTTCACAGCCCTGAAACAGTAGCTTTTGCCGAACGGTCTTTTGCACTGAGTGCGGCTTCTTTAATCCAAGTGCAATTCAGGTCTTCTCTGAAATGTGTTCTACTCTGCATCCACCCCCACGAACTTGTGGGTAGCATGAATATTGTGGTTTTATTTTATTTTTTTTGCACTCAGTAGGAAATTACTGTCTCGATGTTTCATCATGGCTGAGTGCTTGAAAAATGCTTTCATTGCCCCCAGAAAGTCTTAGAATAGGTGTAAGCGAGAGTATTAAGCCTTCCTTCTTTCTCCAGTAGAAGAGCCTTGAAGATAAAGTCAACATTATCTTTTTCATGTCCTCAAAGTTATGTAAATAGCCGCACTTCCTCTACTAACTGAAAAGAAAAAATAAAAACCCTATCATTAGTGTGCAGGTCAGTCTCTGACTACTGAATAATCAAATCGAGAGCCTGAAAACTCCAACCTCCTCCAGTCTCATCATAGATCATTGTTTGAAAAAAAATTAGTCTTTTAAAAACATTCATTTCTTTTTAACAGTAGTAGGAAGAGTAGATTAGGGTTTGTTTCTGTTTGCTGCACACTGTTTGGCTAGTTCAGTCATCTGTTTATTATATTGGTATTTTTGTTACTGCCAATCACTCTATAGCCCTGCTGGTCTAGAACTTGCTATGTAGAACAAACTGGCCTCAAACTCACAGAGATCCACCTGCCTCTACCTCCCTAGTGCTAGCCTTAAAGGTGTATGCCCCCATACGCCCAACCCACTGTTTACTTTTTAGTAACTGGATTTTCTTTTTGAAAGCATTTCATGCACTTGGTAAGACAAAACAAACATAAACAACAAAGTGTGTGTGTGGGAAACCAAACCCAAATGTGTTCAAGGTTATAAAATGAGTCTTCCTCTCACTTTAGACTCCCAGTCTCCAGGTTTCATCCCTGTGTCTCTAAAGATAACTAATTTTACTTGAGTCTAACCAGAATCCTTCTAAAAGCATCCATGAAAAGGTGTACAATGCACATGTATGTGCCATGTTTATTTAGTTGACCCAATGTGTTAGGAAAGGTCCCACACACTCACACACGTAGAGTTTTACAGTATTCCTTTCCTAGCTAACCAGTACTTCATTGTATGATAATGCACTATGCTTTATTTAATGAGTGCTGTATTTTTTATGTTTGTACCCTATCACACAACACTGCAGAACGTAACAGATACTTCTTTGGATATTGGCACAAAAAAATGTCATTGGAATCATTAAGGTCATTTTTTTATCAGTGTTGCCAAATTCATTCGAATTAATTTGGCAGTGAATATTGGCCTTCGCCCTCAACAGAATATGAAAGTTACTGTTCCCCACCAGTGGCCCGTGCTGCCAGTTTGTCTCATAATTTATACTACGCTGCTAGATTGAAAATGGTGTCTCATTTTAATTTGCATATTTCTAATTATGAAGATAAGCTCTGCACATGTCTTAAGCCGTTTGCACATCATTATATGTGCTATTGCACGTTCATTTTCCACTTACTCCATAGAATTTTTGTTCTTTCCCTTGTTTATAAAATTTAACTATTCATAAAATCTGTTATGTAGGCCCCAATACAAATGAAGTCATTCATCTGGCTTTTTTTCCCCCAATATACCCAATATATTTCCGATTATTCCTTTATTTTTTTTTTTTGGCTTAAATGTTTTTACATCTGGAAATTGTTTTATTTTACCAAACTATTGTAAAAATAATACCATTGAACTTGCTTTAAGTTCAAAAAGAATGAGGGCCAATTTGACTTTATTAGCCATTGAACATAGTGTCTGATACATTTATTTAGTATCAACTGTGACCCAAAGTATACTGAGTATCACATTTCTGGCACGTTTGTTCTTACTTTTCCTGGCTTCCTTTTAGAATGATATTTTGGCTTGCCTTTGGGGGAAAATAAGCAACTCCATTGCACTTGCTTGCAGCAGCAGGCAGGCAGCAGTGGTAGAGGACCAGCACCTCCATCAGCACCTCCTCACCCTATCTCTCCACCACATCCTCCCCAGCACACTTAAGAGCATTGGGGAACCCCCCGGGCAGGGTGTGGATCACTTTCTGTTTCCCACCTCTCTGTAAAACCCTTTCCTGTGTGAGATTTGGCCTTCTTTCAGCTGCCTCAATATGGAGGAAAACCTACATCATTATGTGCAAGGAAGATTGAAGGTATTGGAAAGAAAGAAATGGTTTGTAAACATTTTGGAGAACTTTGTTGGTATGGTAGCTACCTCACTATACCTCTGGGTATAGTTCAGAAATGGGCATTAACCTATTCTATTTGTTTGGAGCATGGAGTTGATCATCAGATGGGAGAACTACAGAATAGCATCATTATTTTAAAACATTTGACAAGCATCCCCAAGACTTAGTGACTTATGAGCATTTATTTTTTTCCTACCTCCTTGGGAAATTGTATGGATTTACCTTAGTTCCACGTGTTTTCCCTTACATCGCCATTACCTGGATTATGTTCTTCTCATAGCAAATACAGAAACTCCCCAGCATAAACCAAACTACAGTAGCATGTTGAATTCAACAAGGCCAGGTTGAAGGGACTTCTGAGTTGCTTCAGAATACTCATAATAAAACATGGCATCAACACAGGTTACTGGTAAAATAAAGTTCATGCACCCCAGAACCTAACAACACTGGCCAAGCAGGTACTATTAGACACTCCACAGCAGCCTAGCTCCATTCCCATTGATGGTGATGGATCTTACCATCTCTAGTAGAAGTTTCCAATACCAAATCCTTTCTTAGCCTCCTTTCTTGCCACCATAGGTAGTCAGATCACACAGACAGTAAAACAGTAGCATATAGTTCTGCTGGGTGTCCCTGGGAATTTCCCTGTTTGTTCTGGACAACATAGTTTCTTAGTCTTTCACAATTCTGATCTGCATATTGGAGCTGTTCACAATGCTGTTGTGTTAGTCAAATTTCTAAGAATTTTTTTTAATTAGTAGGTTTATGGATCATCTAGTATGTATCTCTGCTTCAGGCATGGGGCTGTGAGGAATTTTCAGCTGAAACCCGTGTGTTTCATAGACCAGAAGCTATGCAAGGCATTTTCAAATTTCAGTCATGTCACTAACATACCTTTGACCAGAACCATTCAAATGATCAAGACCACCAGTAGCAGACAAATAGGGTGTAGCCACAATGGGACACTCTGATATTAGGACAAAGATGAGAACATGCAATTCTATCAAACTAGAGTGAATATGAAAAAAAAAAACTCCAACAATAACGACGTCAAGATGGAGCCTTTCTCCCTGGGTTAGCATGAACACTAATCGTGCCAGCATTTGTTTTTAGAGACCTTAGACAGAAGGTAGTGCTTCTCCTCCCTTCAAAGCATGGTTGCTTACTAGGTAAGTTTTTGCCAAAAGACAGGGAATGTGATTTAATGCTGACATTTGATGAGGTTGATGAAAATAACCCAGACAGTAGTGCCCTGACAAAACGAGTTTGTTCACTAAGCAACTAGCGATTATCTAAAGTCATTAAGTTTTCACAAGCCAACCAATAATCTATAATTATTTTTCTGGTTTCTCTTTTGTCTGTCTTTGGCAAATGACCCTTAATTCTTTCTGACAAGATCACAGGAACACTGCATTTTAGGGCTGATTTTGGCTGTTTCAGAGGCTCCCTCTGCTGGAGCAAAGAATTTTTTTTTTCTCAAGAGATAAAGATACCTTCCCTTCCCTTAAGTGCCTAGCTTCACAGAGAGTTGAAGTGCCAGGGTGAGTGGGTTGGTACCCAGTGGGGTCCTATCTGCTCAGAAAAGAAGGAAATGGGGAATGGGGGAAGGATTATGGGAGGGGTTGACCAGAAGTGGGGGACAGTAAGTGAGATGTAAAGTGGACAAGTAAAAAATAAATAAATTAAATTTTAAAAAGGGATACACTTCCTTTAGTTGAAAACAAACAGTAATAAACAATTTATTCATCTCTATGCAGCTTCCTCATCTAGTGTTTCTGGTAGCATAGCCTGAACCTACCTGTCACAGCGGTATATACAAATTGGTACTGATTATTTTTTCAAAATAGAGCCTTACAAAAGTACCTGATTATTACAGAATTTTTAAAGAAAGGTAAATTGTTAATAATAAGAAGGTCCCCATTTCCTGTGAGTAATGAATGCCCTTGTTACTTCAGTTCTAACAGCCGCAGTTTTAGAACATCTGGGAGTATTATGGGAAGCCGTCACAGGCCTATTTAGAGGTGCTTGCTAAGAGGAAATTATCCTGAGTCACCAGGTTTCTTATATTTTGTAGGTAGACTATAATTTTCCATAGAGAAAAAGTGAACAGACGCAAAGCCAGTCTTTCCCCTCCCAAGAGGAGCTCCTTCTTTGGGGGGAGGGGGGAGACACGCATTCTTAAGGCTATCAAAACGATATGTTTTTAGAATTGTTTTAAAATGAAGTCACTTTTCATTGCTTAACTTTTATGGTACTTTATTTCTGCTTTGGCAACATGCCATGTATGTCTTGTTCTCTTTTCTTACTTCTGTACTCTGTTGGGGATATATATATATATATATATATATATATATATATATATATATATATATATACATAAATAATTTAAAGGACTTGGTAGGGCATTCAGTGAGTTCTGAATTAGCTGATTTGAAGAAGCTTCTATACAGTGATGTAGAGAGTGATTTCATAGTAATATTGACTCTTGTGTTATGCGGATGTTTATAATATTGGACTTCCACTCATAGCCCAGTTACAGATTTGAAAGGCAAAGGATGGTCAGAAGAAGCCCCACTGGCATCATCTGTGGACTTGTAAGAGACATACAATCTTGCACTACACACTGGTTCTGCTGGTGTGGATGCTGAACTTCCTTCCAGGAGACTGCTAGTGAACTGGCACACAACCCTGATTTGAAGGAAGGGGAAAATGAGGTAATGCCAACAGCGAGGCCCATGAGATAGTGCTGGCTTACCAGACTCCACTGTAGTCAGGAACACCTTACTTTGCATTCCACTAAAGCCTATGACTAACACCCACTGGCTCAGAGCCAGTTTGCCCATTAGCTTGATAACACTGGGAATTTATAACACACTGGGAATTGTGCCCACAACCCATGCCCTGAAATCAGAGGTTATGATCGGTTTTTTCTGTTTTGTTTTTGTTTGTTTGTTTGTTTGTTTGTTTTTGACTGGTGGGTGCACAGCGACTTTGGCTTTGTGGACTCTGACTTTCTGACTTCCCATATATTTCCCCCTCCATTGACTTGACTGATATATCTGACTTTCATAGTACTTTGAACTTATTGGCTGGGTCACCTTTGGTTTAGAGTCTGACATTCTGAACCTTCTCAGTTGGGAAGTAGCCAGGCTTAAGCAATGACACACCCTACTGTTGAACCAGTGTTAAAGGAGAGAGAGAGAGAGAGAGAGAGAGAGAGAGAGAGAGAGAGAGAGAGCCTGACTCATTAGCAATGAAATTGTAGAGTTGGCATAATTTTTAAACTCTTAAGCAATAGAAAGTCACCACATAGTTACAATTACCTGTAAAAGCAAAAGAAGCAATATGTGAGTTAAATACTGTATCTTTCTCAGTGTTATGTTCTACAAGGGCAGTATATCACTTCTGGGGTCTTCCTGCCTCACCTGCACTAGCTGAATTTCATAATGAGAATTCTTCAAATTAGCAAACAGCTTATTAAATAAATTGCTCATACTCTATTTTTAAAAAAATAAAATCAAGAGGGGGAAAAGGAAAAGGGCTTAAGATCTCTTCCACATTAATGAAGTGTGAGAGGGTATGACAATTAAATGTCCCTTTTAAAGTAAATGACAGTGTATGGTCAATTCTGGATTAACTCCTGTATTAGAAAATAAAATAGCTTTAAGAGACATTGGTATTATCAGAAAAATTTAAAGATGGGCTGTGTTGATGTTCTGTCAGTGTTAAAATTTTCAACTTTGATAATTACATTGTGGTTTGGTTGGAAAATGTCTGTGATTATATGATGTATATATTGAAGTATTTCTAGACAAATGGGTGTTATAGCTACAATTTATACTCTATAGTGACTCTTCACTCCAAATAGATTGTAAAAGCAAATGTGTCAAGATGTTACTAAGCGATAAGTAACTATGGGTAAATAATATCTAAAAAATTACTGTATTGGAATAATATATTAAAGTATATAAAATTAAAATGGAATAAAATTAAAATGGAATGGAGAATCAATAGCAGAATATTAGGAAACCTCAGAGAATCAATGGGAGGGATGTAAAACTCAGGACAATATGTGCTGGAGGATGGTAGGTGCTGGAGGTAAGGGTTCATGACGCCTCAACAAACTCTTCTCCAGATCAACCTCTTGGAGAGTAACCTAGAGAAACATAGAACCTTAGAACGACTAAATGTGCTTTAAGGTCCTTGAGTGTAACCCAGGTGACAAAAGTAATTGCCAAGGGTTCATACATAGCTGATAAATACAGTTTCCAACCGCAGGCATGAAGACTTCATTATATGCTTGCTGGTTTTTCAATGGATCCCCACAAAGTCCAGTGGAAGTCAGTTGGCAAAGATAGTGGTAATTACAGTTCATTTCAAAACTGTCACATCAGATAGAGGAGGATGCAGAGAAACGATCCTGTTCCACAGATTCATCTGTTAAAATTTTCTATATACGTATTTGTTTATCTTGTGTGTGAGAGAGGGGGAGGGAGAGAGGGATGGAGGGCCGGCGGGCGGGCATGCATGTGTATGAGCAGTGCAGACACAGGAGTGCCACAGTGCATTAGTGGAGGTGAAAGGGTGACTCACTAGAGTCAGCGCTCTCCTTCAGTCATGTGTGTCCTGGGGACTGAGATGAGGTCATTGAGTTGGCAGCAGGCATCTTTATCCACTGAGCCATCACTGTTTCCTACCACCCACTCTTCTTAAAGGTAAAGGCAGACTGTAGTTGGTTAGTTGGTGAACATCCTCCCTTTGTCTCCTGCATCTGTTTCAAATTGGTCAAAAGGAAAAGGAAATACTATTTATCTTCATATGTTGAAATAATTATCATTAGGTATTTCAGAAACGACAGTATATTTAGAGGAACCGAAGCATCCTTTATGTATGTTTCCTGGAATCCTTTGTTACTTTGGTAGAAAAGGTATTTGTACACTGCTTAGCTATGCTGCAAGCTGAGAAATAGGATTTGGCCAGTACCTGTACCACAGTTTCTGAAAATGCAATGCAGAATGCAGCCAAAGCATCATAGGTGGGAGAATACTAAATTCAGTAGATAGCAGCTTACTGTTGTGTGAGAAGCAATGATATTTTTCAATATTTTATTTATTTTTATTCACTTTACATCTCAATCACAGCCCCCCTTTCTCTCGCCCCAGTCCAACTCTTACAAATCCTTTCCCCACTGTCCCCTCTCCTTGTCCTCAGAGAAGGGGAAGCCCCATCCCCCTTGGGTACCACCCCACCCTGGGACATCCCAGCAGGACTAGACAAATCTTCTCCCACTGAGGCCCAACCAGGCAATCCAGATAGGGGAAAGGGATCCAATGGCTGGGAACAGAGTCAGAGACAGCCCCTGCTCCACTTGTTAGCAGACCCACATGAAGACCAAACTGCACATTTGTTACAAATGTGTAGAACATCTAGATCCAGCTCCTGCATGCTCCCTGGTTGGTGACCCAGACTCTATGCGCCCACATGGTTCCACATTAGTTGATTCTGTAGGTCTTGTGGTGTCCTTCACCTCTCTGGCTTGCTCACTTCAATCTCCACTCTTCCACAAGACTCCCCAAGCTCCACCTGATGTTTGACTATGGGTCTCTGCATCTGTTTCCATCAGCAGCTGGATGAAGCCTCTCAGAGGACAGTTATGCTTAGGTTCCTGTCTTCAAGCATAGCAGAGTGTCATTAATAGTGTCAGGAGTTGGCTCTCTCCCACTGGGTGGGTCTCAAGTTGGACTTTTCATTGTTTAGCCATTCCTTCAGTCACTGTTCCATCTTTATCCCTGCACATCTTGTAGGCAGGACAAATTTTGTGTTGAAGGTTTGTGGGTGAGTTGATGTCCTTTTTACTCCACTAAAAGTCCTGTCTGGCTACAGTAGGTGTACTTCAGTCTCTATGTTCCCCTCTGGTAGGAATCTCAACTAGGGTCACCCCCATCAATTCCCTATATCCTTCCTGTCCCAGGCCTCTAGCTAGTTCCAGAAATGTCACCCCACGATCTCCATTCTCACTCCCAGCCCTCTCCCTTCCCCTGTTTCCCCATACCTGATCACCATCCCTCAAGGAATTTTTAAAAGAATTCAATGTGACTTTTATCATTCTGTTCAGGTGTGATTGTGAATAGCTATCAAGTTTCCAGATAATATGGATTCCTGGAATTCAGTGTGGTCATGGACATGTTGCAACCTAACAGACCTCCATTTTCCATCGCCTTAACTGAGGGGACTCAGGTCTTGATTGGCATGGTAATTCTCTGATCATTACTTGAGTTTCTCATCTTTAACCTTCAACATGGATGGCCATGTTAAGCAAAACTCCTAGTGTCATACCAGTGACTCTTCCCTGTTTCTTTTGTCTTTGGATAGATACACAGTGTCTGGTGTCATAGCAGCCATTTTGTGCCCATGGGTCCAAATGAAAGAAGAAAGAGGGAGTTGCATCATCCTGCCTCTGATACCTCAAGTCATTGAATAAAGTTGGCTGCTTTAGACTTGTGTAAGAAAAATGATCTGTTATGTGATTGAGCCACTGACTGTCAGAGTTTTTCATTTTCTCCATTTTTGTTCATTGTGTGTTGTGGTGTGTGTGCGCGTGCATGTGTACATGCGTGAAAGAGAGAGAGAGAGAGGCAGAGAGAGAGAGAGAGAGAGAGAGAGAGAGAGAGAGAGAGAGAGAGAGAGAGGCAAATGTATACCATGGTGTAGTAGATCAGCTTCAAAGAAGTGGAGAAAACAGACTTGTATAAAGGGAAAAGGAGAGACAGTGTTACTAAGAGAGAGCTCTGCCTTCAGTTTGGTAAGTCCTTGGTTCCTTCTTAGACCTGACTGCCCTCAGGTTCCATGAGCTTTCCAAGTTTCTTTCTAGATAGTAGTGCAGGCCTTGAGTAGTTACAAGGTTACTATACATGACAGCCAGTAGGACAAAGGAAGTGAAGTCCTACCTCCATGGGTTGGTTGGTCACTAAGTCATGACCCATGCCACAGTAACTCTTAGGTATTTTTTTTTGTTTAAATGTAATTCATCTACTTAGGAGGGAGCATGACTTTTGCTGTCCCACACAAAGGTGTAGGAAGTTTCTTCTTCCAGACAGCTAGTGACGGTGCCTCGTACTGCTTAATAGCCAAAGGACTTTGACAGTCAGACAAAGCGTATTAATAGACAGCCAAAACAGTAAAAATGTGTTGTAAAATTTGATGGATATACTGTCCAACAGAGTGACCTATTTTTTACTTGTTTAAAATTGAGGTAAAATTTATGTATAATAAAATATCTTAAAATGTAGCCCAGTGACTTAACCACCTAATTCATATATAGATGATCTGTATCAAAATTTGCTTGGGAGGCAGAAGCAGACATATCTCTGAGTTTGAGGCTAGCCTGGTCTACAGAATGAGTTCCAGGACAGCCAGGGACTATGTCTTAAAAAACCAAAACCAAACAACCAAACAGAAACACAGAGTGTTTCTGCTAATGTAGAAAAGGCCTTTATCCCAGTAAATTGATACCGTAAATTTATTTATCCTGTATAATTGATATCCCTCTCCCTCACTACATATAAACAGATACAAAAAGTAAAGCAATTTTCTGCCCTCTATCAGCATAGTTGAATTTTGCCTATTCTTGAACTTTCTATGAATGGAATAATACAGGAAATACTCTGAGTATGGCTTCTTTTGCTCAACATGTGCGTAGGATTTGTTTATATACGGCTATGTCATCATTTATTCATCTGTTATCAGATGGATAGTGAGGCTTCTAAATTTTAATTATTATGAATGAAGCTGCTTTGTACCATCAATATTTTTGTCACTGGGGATTGAGCTCAGGGTCTAAGTAAGTGCTACTATTAATGTTTCAGTATGGGCGAACTTAGGTACTTATTTCCTGTGTACACCAATGTACTGTAGTAGAAGTCTGAATTATAAATATTGCATTATATATATATATATATATTATGTGCAAATATACTTAAGCACATTCATATACCTAGGTAAATTTTGTCTTAGTTATTGCTTCTTAGAATAAATTGAGAGAGTTAATTTGTAAATACTTTTCTTAAACTGTTCTCATTTACATATTAAACACAAGGTTCCTCTCTGCATTATCATGAAGTGGCATGCTTCTGTTTATTTAAAAGCTGCTAAATGATCAGGGTCAGAAATATTTTTGCAGGACAGCTAATAAGGCAAATTTATCCGGAAGGTACCTATCATTAAGCCTATAATTAAGAGTCTAGTATGTGACCCAGTATAAATCCCATCAAGCTATGTGAACCACGTGATACTAACCTGTGCTCCCTGTTACAAGCACCTGTGTTATTTGCAAGAATAAATAGCACTAGATTTGCCATGCAAAACCCTGGGAATCAGGATATGTGGCTCCAGCATCACAAGTGGATTTGTGAAAGGTGTTTGATCCTACCATTACTTGGTCTTAGTTGAACTGGCACTGGCTCACTAGCCACATAATGGGTTTCTTTTCCTGTTAAACTTTTTCATGAACAGCATATGATGAGACAATCTACATTTACTGACTTTGTAAAAACAGCCCTGTTAAAACAGTACTTCTTTTTGAAGACTGGCAAAATAAGACACATTGGCAGGATAGAATACGGAACAGGATATGAGTTTATTTAGGCTGTCCACTAGATCTCCATGGTAGCAAAGATTTTTCTCCCTTTATGCTCATTGTTCTAGTGAGCCATACTAGGACTCCATAAATGTTTACACAATAAGGCTTTGTCTAAGACAAGGACACATCTCTATTTTCAGGGTACCTCCAATTTCCATTTTCAATATATCATTTATATAAAAATAATTCTATCTAAAATTTAAAATCTAGCTTTTTAAAAGATCTCTTGGTAAAGCTCTTTCTTAAAGGAAATTGGGGGGGGGGGGCGGGGAGAGGAACCAGAATCATTTTATTAGCTGCTAAGCCAGAAAGGCACCTGCAAGGCAAAGCTCTCGTATTAAACTTACTTTCAATGTATCCTTTCTATCTGTTTATTAAAACTTCATGATAAAAGTTCTGAGCATGCTCAGATGGGCTCCCATCCACCATTTTAGTGATGTAAGCTAAGAAGATTAACAAGTGTTCCTAGCTATCAATAACCTTTCAAATATGTCTTCTATGACCTTGAGATAAACGGTGCACAAAAATAGGACTGACATTTCTCCTTCTTCAGCTATGACTTTAAACTAAGCATGCTCAAAAGTACACCTCTTAACTGAATACGCTCAGAAGGGTGCCTGCCCTGTATGAATATCTATAGCTTCCCTGGTGAATAAAATGCTAATACTTCCTCTGTTCCAGAGGAATCATTTTAGAAATAACTCTCCTTCCATGCTGCAGGTAATGGATCTTTCTCCATGCTTTAAAATGTTCTTTGCTATGATTACTTTGGCTTTTTACTTACCAAGTTAGAAACCTGTTGCCTTCGGTAATTTGTCTTTTAAACTATTGAAAACTATGTCAATACAGCAAAATTGCTTTGGATATGGACAAAAAGGATGGTTTCTCTTTAATACCTTACTTAGGTATTGTTATGACCAAGAAAAGACCAGAGAGAAGTCGATATCTCAGCCACCTCATTTTACATATAAGGACAATGAAGTCAGAAAGATTAAATAAGTTGTTGAGGGTAATATAATGACTAAGTCTGGAGTTCTGATTTTCCAACCACAGTTACCCTCTTCCTTTATCCTTTCTTCCTAGCCAATAGCTTTAGCTTTTCACATGCAGAGGTGTCATTCATGACCAAGTCACCTCTATATCACACTGCATACCTTATTCCTGAGAAGCACTCATTAAAACGTATTTTAAGGTAACAGAGGAGAGTAATAAGGATCTAAACAGTTCAAAAGACCTTTCCCTTTCCCTCCCCAATTTCCAGTCTTTTGGGCAAAAGCAACTCTTTTAGCTACTCCTGTGGAAAGCCTCTAGGAGGAAGAATAGCTTCTAAATGTTGCAAAAAAATTTCAAGCATTGTTCATCAAGAATCATTTTCATGAATAGTCCTCTAAGGTGTCAAGAGTAGGCAATACATAACACAGTCACTTCAGTTGAGAGAACATAAAGTCCTCAGAAAGGAGAGAAGTGCTCCAGAGCACTTGTTTCTGTGGCTCCTAAGGGCTTCCGCTGCTTACCAAGGGAGTCTTGGGGATTTGAAGATCAACTGTCATGTTGGCACATTGGAGGCATCATCTAGGACAGTGGTAGCAAATGTGACGGTTTATTTTCTGTTACTTGTCCCTGAGCTCTAGGATAGCACTTAATGAGAAAAGTTTATTACAGTGCAGACCGAACTGGACATAGCATTTGAATTTGCCAGCTTAGGCAGTTGGCCCCACGTTAAAAATCTCCATCAGTATATGATTTTGCATAAACAGATACACATAGGCAAATCGCTTTACAGGGAGATGAATGTTTGCAATGTTAGATTGACAAGTGGCTATCCATTTGACAAGTTTGTAAATAACTCTATGAAGAATGACTTTTCAAAAGAGATTAAATGTCTCATAACAGGAGTCTGAAGTTGGGTGGTCCTGGTTCTGCTACACATGCTTTAATGATGTTCACAAGCCCCCCCCCCCAATTTTCCTCTATCCCTCATAATTTTCTTTAGTATTTGCTCTTCACACACATGCAAATTGCCACAGATACAAAATCCATGTCTCTCCACCAGACCTCATGTACTACTCAAAATAGCAATAACACCAAAATGAAAGTCATAACAGTCAATTTCATCCATTTTATTTTTATCTATTATGAAGAAAAATGTAAAAAAAAAAACCAGTTCCTGCAGATTTACGCATTGCTGACCCTAGACGTACAGAATATCGTGTTTCTTTGAAGGAACAATGGGATTGTAATGTTTAGCTAAGGTTATACACTACCACTTAGGGATGAACATGATGTCATCTTAACAAAATTGCAATTTGTTTATCAAGGCATAAGGTGTGAATGAATGCTGCGAATGGAACTCAAAGAGAAAGTCACAAATACAGACTAGAATTAGCCCTTTCAGACAGGAAAGGCTTCATTTGTTTGTATGAGTATTAAACAACTACATATCTCTGTATTTCTAACTCTTCAGCACACTATCATGTGCTCACCATCTGATGGTGTTCTAAGTCACCTGAAGTTATAAGTTTCCAAACATAGTGCCCTTCTTCGTTTATCCTCTCCTTCCATCCAATAGCTTTAGCTTCGACAACTTACAGGAATCTGTTCTCTCCTTCTGCTATGTAGGACCTCAGAATCAAACTTATTTGGCTTGCTTGACAGCAAGTGCCTTTGCTTGAAAAGACAGGCCATGGCTTGAGAATGCTGCAATGACCTTCTCATTTAGCAATGGCCTACAGGGGAGGACCTAGTGTGCAATACGTATTAGGTGTCAAGTTGAATGATATTACTAGGGTTTGAATGCAAAATATCCTCCATGGGCTTATGTATAGACATCTTGGTTCTTAGCTGGTGAAACTGTTTTGAGAGATACTGGAGAGTTTAGGAGTTTAAGCATAGCTTGAGAAAGTAGGCTCCTGAGAGGTGTGCTTTTGAAGGATATTGCTGGCCACAGTCCTTTCCTCCCTCCTCCTCTGCTTTCTGTCCACTGTTGGATAAATAACCTACATATAGCCTAAACACTATTGATGTGATAGAGCACCATGACAAAAAGCAACTTGGGGAAGAAAAGGTTTACTTGGTTTACATACCACCATCACAGTTCATTACCTAGGGAAATCAGGACAGAAACTCAAGCAGGACAGGAACCTGGAGGCAGGAACTGAGACAGAGACCAGAGAGGACTGTATTTACTGGCTTGCTCTTCCTGGCTCACTCAATTTGATTTCTTATTTCTAAATTTTATTTCTTTTATGTATGTGAGTGTCTTGCCTACAATTATGTCTGTGTACCTCATATATGCCTGATACTTGAGGAGACCAGAATCGGGTATCAAATCTTCTATGACTAGAGTTACAGATAGTTGTAAATTACCATACAGGTGCTGGGAAATAAACTTGGTTCCCTTGGAAGAATAATAAGTGCTTTCTTAACTGCTGATCCATCTTTCCAGCTTATAAGTTTGCTTTCTTATACACCCCAGTAACATCTGTCCAGGAATGGCACTACCTAAAATGAGCTGGGACCTTCCCCATTAATCATCAATTAAAATTAAGCCCAAAAGGCTTGCTTGCAGGCCAATCTGATGGGGGGTGGGGCATTTGCTTAATTGAGATTCCTTCTCAGATGACTTGAGATTGTTTCAAGTTAGTTGACAAAAACATAATCAACACACCTTCTTTGACACATGCTCCCATAACCATGTTCTGCCTTACTGAGTCCAAAATCAATGGAGTTGAGGACTATGGACTGAACGTTCTGCATTGATGAGCCCAAATAAATCTTTGCCAAAGCATACATTGTTTTTGCTAGGTATTTTATCACAGTGACACAAAGTTCAACTTACCCCATTGTAGTCAGTTATTTTAGGGATCTTGGATGACTGAAGAATTCAGATTATGTACAGTTGTAGAGACATTGAAATGGCTCAGCATGTAAAGTCACCTGCTGCCAACCATGCCTAATGGGTATGATCCTGGGAGCCCACATGGATGGAGGGAACTGATTTCTGTAAACTGATTTCTTATTACACTCAAAGTAAATAGACATTTAAAAAAGTATTCTAGTTCATTAAGTGTTTTATAAGAAAGGAAGTACATAACAATATAGATTTCTTATTAAAATAAAATATCTAGTATATGACTTTATGCCTACTCTAAGAAATTAAACAACTGCAGCATACCATCACATCCACATTCTAAAACTAATCCTATAAATACAGGGTTGTCAATATTTGTCACAAAGTGTCGAATCACAAAATTACAAAATAGCATAGCATAAGTCATATTAATGATCACCTTTTAATAATTGCTTCTTGGTGTTTTTTTTTCATTCAGATGAGTAAACTCAGATCCAGAGTGATTGTTTGGTTTGTTTAGTTACTTAGGTAGTGACAAAATCTTTTCTAGAAAGCAGATGAACCTGAGAGGTATTGTGAAAGGAGAAAGAATGAGGTTTTGGGAAAAAAAGTGGCAGAGAAGTTTCTGGTTATGAAGAAATAGAGTAAATACAGTTATGAAGGACCATAATGAATTACATGTCAAAACAACTTAGGGATTATGGCATCCCATAAGCGTGGCTTGGATGAGAGAGAAGATATGGGGAGTGGGCAGCAGCAGGGTTACTTTGTGAGAAATCCTCTGAAGCTTATGTTGCTAGAGAGTGCAAGCTGAATCACTGTTGGATCTTGGATTTCTCATTTTGGTACTTTCCAGGTGGCTTTCATGTGTTTCGTGCCAGGAACCATGTAGCATGTGTCTTTCGTAGAATCTTAACAAGTCTGGGAGCTAGGCTTTAGTATAAATTCTTTTTGGCAAGGGAGAAAACTGAAGCCTAAAAGGTGTGTTAATTAGAATTCTTGCTGCTATTGCAAGGACCCCAACTAAACAGCAAGAATTCATTCTGGCTGTTTGCTTTGGAGGTTTTGGTCCAAAGTTACTGGCTTTGTTGTTTCTGAGACTGTGGTAGAGAAGAACAAGGCAGAACAAAGTTGCAGTTCATTGCAGGTGGGAAGAAGGTGGAATCCATATTATATTTCTAATCTCCCCAGCACTGTATCATGTGCTCATCAGATACTTGAAAAGATGGGCCATGGTTTAAGAACATTACAGTGACATATTCACGTAACAGTGGCTTATGGGGAGGATCTAGCATGCAATGGGCAACTGAACATGTATGCTTAATGATATTGTTATGAGTCTAAAAGGTTCTCTATAGGGTTATACATTGAAATTTGAGCCCCTAGCTAGTTACCAATGCTCAAAAGTTAAGGGGTTTGGCCTGAGTTGGAGAAAGTTGGTTACTGAGAGGTATGGCACCAGCTTGAGTTTAGCTTGGCTCCATTTGAGCATGGCTGGAATGGTTTCATAGTGACTACATTGTTGAATATTAGACAAGACCTCTCTAGGAAGCCCCGTTTGAGGGCCCTCCCCAACTCCTTTTTAAGGCAGTCTTTCAAATGAATATTCTTTCAGACCCTTGACCCTGCAGTGGGTTGGATTAGGCTAATTTACGAGATGTCTCTAAGGTATCTTTATTGTTTCTCTAAGGCAAAGTGTTCAGTTTATTTAAAACATTTTTATTACATTTTATTCATTTCTCTTTGGAGGGGCCAGGTAGAAGTATGTCCTTGCCAAAGCATGGAAGGCCAGAGGGCAACTTGGAAGAGTCAGCTCTTTTCCTTCCAACCTGTAGGGGAATCAAACTCAGGTTGTCAGGGTTGATGCTAAGTGTATCACCTTCATCTCATAACGACCAACCTTCTGAGCTCCTACCAGTTCTAAAGGCTTCTGAAAAAAAATGTTTTAAATAAGCCTGGTTATGTTTGCTTACAGCATCAATCCCACGTCTCTGGTTTCAGTATGTCACACTCTCACTGATGTGTTGAAATATCTGACCGTACATCATATAAGGAAAAGATATTTATTTTGACTCATTGTTTCAGGTTTTTTTTTTTTTGGTTTTTTTTTTTTTTTGGTTTTTCGAGACAGGGTTTCTCTGTGTAGCCCTGACTGTCCTGGAACTCACTCAGTAGAGCATGCTGGCCTCAAACTCAGAAATCCACCTGCCTCTGCCTCCCAAGTGCTGGGATCAAAGGCGTGCGCCACCACCACCCGGCCATTGTTTCAGTTTTTAATGTATGATTGAGCAGCTAGCTCTCCTGTTAGCTGAGTGGAGCCTGGGAGGAACATACAGAAATCATAGAAATAGAAAGTTGCCTAGGAGAAGAAACAGCCCCTAAGTACAAGTGTTCCCCCCTCCCCCTGACCTACTTCTTCTAAGCAAGCCTCACTTCCCAATTTTTTCAAGGCTTTCAAAATAGAAACACCAGTCCTTTAATATAAAAGCTTCTTCAAGGGACACTTCATAGGTCAATCAATCAATCAATCCATCCATCCATCATAAATGTGTAATCAGCCTAAATCCACACTACTCGAATGTAGTAAATCTATGTTTAGGATCCAGGTTTTGGTCTAACTCTAAACTCTGTGTTTATGTTTTTGTCTTTGTTTTGGGTTTTGTTGAGTGTTTAAGTTAGGGTTTCCATTGCTATAAAGATACACCATAACCGTGGCATCTCTTATAAACATTTAATTAAAATATTCAATTGGGGCTGGTTTACAGGTTCTGAAGTTCAGTCCATTATCATCAAGGAGGGAGCACAGCAGCATCCAGGCAGGCATGGCATAGGAGGAGCTGGAATTCTACATCTTGATCTAAAGGCTGCTAGGAGAAGACTGACTTTCAGGCAGCTATGGGAACACTTTCTAGAAATCCACCCCCACCGTAACACACTTTCTTCAATAGGGTCACACCTACTCCAACAAGGCCACACCTTCTAGTAGTCCCACTCCCTGGGCCGAGCATATTCAAACCACCACATTCCACTCCCTGACCCCCATAGGCTTAGTCAAACACATGCGTGTATGGGGACCACACCTAAGCATAACACAAAATAGTTAGTCCAACTTCCAAAGTCCCCATAGTCTATAGCAGTCTCAACAATGTTAAAAGTTCAAAGTTCAAAGTCTCTTCTGAGATTCATGCAAACTCTAATCTGTAATCCTTTAAGAAATCAAATCAAAAAGCAGATCAGATACCTACAACATCATGTTGTTATATATAACCAGGTTATATATTACCATTCCAAAATGTCTCAGTGAGGAAGTACTGGACCAAAGCAAGACAGAAAACCATCTGGGCAAACTCCAAACTCTTTTTCTATAGGTCCAATGTCAAATAACTCTTCAGATCTCCAACTCCTTTCATCTTTGTTTACTGCAATAAAATTCCTTCTATTTGGCTGCTTCCACTCCTTGTTAGCAGCTTTCCTTGGCAGGTATCCCATGGCTCTGGCATCTCTAACACCTTGGGGTCTCCAAGGCAACTTCAATTTCACAGCTTCTTGTTCCAATATCTGGGATGCACACACAATATTCTAGCCTTCTCAAAAGGGCCTGGGTAATTTCTTCAGCTCTGTCCTCTGTAGCACTCTATGCTCTTGTTGACTCCACTCCACTGCTGCTGCTGTTCTTGGTGATCATCCATGGCACTGGCATCTCCAATACACTGGGGTCTTCCACTGCAACTAGGATTCACCAGTAGCCTCTCACAGGCTCTCTTCATGATGCCAAGCCTCAACTCTTCGAATGACTCTTTCAGTCCTGGGCTGTCAATTACAACTGAAACACTACCTTCGCCAATGCCCTTCCCTGGCTTCTCAGAATACTAAGCCTCAGCTGCTTTCCACGACCCCTTCATGCCTTCAAAACCAGTACCCCCTGGATGACTCTTACACATTACCAAGTCCAGCTGCAGCGTGAGGTTCAACCTTGTCTATTTCTAGAACACAGCTTCTTTGTGCTCTCAGAAAACACTTCCCAGAAGATTTCACCTCAATGCTGGTGGTCTCTTCTTAGTCACTGCTCATTTCTTAGATACAGGTAACCAGCATCCTCCAACAAGACCACACTTCCTAGTAGTGCTACTCCCTGGGCCAAGCATATTCAAACCACCACCACAGTTGAGGGGAGGGTTTGTTGTTGTTTTTGTTGTTGTTGTTGTTTTTTGTTTGTTTGTTTGTTTTGAGGCTGTAGCAGAGGTTTTCCTTATCTTACTGCATAGCCAAGGCTGTCCTTAACTCCTGATCTTTTTGTTGATACTTCAGAAATGTTGAGGTTATAGGTCTGTGACGACAGAGCGGGTAACTAGCTTCAACATCATAATTTTTTGTATCATTAATCTGTATTCATTATATTAAAAAAAACCAGACTTCTCTGATACCTTAGAGAATGATAATGGACCTTAGGTTGTCATCTACTACAAAATTACTCAGAGAATGTTTCCTTATCAACAGCAACGCCATCATCCAAAATATTACTACAAATACAATGTCTCAGGTCTCATTCCACAGTCGCTTACTCAGTCACTGGCCCAGAAAGCTGTGTTTTAGCAAGCTTATGCAGATTTTCTATTAATGTTTTATTGGTTCTTTGTGAATTTTACATCATATACCCCAATCTCACTCATCTCCCTGTCCCTCCATATCTGCCCTCAACTCTTGCATCCTGCCCCCCCCACAAAGAAAATAAGAAAACAACACAAACAAAATATCTTGCTGTGAAATCTGTATTGTGTCTTGATGTGTCACACGATGTACCCCTTTGCCCAAAAATCTTTACTGCCAATTTTTAGGAAAAAAATTTCAATGTTTTTAATTAAAGTAGAATTATATCAATATCCCTCCATTTCCTTTCTCTAGCTTCTCCCAGCTACCATCTTTTGACCTTCTCCCATGCTTCCCACTCTCAAATTGACAGCATCTTTTTCTCTGTGTGTCTGTATATATATATCAAACATATATATTTGAATATAAACATGGTGCACATCTATATACATACACACATAGATGCATATGTAACAATATTAGTAAACACGTTAAGGTGGAAGGGGACATTTTCAAAGGTTCTCACCCTTAGATAAAGAACTCTAGGCAACTAATGACTGCGGAGAGAAAAATAATCAGCCTTTTCCAAGGCTGAGCCACCTTAGTAGTTGTCCAATGCAGAGTAGTCATCCTTGAAGCCATATACACACTGACAACAAAATGGACTCAACGGGTTCTATTCATATATATGTAGGAACTTTTTATTAATAACTTTTGACAAGTTCATACATCTATGAAATGCATTCAGATCAGGCTCTTTACAGCCTTCTGATGTCATTCCTCCCTCTGTCAGCTCCCCTTTCCTAAAAATCTCTCCCTAGCATTCACTTTTGGTTTGTTTTGTGCCCTGAAGAATTTCACTCCGACTGTGTGTCCAACTATGTGTTTGGAACTCTTCCTTAGAGCCTGGCAGGCTCACTACTGGAAAATCAGCTGACTAGTATAGCTTCTTCTTTCCAGAATCTGTCATTTTCCCACAGTTAATCAATGTAAAAGTGAAGGTTCCCTGAACATTTTTCCCATCCATGTTGTGTGATCCTGACTTATGGAAGCCCAGTAGTCACAAAAAAATGGAGGAACACTTATGTGGTGGACAGATTGTAGCTTTACGGCTGTATTTTACAAAAGAGGATACTGAAGTTTGATCACTTAACCATGAATATGATGCCAACGTGGGTTATCAAGCTCAAGATCTCCTGATTCCTAGTCCAGTGCACTGTCTGCCGTGTTTTGTTTCGTTATTAACCTCCAAGAAGTGGTATACTCCTAGCAGACCACTGGGTCGTGTTTGGAATATCTTTAGCCTGACCCAGCATATCCATGTATGTCTACAACAGTGTCTCTTCTGTTCATGTTTGTCTCCCACTAAAAGCTGTTTCTTCACACCTATGTAACCTATTGCTTATCTACCATTTAACACGTCTCCACTTCCTCTTCTTCTTTTTCATCTTATCTTTATATGTTTTTCAGTAATGGCAATACGTTCCAACATTAACCTTTTATAATCATCTGGAGAATGTAAACAATATACACATGCTGGAGTGCCCTACCCAGGAACTATGATGCTGTTAGTTTGGCCTCAAGTCAGGGCATCAAAAATTTAAAGGGCCAGGAAATGGTGGCACACGCCTTGAATCCCAGTACTAGGGAGGCAAAGGCAGGCAGATCTTTGCCTTTAAGGCTGGCCTAGTCTACAGAGTGAGCTCCAGTGCACTCAGAGCTACACAGAGAAACCTTGCCTCAAGCAAAAACAAAACAAAAACCCATAATTAAAAAAAAAGTTAACAAAAAAGAATTTTCAAATTTCCCCCCAGTGACGGCACTGTACTGATGCGATAGGTGTGGTACGTGTTTTGATCCCTTTTTCCTTCAGGCTCTGAGTCATCTAGTGGCACTGGATCCTGACTGGGTGACCAGTACCTCTGTGTCATCTAAGTCAGCAGTCCACAAAAATGAAGTCAAACCTGTTTTTTTTTTTCTGGCTTTCAGTGTTTTGTTGGTTCTTGTTTCTTGCCAGGAGAAAGGAATAGAGACAACAGTGAAATGGTATTGGACCAAATGTTTACAACTGGAATTCCCTGCTGAGCTCCTTTTAGTGACTGGAGACTAATCATTGCTCTAGCAACCTGCCTCTCATTCCTCATTGCCCAGCGTAATAATAGTCAGTGAGCATCAGGAAAACCAGATGGAAGGAACTTGCTCATTCTGCACCAGCACACATGCCCCATTTGGAGGCTAATTAAGAAAATAACAAACCTGGCCACATTGGCTAGGAGAGCTCCCTACTGGGGTTTGTAAATTTGGACATTTTTTTCCTGCATGCAGCATATTAATAGACAAGGCTCCATTATAGCTTCCTCTTTCTGCGTAATCCGATGATTGTAGAACTTGGCACTCTCGCTTGCTTCCCTTACTGGTTTTTTTTTTCAAACTTCCTATAGTTCCTTTATTCTAGTTTCTCACCTTTCCCAAGAGAAATCCTCTACAATAAAACCAGCCTCTGCGCTCCCATCATCCTTTGTCACTTCGGATGTGGTCCACAGGCAACAGCACCGGCTTCAGTATCATCTGGCAATAGTTAGAAATGGAGGGCCCCAGCCTTACCCTAGACCTAAGAGATGTAGAATCTTCATATTTATCAAGAGCTTCAGGTTGCTTTTTGTATACAAACTTGTTCCAAGTTTCTGTCTTCTCACTACCTTATATAAATATCCACACACTAAAGAGAAAGGCCTGGCTTTTTTTTTAAGTAACCCAGAGAACCCCAAGAGGACTAGAGCCCTAGAGACAGCAAGAGTGCAAATCTGACCACATGCGAATATGGTTCTTGTAGAAAATCTCCCTAACATTTTAAATTGACATTGTTTAGATTGATAATTTTTAAAAAGTTTACAATGGGAAATAGGATCTTATTCTATTCTTCCCTGGTACCCACTGGAAACACAGAATTGTCTTGTTGTCTGTCATGTAGACATGCCACGTGTTGATATCTCTGTTACTGGTACCATACCCTGAAAAAAGAGATAAATCTTTGAAGCTGCCATGTTCCTGAATACCAGGAAGGAGGAAGTACACATCCTTACTGTGTACTTCTAACAGCCCTGTTTTTTTTTCCCTAAGGGTTGACTTTTACAAAAAAGTATAGGTAGGAGCCTGGCATAAGGGCACACTCCTTTAATCCCGTTCTCCAGAGGGAGAGGCAGGCAGATCTCTATGAGGTTGAGACCAGCCTGGTCTACAGAGTGAGTTCATGTCAACTAAGATTACATAGTGAGACTGTGTCTCAAAAGCACAAAATATGTGAGTAGGAAATGAAGAATTCCATGCTGACACTCAGTTTTCTGTTTCCTGGCACACAATGCTTAAAGACAAAGTACTTGCAGTCCCTCTATAAGAAAATCAAAACTTATCAATTTGGTTGGTTTCTGCAGTAGACTATGAAGGAGTTTTATAACAAGTTGATAAAGATATCTATGTACTATCTTTGAGACCTGTTTGCAAAAACTTGTCAGTTTTTTTTCCTTCACAAAGACGCCAAGGATACAGTAGTTATAGTTGGGGGTGGGGAGCGGGGGGGTGGGGGGGGGCCGGCGGCTGGAAAAATGGCTCGTCAGTTAAAAGAGCTAAGTGCTCTTCTGGAGGACCAGGCTTTGATTCCAAAACACACATGGCAGCTCACAAGTCTCCACTCCCAGCGGATCCAGTCCTGATCCTGGCCTCTTTAGGCACTGCTTACACATGGCACATCATAGAAATATAGTCAAGCACACACTCGTGCACATAAATTTTTTTTGTTGTTTAGGTTTTTCGAGACAGGGTTTCTCTGTGTAGCCCTGGCTGTCCTGAAACTCACTCTGTAGACCAGGCTGGCCTCGAACTCAGAAATCCGCCTGCCTCTGCCTCCCAAGTGCTGGGATTAAAGGCGTGTGCCACCACTGCCCCGGCATAAAATTTTAAAAATAAAATAAAAGCTTGTACTTCTCAAGCCATAATGTGAGTGCTTGCCACCTGGGGATCTTGTTAAAAATCAGTTTCTGATAGTGTGAATTTTGGACTGGAGCCTGGGAATCTGCATTTCTAAAGGTTTTTAGATGGTGGCAAGACTTCTGCTCTATGGATCACGCATTGAGGAACAGATACATCTGAAACGTCAGATGTTTGAAGTGAGCCTTTGACAGCATCCAAGGTCAGAGCCAGACTGACATCTCTCCAACGTGTGTCTTAGATTCAGGCGTCGTTCTTGTTTTTTTTCTCTGAGGAGATTTACACTGATTGGCAGCAGAGCTGATGTTGGAGGATGGAGATGTGAATCGAAAAAGAGCTGGCTTTATGTCAATTGCTGTTCTAGTTAGGGCTGCTGGGGGAGGGAGAGACTACAAGCCTGAGGCTTTTTAAAGGAACTCAACCTGGGAGGATGGATGAGAACATATTTAAACTGTCAGGAATTACGAGCTTTGGAGACCAGCCACCTTTCTCTAAGTTTCTTTGTACATCATTGTTTCTGCTGGTGAACCTACCCCAGCCTCTTATCAGTCTCACTTCTGGTGGCTTACCCAGTCTCCTCTCTCATAGCTCCTGCCTGTTTCCTCTAAGTCTCAGTTCGTGCATGGGCCCATCTCTACCACCTGACGTACTGTCAACATCAGCTGTGATTGCTGACAGCTTCATTTCTTTTACAATATACATTTCAAATTGTTGAGAAGAGGAATCTGATAGCGTAGGATGTCTTACCTAGGATTTCACTGCTGCTATCTGGAAATCCAATTACTGCTGATGGGGGATCGGCCAGTGGTATTTGATGCCCAGACAAAGAGATATAGCTAGCAAAGATTGCTATTTCATAGGGGCTTCGCGCCAGGACAGAGTGTAGTGTAGGGAAAGCATCTTGCAGCCCAGTCCATTTCATTTGTTTCTTTAATGAAGGTCATCTCTGCACGAATGTGGTTCAGTCATAGCCTTCAGGCAGGACCCAGAAACATACCGTTTGTTTTATTGGTCTTTTGTCTCTTCATACTCAGAGGCCAGCCTAATAGGACTATGTTACAAGGTCAGTAAAGTGAATCACTTAACTAATGAAACTGTTTAAAGCAAACCACCATAGACCTGCTTCTGCATCTTTGCCATGTCTTTATTTTAATGCTGCATAGGCAAAGGAGGTTGGGGAAAAAGAGCCTAATTAATCCAAAGTACCAACACAGTGTTAGGCACTCCGTGTTAAGAATACAGAAGAAGGCATCAGGCTTGTTTTAGGAAAGAGCTGATGGACAGGCAACTTCCTGTCACTTTCCACATTGGAAATGCTACTTCCACATCCCAGGATGTCTGAGTGTACCCTGAGGGTATCTCCTCAGAGGGCGAGCAAGTTCACCTTCCTGAGTCCTCCAAACAGGAAAGGAAGAGATGTTTGAGAAAGCAGATGCACAGAGAGAATCAGACCCAGCCCTTTCCCTTAAGACTCACCCCTCCCCCCCACTTTGGTTCTGTGCTGTTTGTTCAGGGGGTGGGGGAAAGGGGCACATTCTTTCTCAATATTCTTTCCCACATGCAGACTTTTAAGGAGAACTATTTTCAGTTTTTATTTGATCAATGAACTCAAGAGTAGGTCTTGTCTGTTCCCAGAGATAAAGAACTGCGTGCGTAACTACTCTGTATCCAGCTGAACAAGCACCGGGGCTTCTCTTTGTTTTTCACAGTGTTTCTCTGAGATAAGAAGAAATCGCCCAGACATGATGCATGACCAAGCAAGGTTTTGAAAGAATATTTTATAATTTTTTTTCCCTATTTTGAACTGTGGGATGAAGAGAATGGGGGAGGGGCACCATACACAGGACAAGCTGATTTTCTCCCCCTTGGCCGCAAAACAAACAGGAGACTATGAATGCATGTTTAAGAGAGGAGAGAATAAGACAGTGTTCAGTTATGAATATGAAGAGCAACTAGGAAAAATTATAGTAATTTAGTAATTCAGCTGAGTGCAGCCCTGAGAATTCAATGGTCACTTTCTACCACAAAAAGAAAAATTGTCTGTCATGTGAACTCAGAATCAATACTGAGAAGACATGTAGATAGGGAAGAAGCAAGATTTGTTCCTAGGAAGTATCAATAGAACCGGGATGGAATGCCATAGGTCCAAACCCTCCAAGGATCTTACCAGGATGGAGGGGCTGACTTTAGGTTAATGACACAAGACTTGTTTTGTTTTCAATGTATCTCCTCCATATACTCCTCCCAGTCTCCCACCTCTCTTCCCTTCCATATCTACGTTTCCCTTCAGAAAGGAGCAGACCTCCCAGGGATATCACCCGAACACAGCATAACAAGTTGCAATAGGATTAGGCAGTCAGGAGTTCCAGAACACCAGACTATTAGAAACCATAACGTATATGCAGAGGACCTAGCACAGACCTATATAGGTTCTGTGACTGTTGCTTCTGTCTCTGTGAGCCCCTATGAACCCTGATTAGTTGAGCTCTGTGAGTTCGAGGACAACCTGGTCTATAGAGAGAGAGTTCTAGGACAGCCAAGAATGCAGAAGAAAGCCTGTCTTGAACCCCCTCCCCAGAGGAAATACGATGCAACCTTTAAACAGTAAGATTCAGTGTAAAATCAGTTGCTCCAACTAAAGAGCAGAGAATGCTTTCATATGGCAGATGAATAGGGGTGGGTGGGATACATCTTACATAAATACAGAGTTGGAAAGTCATTTAGGGGAAATATGTTAAGGAAAGATCTGGGTGCGAGTGGATGTGGCAGTGGCTATCCACAGGAGGATGGGGTTTTCATCAGTAGGAATAAAAGAGCGCTGCCAATCAAGAGGCAAAGACAAGTAGCCAACAAAAGGAAAACTGAAGTTGAAAGCCATGATGTAATTGCTTCTGAGAAAGTAGAACTGAGGAGCCTGTAAAAGCTTAGTGAGGCTGAATAGCAGCACACCATCGTCCATGCTTCTTCCCATCTCTGGGTTCATGAGCTTGTTGTGTCTGCCTCTTGTCTCTGTCAACAGATAGTACATTCCCTATAGCGCAAAATGTATCCCATGCTCTCCTGAATTTCTCCATGATATCCAGTGAAGTCCTTACTAGAAGAGTAACTCAATAAAGGTTAATTGGTAAATCAATGAATAGACAGTTTACTTCTTTCCCATTAAATATATTTTGAGGCTGGGAAAATCTTGAACTTGAGATTCTCCTGCCTTAGTGTCCCAAGTGCTTGAATTATAGGATGTGTGCTGCCCTTAACACTTTTCTCTTGAAGTAATTATTTTTCTAAATAAATCTTCGATTTGACAAACCGAGAAACTGGATTGTAGTTTTCTTTCCTAATATTAGGCAAAACAGAGGAAAGTTCTAGCTTCAGTCATCAGTGTATTATTTGAAATATAATTAATTGGTCTAATTACAGATATACAAAATGAGATGTGTATGCCTTAGGAGAGACTCCAAAAATCAATGAGCTTTTTTTTTTTTCTGATCCTAGACTCAAATCAGTCTGGACTATAGATAACTTTTTCCCAGGTCAACCTAACCAGTTCTTTTCTATTCATATTTGCCATTTGAGAAGCTTGGTGTCCTCAGAGCAAATGCCATGTCAATCATGTTCACTCTCTTAATGCCAGCACCTACAGTAGGCTTGCATGGAGTGGAGTCTGAGCTTAAGAAATGATCACAGAAAGAAGGCAAAGAAGGAGAAGGGGGTTGAGAGAGGGAGGACTCTATTTTATACTTCACGTAGAACTTGCTTCTGTTACCAAATCCCCCTCTTCCCCCCAGTCTCAATTTCTGTGTTTGTCACCAAGGATCCAAAATGATGAAATGTCACAATCTTTGCTCTCATCGGTCTGAGAGTCTGGCAAGATGCAGAACTAAGACAGCAGGAGGGCAAGTATTTCATTCTAACAGGAAGTCTGGCGATAGGGAATACAAACCAAAGGGAGCATCTAGTTGGCCTCTGAGGGAAGGCAGGTCACAGAACACCGTGAGAACCGGAGGAGATTCTTAAGAAACTCCTCAATGCTTTGGAGGCTCGAGAACCTTTTAATCTTCCTCCCCAATCCTGAAACTGATTATGGACACTTTGAACAAACTGGGAGAGACTCCAAGTCCTTGCCTGTCAGCCCTTCTCTCTTCTCAGTCCTTCTGATGTTTAAGTGATTTTTGTCTTGGCACAATTGGACTTCACTTTCATTCTGGGAATGCAAGTAGCTGCTCTGAATTTGTCATGCAGTAGCTTGTTGTGGGTATGTGGCTTTATAAGCACAGCCTAACCATCTCAAACTTGAGGCCTGCTGTCTGAGCCAGAACGGCAGTATATATTGTATCAGGAGCAGTGGCTTTGTTAGCACGATCCATCAGCCTTGCCATTTGTTCTTTCCTGGGCAAATTTCTTGTCCCAGTGACAGAGATTGATGATAGAACATCAGCATGGTAGGCTTGACATTTTATAACAACCTATCACAGCAAAGGTGCCTGTTTCAAGTATTCTGAAGAGAGCAGATAAACTCGAATTAAAAGAAGGAGGAACAGTTTCAAAATAAAGTTGTCTACATGTAGAAGATTGTTGGCTTTTTTTTTTAATGTTTGAGAGGACAGAGATAAAGGTCCTGCTTTGACTTTGGCTTCTTGGTTTCTTTCTTTATTCAGGTATTGACACCAACACAAATTAAAGCGATATGCCAGGCAATTCTGGACTCTGGGAAGCAGTATGCTACGAAGAAGAGAAAACCATTCCCTCTGATGTATTCTTACTATGGAACGGAATACCTGGGTGAGTGGCACTCACTCTAGGCTGAAGAAAGTCTCTAATGGTAACACTGAGTCAAGAACAAGTGCTTTCAGTTTGGCCATAGGCCATCATTATTCAGGAACAAGAATGACTTTAACACATTTGAAAACAAAAATTGAGATATGATTTAATATCTTTTCATAACCTGAAGGACAGACATATAAGTATTTTAATATTTATGTTCACTAAAGACTAAACCCTTTATTTACTTGAGATAGAAGTCTCAATACATTGCCTAAGATATCAGATAGCCTGCCTCAGCCTCCCATAGAACTGTGACTATGCGAATATATCACCATACAAAGCTTACTTAGCTTTGTTGACACACAGTGAACAGTTATCACACTGACTCTAAGTAATGCTTTTGTATAGGGGAATAAGATTAATCCACTAAGGCTTTAGTGACAGCAGATTCATAACAGGCAACTAACTATAATGAATAACTTTGAGCTCTGATTTGTGTAAGGAAAAAAAAAAAGGAAAAGGTAGTTCCTCCTAGTTTGCTTAGATTCCCAAGAAAGATTTGTAAGGCCCTCTGCAAGCCACATTTAAACCGTGTCTCTCCTTTTTGCCTAGAAAGTTTTCCTTCCCACAAGCTGTAAATCTGCTTTTAATATGCAGTCTTTAAAACTCTGCTAAAATGGATATACGAAGACCCTTTCTTGGGGAAAAGGTTATTGAAGCCTATCTTGAGAATCATTGACATGTTTCAGGTATTTTTCCCTGAAGCAAATAGGGTGACTTCATGGCATCAGGCCCACACTGTTAATGAAGTCTTTACTCTATCTTATTATAATCTGACTCACTTGTACAACTGCCCTGTCAGGTTTTGTGTACATTCGGGATGAGGATTCATTCATTTAGCTTTGTGATCCTTGGACCTTTGCCACAGAGCCTGCATTTAATGAGGGTACCCAAAGGAGGTGGTGAATGACTAATGAGCAACATTAATGAGACTTTTCTCAAAGAAGTTGTGGATTCTTCCCTAAGTCTTCGGAAGGACCAGACCCTGAAACAGGATTGGAATACAGAAATTCATTGGAAGTGTAATCCTAGAAAGCATTGATGGAGAAGGGGGTGGAGAAATGAGACAAGGAAGAGGAAGAATTTAATTTACTGTGAAGTAATGAGCAGTTCTGGAAAACAGAGGTGCTGCGTTAGACTTTTGAATCTTTTTTTTTTTTTTTTCAGAACAAATGTGTACTGTAACAACTTAAGGGCGGAAAGACTTTAAGAGGCTTTTTTTTTTTGGCTTGTGGTTTCAGAAGGTCAATTCTGTTGTCACTTGGCTGCATTTATTCTGGGCCCATAATAGGGAAGAACATTCTGGTAGCATAAGCATATCTGCATATGTCAGAAGTTACTCCTCTCATGGTAGGTAAGAGTCACAGGGAGAGAAGAGCCTGAAGACCCTCAAAGATACTTATTTATCTTTGACTTATTTACCCCACATAGGCCCTACATTTTAGTTTCCTCAATCTCCCCAAATAATACCACTTACTGGAGAACAAGCACTCATTGAATAATTTGACAGGAAATATTTCATATTCAAACTGGAACAGGCTCACTCCCACTGGGGATTCTTAGAGGCCATATGGGACATGTCTCAGAATTGTCTTACCCAAAGGCTGAGGAAATTCATGTATTTGTCTATGCGTTCCCTACTTTATTGGCTGGCTGCTCCATGAGGTATTAATTCTACCTCGTCTCTGTGTATTAAGCATGTTCTTGTGACCAGAGAAAAACTCAGGCAAAAGAATAAACATATAAAATTCGAAGTATGGAGCATAGGTACAAAGTGTGTCATGGTGCTAGCAGTGTCTTTACCATCCTTTTATTAATAATTGTTTTTTTTAAAATGAGAAATTAACATCCTGGCCATTGATATAGATATTATAAACCAAATTTCTGGTAAATGTGGAAATACTTTCCTGAAAACTGAAACTTCCTTCTAAGACTAAATAGTGTGCGTCATCTATAGTCTTAAGTTGTCTGTCATGTAATATATCAATATTTACATGAATACTGTTTGTTTGTATAAATAATGAAGAACTAATACAGGAATTGGCCTAAAGGATTATAAGGCTCAAAAACCCAGCTCTAAAAATGTCAATGTTGTAAGTACCAGGCTGAGTCCAAATCCACAGGGAGAATTATTTCCTAGTGTTTTTGTTCCAATCAGGCCTTTGCTGAGTAGATGAGGGCTGCCTATAACTAGCACTGGAAATCTTCTTTAATCCGTCTACAGGTTCGGTGTTCATTGTCTCCAGAAGCGCCCAAAAAGGCAGACAGACCTAGAAACAACATTTAACAGAAGCTCTCAGCAGCATCTGGCCCATGTACTCCCTCACCACGCTCTGGATACAGATCTGTTACAGAGCACTCCACTGTTTATATTCTAATAGTTTTTTTTTTCTCAAATGTGGCTCACTTTTGAACTGAATGGAGAGGTCTTTGAGCGTATGTGCAAATTCATAATCACCTTCCTATCTCCATGGTGAGACAATGTCCAAAATAGGAGTGATAATTTATTTAAAGCCCACAGCTTTATTTAGTGTTCATGGCCCGTGTGGTTTCAGTTCTAAATACAAGTCTGCTGCATGACGTGAAGGAAGCAGAGAACGATGTGCAAATGGGGGACTGTAGCTGTGTTCCAATAAAACTTTATTTACAAAAGTAGTCAGTGAACCAGATTTGGGCTGCAAGATGTATTTGGCTGGTGATTTAGGTGGTTTTTTCTTTCTTTTTCTTTTTTGCAACTCAATTGTTATAATACTATACGTGCTTTCAAGTAATGTTTAATTTTTAAAAGAAATCTCATGGTTTTCTTTTCACTTAATCAAACCGCGACTTCCTTTGTTGGATAACTGATGCTCTGTTCTTCCACACAGGGGCAGCTCATGGCCTATCGTCCATTCTCCAGATGCTTCTTTCTTACCATGAGCATCTCAAACCTTCAGATCGGGAGCTGGTGTGGCAGAGCGTGGACTTTCTCATGGAGCAGGAACAGAATTGCAACTGGCCACCAGAGCTTGGAGAGACCATCGAGAGAGAGAATGAACTTGTCCACTGGTGCCACGGTGCTCCAGGTCTCCCACATACTGTTGTCTGAAAACAGGGCCCTTCATCCAGCTTACACAAAACAGGGGGAGGTTCATCGTTCTAATATCTGAGAGTATTTCTCACCTAAGGTCATACGTATCAAATTGAAATTTGGGAAAACTAAAAATGCCTTCATCTTTAAGGTGCTTCTGAAAAGTTCTCCATAGGTTGAAAAAGTACATCTCTGTATCCATAATGTTAAATAAGCATTCCCTTAAAATGTAATGTGAATTGCCTATGGAAGTGCAACTTTTTAGGGTATCTGAGTAGTAAGACAGAGAGATTAGTATACTCAGAATACTGGGCTTGATTCCCACCAAAAGAATAGGTAACCCCATACTGAAAAACAAAAAGAAACAAGTAGAATTTATTTTAATAATATATAACCTAAATGTTATTATGTCAATAGGCTACTAATTGAAAAATAGAGATGGCTGAGGTAGAGGCAAAGTGTTGTTGGTGGAGCACTTGCCTGGGACAAAGAAGTATCTGGGTTTAATATAGAACATTGAGAAAAATGGTAGTACACATTCTTTAAAATATTGAAATGTTTAAAGTTCAGTGTCGATTTTACACTTACATAACATGCTAATAAAACGCTACATTTCAAAGTCTTTTTCACTAAAATGAAGGTGTTTATCTGCAGCCCGATCATTTTATATGGTGGCCCCTGGCCTAGTAGCGTGCCAGCTTGTAAATTTCTAATCTCAGACCCAGCACAGCCCATGAATCACAATGTGTATTTAATCAGTACCCTTGTGAAATTTGTGTGAACCTTTAAGTATGAGATGCAATGTTTTGAAATTCATGTTCAGTTGAGTCTTTCCAGTAATAAATAATCAGTTTTCTAAAGAACTGAAAATCCATCCCGAGTGAATTATGAAATTGAGCCTTGAAACAGACTCTATTAACTACCTCTCCTTAGCCTACCTTCTCCAAATACCCTTACACTGCCAACTAGTCCTTTGGAGAAGGGATAATATAAAAGAAGTTAAAACAAATTCAGTTAATTGAGAAACAGATTGAAATATCAAATAACACAGTTATTAAATTTGTTCTTTGACAATTCCATGTGTATATAATGGTTTATAATTACTTTCACCTTCCGGAATTTTTGATTATGAATTAGTTCAGTTTTGCAAGGCTGCTTTAAACCAAAGAGCATAATTTTAGATTACATTTGATTTATCTTTGTTTTGTTTCCTGATTTTATTGCCTCCCTTCTACCTTTAATTAATGTTCTTTAATCAAACTAGAGTTCTGTTTTCTCCTTGATACAGTTTGAAGTGATGAATAATACAAGTCACTGTCTATTGCAATATTTTCTCTGCCTGCCACACTTAACCAAGGAAGCAATAGCAAATTGTATTTATGAAAGTACCAGGACATAGTACATTATGTTCAGGCTAACTGCTGCCAGGTATAATTTGTGGCCATTACTTCTTGCTTTGACCTTTTTTGGGGGGGAAAAACAGCACTTATTTATTGTCCTGGAAATGATGTTTCCTGTTATGCTCAATAATTCTATTTCCTATTCCTCTTAATCATTCTTGGTGATGGTCTCTGGATGTTCTCCAAGCATCCCAGCATCCTTGAATTTTGTAGATGTCCCAAATTAAATGTAAAATATTTAAAAAGGACTCAGTGTGCTAGTAAAAGCCCTTAACAGAGTACAAAGATAGTCTACTAGAATGAGTAAGCAAGCCTATTTTTGATGTAGGTGGTTAAATAGTACTTATTCTATCCTTTCTGTATACCAGCTGTTTCAGCAGGTCATGTACTTTGACACAACAGCTTAGGATTCATGACATTGGGACTTGGTTTATCCTTTGGCATTCGTGCTACGTGTTTTGAGAAAAATGGCATAAATACATTGATTCAAAATAAAAACCACTAAGTCCATGAAATCACTGAAGTATCAAAACAAAACAAAGCAAAACGATTCCCTAATGAAATGAAGCCTGTTATTTCTGCTAACGCCAGCCCTCACCTAAGCGTGATTGTAAAACTGATAATTGCAGGTCAAAGACAGTCAAGTTCTTGCTGAAGTTGACTACAGTAAAAATGTCCCCAAATCCAGTAGGAAATGGGCTAGAATAATAATTGTGTTTGTTTGAGAAAAATATCTTGAGAAATAGACTTATGAACAGCACAGATGGTTTGGGATGACAGGCTATTCCTGTGATTCAAAACCTGCCAGAGACAGTCTACAATGTGGAATTTCATTAATGCTACTTATCCATGCCTCTGTTTCTAGTGACTTTCTTTCAGCCCACCCCACACCTGCCGAAGTTATTATGTGTGAAATGTATTACTAGTTTTTGAGTATAGCTTAACAGTTCTGAGGTCTTATTGTAGCCCTAGCACTGACCAGCTAAGTGACCTTGAGAAAAGTCACTTTTAAAAAAATCTGAAATAAACTCAATATTGTCGTTGCCGTTGACACATTTTTACACCTGGGCCTTTGCCATTCCCAAGGGCTATATCTCAGATGCTCTTAGAAACACCCACATTTATAAATACCTATCGTGACATATAGCTTTTTCGCACTAAATGCAATTAGTATTGCAGGAAGACACATGTGATCCCCTCATAACCTTGAGCACTCTGAAATACAGGAGAGAAGTCATTTGCAAAATCATTAAAACAAATGTGGTGGCTAAAATAACCTTCCTGAGTGCATCCGGTTACAGCCTTACTCGGGTAACACTGACAGCATGCTTTCTTTACTCTGTGTGAAACACAGGTGTGAGCAGTTTTAGCAATTCATTCCGCAAAGGCTCTTGGGTAGGTGACTTTGAATAAAGAAGCAGAGCTTCTCAAGTGCAGGTTGGTGACTAAGTTTTGTAACGACTCAGCAAAATTCCACATCCTAACCTGAGCCTGGGCACTGATGCTCCATTGTGTTGAAAGAGTATATTCTGCCTGTCACAAGACTCCGGAGATCTTACATTTCAATGATTGTGTCTCCCAAACAATCTTTATTAAATTATAATTAAAATAAAATTTAAAAAAATAGAATTAAAACATACTATCAATGAAAATAAATTATAACAAAATTAAAATCTTTATTAAATTATAATTGAATTTTCTGGCTGTATTTGGCAAGGTCATATACTGTCACTGACTCGTGTTCATATCATTGAATGCTAATTAGTGATCCTGGGAAAATTTTGTGATAGTTCCCATCACTGTCAAAGAAACCTTACATCCTTCCCCTTAAGAGTCAGAAACCTTAAGATTGTTTCTTTTAGGCCAGAGTAGGAGCTAACACATTTAGAACATTTTCAAAGTCCCTACACATACACCATTTTGTGATCCCAGGATTCAAGAAGAGGACTTTTTATTTTGGCCAGAACCTTAGGATCCATATCTTGCTGGGGACTCCTGGCTTGGTATAGCAATTAAACCATCTCGATCTATCTTTTCTACATCTCTGCTCTGCTTCCAGTGCCAGCTTCTGCTAGGTAATGAATGAGGTATCACAGGGCCAGTAGATATTTGCAGGACTATTTGATGGCAAAACACCACACCACAGATGAAGAAAAAAGAGACAAATATGATAAAGTCCCTGCCTTTTGGTGGTGGGCCTTATAGTAGTGGAGGCAGATGCAGAAATAGATCGTTTTAATTTGGCCATGTATGAGTGTTACATTATGTATGCTGTGAGATAGGATCCAAGAGGAGAGATTTCTCATGCAGTCTCCAGATTCAGTGAAGGCTTCCTAAGAAAGCGATTCCTGGGTTAAGTTGTGCCAAGAAAAACAGGAGGCTTCTTCCAAGAATAGCATGGGCACTGAGATGTATGAAATTACGTGCAGGTAGTTTGATTTAACCAAAGAGAAAAGCTTCAGTCAGAAAATGGAGAGGCTAGCAAACACAGAAGATGTTGACCATGAAGGGCTTTCTGTATCATGTTAAGGCACCTGTATAATAGCGAGCCCTTTAGCTTTTCCTTGGCTGAAACACTTCTGACTTGACATACTATTTTCTGAATGTCTGAAAGCAGGGCATACTCTCAGGGGAACCTAGTAGGCCACAGGGTTGTAGGATAGTGAAACTAAGAAAACCCAGAAAAATGTGGCTTTCAACTTACTCTGATACCAAGGGATGCTGATAGGCACAAGGTATACCAAAAATCTGGTTCTGTCTTGCGGCATGGGAGCAGGCTGTATCCATCTATGATAGTAAACTTTTGAGGGCTGAATACATGCTATGGCTTTCTGTTTGCCTGTGAGGAAATCTCCAAAGATGGGAATCTAGGAGTTGTGTTAGCAGCCAGCTGTTATAAGCACCCAGATGTTTCATACATGCTGGTAAGATAGAGGAGAGATGAGCCAGGTACCCCACTGGTTCCCGCTCACACTTCAGCACTCGGTTAGATAATGGCAGTGCCTTTCCTTCCATCAGGTGTAGGGCATGGACCCTCCTGTGTGTTCCCATAGCTATGTTTGTATATACATAGCCAGATTAAGCTCAAAAAGCCATTAAATAAAGATGGTGGCCTTTTGCAATCGTTATCTGCTCTGTAGTTCATGCTCAGTTGGTATCGAAAGAGCTACCATGTCCTATGAAATTACTCTTTGACACGTTTTATTTTCATCTACTTGCCAACAAAACCAGCTCGGAGCTATGTTGCCCTTCTTTAGGTCTTTTCTCACAAATACTGTGCAGGGGGAGTCACATTGTTATGCAGAAACCAAAGCTAACCAATTTATAACAAAGAGACTTTTAGTAGTTCCCTATTACCCACAGTGTACAGTCTAAAAGGCTTAATGGAAGCTAGCATACCAGCTATAATCTGAATTCATTCTTCTACCCTACTGGCCCCATGGGGAGGATGCTTCCACACTCATCCTGCGGTTTAGTCTTCGTGTCTCCGAACCTCGTAGCCTCTGTGATCTTGGTACCTAATATGCTTTCCTTGCCTCTTTCTGGACCCAGAATTTCCTCTGCAGCTTACAAACCCCAGAAAATCCCTCAGGACGATTCCACTTTGTCTGATCTCTCTCATTTCACTGACAGTATCGTTCACCACATGTCCCAGAAGCAACACAGATGCATGCCTTATTTTATATTAGTCACAGTGTCTACCTGAAGGGCATATGCCATTAACATTTATTTTAGATTCCTCGGTGCCAGGACTAGCTATACAATTTGGGAGACCTAGTACAAAAAAAAAAAGAACTAATTTAAGAAAACTATTAAGAATCTCAAGATAGTAATAGAAGAAAGCCAGCATGGGATCCTTTGAGGGGCAAGTTCCTTTGCTCCTGACGCTTGCCTCGTATTATGGTCACACAAAAAATTCTTCTCTAGCAAGTTGTACATAAATGACTTGTTCAAAGCAACAAAAAGCAGAATCTTAGTGGGTGAGCTCATCAAGATATCTACTCCATTCAACGCCTTTGCTCCCACTTTTTAATAGAATTTTGGAGGGGCCTGAACACAAATCCCAGTACCGCACGTTGGCTAGCAAGTATTCTACCACTCAGCGATTTTCTTAGCCCTTTTCTGCTTTCTACATAGGAGGGAAGTTGGCTATGCAGGAGGAGGCAGAGTCATTCTGGATTACTAGTTATCTTTTTACCGTGAGCATCCAGATGTAGCAACTCGGAGAAGATAATTTCATCGAATAGTTGTCACTTCTTGTGCTTCTGCTCGGGCTTCTGTAGTGGGGCATCACCTTTGTTGACAGGTTTTGAAGGAATGTTTCTTTCTATGGAATGCCGATCCTGGGCAGGGCCCACTTCAAAGCTGGAGCAGACCTCTTACTGAGGCTGTTTGATGTTTATGCACTATTAATCTTGGAAAGACTCCTAGTTTTGCTCTTAAGGAAAAGGGTATTATTATAAATATATAAACATTGTAAATTCTGACCTTCCATGGGGTAATTTAGTAAGCCGTGTAAATGGCCTTTCAAACAGTCCTATATGTATAATGTTTACCAGCATGTATGCATTATTGAATATTAAGTCATTTATTATCTGTAAAAAAGGATCATATTAATTGATGTACTTCAGTGAAAATGTTTATCTTTCTCCAGAATACATGATACACTTAAACTAATCACACAGGAAAAAACGTACTTTCAGGGAGAACATTGTACAATCTTGCTACCAAAAGCATAGTGCCTAGAAGCCCATTTATTGGAAATGTCACTAGGAGTGTAAAAACAAAAGAAAACAAAGGGAAATGCAGTGTTTCGGGCCACATTTTAGAGACTGGAGATCCGTGTGGTGTACACTTTTGAGAAACTGTATCTTTTTCAATCCTGAAAGTCACCTCTTATGTCTTTGATGTTTTTACAGGAATTGCTTATCTGTTTGCCAAAGCTTATCTCATTTCCAAGAAACCTCAGTACCTGGACACATGTATCCGGTGTGGGGAGCTAACATGGCAGAAAGGCCTGTTGAAGAAGGGGCCAGGGATTTGCCACGGAGTAGCTGGCAGTGCCTATGTCTTCCTTCTTCTGTACCGTCTTACAGGAAACTCAAAATACATCTACCGTGCCCAAAGGTCAGCTATTTTCATGTGCATGGTCTTTGAAATCTTTTTCTCTCCCTGATTTGAGACAAGATCTCACATATCCTAGGCTGGCCTCAAATTCACTGCATAGTGAGCAATGACCTTGAATCTCTGATTCTTCCTACTTGCGTCTTCGAAATTCTAGGATTACAGGTGTACACCGCCACAGCATTTGATGTGATGCTAGGGATTAAAACCGGAGCTCCTCATGTGCTAGGCAAGCACTCTACCCACCGAGCTACATTCTGAGTCCTAGTTTTGAAGTCTTAATCTAATTAATTTTCTAAGTGGGTAATATGGTTAACTAATTTCAAATGTGGAAAAAAAAAAAAGGAGCAGAGTGACCAGCCATCTAATTGACTTTTCTCAAGGCATTGTCTAGGTTTGTCTTCCCAAGATATTCTCTGTAAAAAAAAAATCAAGCATATGGGAATATATATCAAATTTTATCATTCTTATAGAAGTACTAGTGCTTTGTTATCCTGAAGATGATGCTATGTTAATGCGTAAAGGGCCTCTTCTATCATTCTTGTTAAACATTCTTATGGAAATAATATTTTACCCCACTTGCTTCTAATATTTTAATTATAAATAATGTTACCTTTTAAGACCCTTATGGTTGGATTATCCTTTTCTGCCTTCTGTCTAGGAGGGAGGGAGGCTACTGAGGAGGCAAAGTCATCCTGGATTACTGATCTCTTTCACTCCGAGCATCCAGACCTTGCAACTTGGGGGAAATAATTTCTATTGAAAGTTGTCACTTCTCTTGTTTCTGCTCTTTCATGTTTCTGTAATGGATACTACTTTTGCTATCAAGTAAATTACTAAAAGTGGAATTTTTGAGCTAATAATATATATCTTCTAATTTGGATTAATAATGCTAAATGAATCTCTGTAGTTTATTCCATGAAGCCCTGATAAAGATGGAAAATCAGATGTAGAACAGGCAGCATTGTTTTGAATAGAAATCACCCCATACTGATTCACTATATACACTGTGCCAGAAAGACTATGAATGGACTATAAATAAACTGGTAGACAACTGAGAAGGATGAAATCAGTATTCCCTTTGAGGATACTTGGAAGCTGTCCATGTTGTCACAAAAGGTCTGGAGTTTTCTGTGTGGCACTTACGTCTTTTAAGCTAGGAGGCTTCTCACTATCTTCCACTCATCTGATTTGATTCCCTTGTATCTGAGTTGTCACTTGGTAGAGCCCAAAGAATAGTCCTCCACCATGGTTGTGAGAATTTCCTTTAAAGGGATGTGCTCAGAATCATATTGGCCATGTGACCATAATTAGTCATGTAACTTCCTCATTTGCAGCATATGGGAAATAATGTTCATTTCTCAGGGCTATTGGCTGGTTTAAATACGTTAACACATGAAAATTGTTTTTTTTTTTATTTTATAAGCTTTATTATAGAAAGGAACTTGCAAATAAATACAAGAAAATCATTTTAAATAACTCTTGGAATATAGTAACTTTATGTAAGGGTTAACTGTTGTTATGACTATAAATTTGAGCTTTATCATTCCTAAGTTTTGTCTATGCATATATATATATATTCATAATACATATTCATACATGTGTGTATCTGCATATATCTGCACAGACACTCAATGTGTGTGTGTGTTTGTCTAAATTTTTGGTTCTAGGAATTAAACCCATGGCTTCACACATACTAAAGACATACTTTATCATTAGGTATTATATGTACTATTTTAACTTACAATTTTAAATGAGTAATTTTAGTCTGAATGGATTTATTTCATTGTTTTAAGCACCTAAATAATTATTCAATGAAGTTGTACCGTAATTAATTCAACTTCTAAATAATAGAAACTTGATATGTGTTCAGTATTTACTAATATAGGCAAAATTGCCTTAAATATCATACACATATAATATAATCAAAATATACAATATATGTACATTATAGTGATAGAAGCATTTATGTAAGAAATATTTTAAAATTACCATATACCCTTTTATATTTCCAGTAATGGGAGTAGAACCAGAGTCTCATTCATGCATGCTAGCTGGGCAATCAGTCTATTACTGAGTACTTGATCACTGACCTAAAATTTTAGAAATGGAATCTTCACATTTGTCAGTGTTTTCTTGGTCTAAGATGAACCTACCTTTATCTTTTCCCCTCTCTCCCTCCCCTTTCATTTTAGTAATGATTATAACTCATCTTCAGAATGTGCTGGAAATGTTTTTCTTTACTGCTATTTCTTTTTTTTTAACTTATAATCTTTTATTCTACTTTATTTGTGTTGCTGTTTTGCCTGTATGTATGTCTGTGCATCAAGCGTGATCCTGATGCCTGTGGAGGGCAGAAAAGCAAACCAGATTTCCTCAGACTGGGATTACAGACAGTTGTGAGCCACCATGTAGGTGCTGGGAATGAAACCCTAGCTCTCTGGAAGAGCAGCCAGTACTCTGAGCTGCAGAGCCATCTCTCCAGTCCCTTTCTTCACCATTTCTCCCCACTGCTCTTAACCTTCTGTGTCATATGAAAGCATTAGGTGCCATTTTCCTATATTTCATTGTTTACTTCTCATTTTTCCCAACTAGTTTCCCTCATTTTATTTTTCAACTTAAACTTTAGGACCCATTTGTCAGCTTTAAAAATAGTCCTCTGAGATTTGGCTGGAATTTTACTGCATTACAGGTTATTTCCATGAGAATTATTAAAATAGCAAGGTTTCCCATTCAAGATCACGGCATACCTTTTCATTTATTTACATTTTTAAAATGTCACCTGACTGATTCTTGATTTTATAAAAAGTATCTTTATAATTCTTATTAGCATTAAAAAAGTTTTTATTCCAGGTTTATTATAAATGAATTTTTTTCTTAAGGCTTTATATTTCAGACCAGTTATTACTGGTGTTTATTAAAATTTTTAAAAAACCATCTATATTAGTACAGTTTATTATGTTTCTCTTTTTCATGTAACTCTGCATTGTAACTCGTAAGTATCTAAGTTTTCATAAATACTGTCATCATAGACTTTGTAGAAATTACTGATTCCATTCTTGCCCTACCGGTTCTTTATTTAAGTCCATTGGGTTTTCTAAATATACATGCACATCATGTGCAACTAATTATGACTGTAACTTCCTTACTCACAGACAGTCAGACTCTTTCTGGTTTTCCGTTATACGAGTTCCCTGTAACAGTGCATCCCCATAACGAGCTTTACTAATAAGACAGACTGAAAACATCATTGCTTTCATGCTGATTACACTAGGAACCTTCCATTTCGCCATGATCTTTTATATTTACGTTTGATAATATCTATCATGTTACAACAGTCCTCCCATGCTTAAGGCAATCCATTAGATTTCCACTGTGACTGAGAGTCAAGGCCAAAGTCTACCTTTGATTCACAAGTCCTACAGTACCTAGGTTTCCTTTACCTTTGATTACATCTCCTATGCTTTCTCATTGCTCTCTCCGCCATGTTGAAGTTCTTGTGCTTCCTTTAGTATGCCATATATGGTAGACCATAAGCCCTTTTAAGGTTTGGTTCTCTCCATTTATAATTTTCCATTTCTACCTCTGTCTCCTTATTCCCTATAGCATGACTACATTTAGCTCCCCGGCCCTTCTACCTATTCATGTTCCCTTTGTCCCTATAGTTCCTGACACTTCAGATGTTGAAATGACCCAGAAAGATCTTCTAGTCATAACGTATCCAGTGTTCAGTGCTAGAAAATAAAATGTAAAATATCTTTGATATTTGCCTTTGTGCTCTGAAGGGATTATACTGGCTAGCACTTGCGAGTCTTCTATTTGCTTTGTGCAATAATACAGGCCCGTAATTGTAGCTATTTAAGAGGCTTATGTGGGAGGATCATAAACTCGAAACCTTCCTGTGCTACAAAAGGGAAGACCAGGCCAACTTGGGCAACTAGTAAGACCCTGTCTCCAAACAGTAAAATTGACAGGGGGTGATATGGCTTAGTGGTACAGTGCTTGCTTAGCACACACATGACACAGCTCTCTGACATTCGTTGAAATCCGACATGTTGTTTTCCAAAGGAATCAAATGAAAGTCATTAGGGCATGAACTAGGAAAATGGGTTTCATCCCTTGGACAAGCTTTATCAGAGGTCCTTATGCCCTAAAACATCTATTTGAAAAGATTCGGCGAAGCTCTCTGTTACCTGGCATGCCGATCTGAGTGTCCAGAGCTATAATTATAACACCTTGAATTCTCGAGCTCTCCATGAAATGTAAAATTCTCATTCACAGGTAGAAGATTATAGAATAGAGGTAATATTTCAGTATTGTTTTGGCATTGAACTTTATTGCTCTGAGTAGTGAACTTTATATATCATTATACATCAAAATTAAATATGATACAAATTGGAGAGACTTTCAGTTCTAGGAAGAGCAATGTTTAATAAAAATATATATACCTCTCCAGAAGAAACATTTGGTCATCATAGATTGTTAGCATGCAGTTTGAAAATTATGGCTATAGAAAAAAAATCTGGGAATCTTTTATTTCTATTTTTTTCTAGCAATTCTATGTCCATAAAACCAACTAGTTCATTGTGTTTTGATTTCTTTATCTGTTAGTGGCCCACAAACCCACCCAATGGCTCAACCTTACATGTAGGTCACCCTCGATGACTGGTGGTCATCCGTGGTGAGAAGGGTTTTTCAGTTGTTGATACATTTGACACAGTGCTCCAGTAGCACCCAGCTGTGCTGTCTGGGATTTCTCATATACGTGATGGTCTTCCCAGTGCTCCATGTAGTTGTCAAGAGACACTAACATTTTTCGCTATTTTTTGTTTGTCCTGTCAAGGAAAAAGTTCTTGGTTTTGTTCATTAGTTTTATTTAGTTTTCTCTTTTGCTTCCTGCTTCATTAATTTCAGCCCTGGTTTCCCAATATTCTTTTTCTGTTGCAGCTTTTAGATGATTTTAAAGTTAGCATATGAAGTCATATGAAGCATATGTTTTGCATTATGACATATTCATGCACACGTATCATTATACATTTTTCTAATTCACTACTCCTGTGCTGCCCTCCAGTGTGCCCATTCTCCATGGCTAGCTGGTTTCCTTCCTTCTTTTGTGTTATTGTCTAGGGCTTAAAATGTGTAAGTAGATAGCCTCTCATTATCAGTTAGTAATAATTTATAAATGATGACTTTTCTAGCTCATTTTTTAAAGATAGAACTATTATATTTTTATATGTACTGTGGCCAATATTGTTTATTCTTTTTTTTTTTTTTTTTTTTTGGCTCCTATTACTGTTACTATTCAGGCTTCTATTTTGACTGAGAATTGCTTAGAAAATTATTTGGTTAATTTCATTTGGAGAGCATTGGGCACAGTTTTGAAACAATAGATTTCACTTTACTATTAACAACATTTTTTCAAAAACGGACTGCTATGCAGTGCTTAGAAATTATTTTTAAAAGCACAGAAAATGTTCATTGTATCATTTGTAGGTTAAAAAGTACAGGAAACTACGTTTTTAGTGATGTTTTCTTTTACAGTGTGATGGACTGGTTTTGTTTTATAGATATTCTGTCAAAATACATTTACACAATATACAATATATACAACATACATTTTGTTTGTCCAGTGCTTACTAGTTTGTGAAAGCCCATTATATATCATATAACATAAAATCAAATGTCTCAACTCAAAGCTCTTTATCCTTAAGGGGCTTTACATCTGGGGTTTGTATGTTCAAACTGGATTGTAATCATTCAATGTTATAATCTTTAAATTCACAGAAGTTTATCAACAGCTACACCTCTGCAGTTGGTAGAAGTATTTTCAGATTCAACTACTTTTGGTGCAGGTTGTCCAAAATATAGTTTATATCCTTCAGTACTTAAAAGTGCCACCAGTACTTATTAAGCCACTGCTAGATAGTGCTATTTATTGTGCTAATAAAGGATGCATGTAACTATATCAGACATTTGGGGTGGTTTTAGTTTTTTTTAACTGGTGTTGGTCTTGTAGCTCAATAATAGAGCATGCTCAAGGTCCTGGCTTTAATCCCCAGCATCTAAAAAAGACAAAAATCAATCAATCAATCAATCAATCAATCAATCAATCAAACAAACAACAACAAATTCACTAGGTGCGCTTTACTATAGTTGAGTTCTTTTAGAATTCTACATGTTACATTTTGTAAATGTGAGGACAATTCTGACATATCCAGACTGCCAAATAAGTCATCACATTCAAAAGATGCAGGGTCCCCCCCCCCCAGTCATTTCACAATTTCTATTTATCACATAATTATACATACTGAATTGATTCTTAAAATACCTTATTTGGGGGCTGTTTAAAGGTGTACAATCTTATTTAAATAGTTATACATTCAAAAAAGCAGCTGATAGTCATCACTGACAAATGGAATTGCAATTTATTTCCTCCCTGTGTATTTAAGCTGCCTGCAATAATTCCAAGTGCCCCACAAAAGATTAAATAAGTAATTACTCTTTATAGGACCTCTGTGTGGCAACAGTAATCTTAAATTTATGACAGTACCAGCTCTCAGGTAGACACCAGTGTCAGAATTAATGATTATGTTTGTTGCTGGTGAAAAAAGTGGAATAAAACCAGTTAAAAATCAGTGACCCAGGCGAGAGCACTTGAAATGCTGTACAGTGCTTTTCTTCGAGCTTGTGGAGGTTAGAGGTCAGGGTTTTAAAGGTATTGTCTTAACAATAATGCCGCATACTTGACTTGCTATTTGTCGTCATCATTATGAAAAGTTGCTTGCATTCACCCATTCATCTTAGTCCTTTATTGCCGAAAACAGATTGTGTAAAATCCTGCATATTTATTTTCAGCCTCTGCTGTCTGTCACATATAAATGAAACAAACCTAGTTCAGAAACAATATGTCTCCAGAGACACAGTATATTTAGATTTTTTTTAAAGATCAATGCTGTATCAGTTTGCTTCAGTTCAAGGTAAATAAAAGTAAGACGATTTATGCTGATTTTTTATGATTTTAATTATTGGACTGTGGAAGGAATAGAATCTTAGAAAATACCAGTGTGCCTTGATTTGCAACTTCTAAAAATAGTTGGACGTGTTTGCCAACAAAACCTGTTGCAAAAGATAAACACTTACATAACTAACCTTTTTTTTTTCTCCAGAGAATGGAGTTTTCTTAAATTAATTATATAATTCTGATAAAAAAAAAAAAAACGACACTAAAACTTTTAACTTCACAAATGAAGAACAGCCTCCTGTGGCTGGTCATATGGACACATTCCTTTTGAAACCGTTCACATTTTTTCTTCTTTTTCTTCTTCTCAGGTTTGCTCAGTTCTTATTCACTGAAGAATTCAAAGCTGGTTCCCGGGTCCTTGAGAGCATCTACAGTTTGTATGAAGGCTTCTCCGGGACTGTTTGCTTTCTCATTGATTTGCTACAGCCCAATCAGGCTGAGTTCCCTCTCTTCAGCGTCTTTGTCTAAAAGGTTCTGTCTCCCCTTGCAGTCGGTGGAAGTTCCCTGAGATTTCCAGAGCCTCCTCTAGGCAGTTTTCCTCATAATCCACATCCAATGGTCTCATGACCATGAACCTTCTCATTGCTGCCAGATGGAGGAGACATGTCTGATGAGGACAGTGTGGTACCAGACTGCAGAGAGAGCCTGCCAAACCAAGACGCCCCCACAACTCATCTAAAACCCACCGATTTAACGTTTCAAGGGAGAGATGTCCAGCCCAAGATCAGAGAGAAAAGGGGAAAAACATTTAATGTTTTTCAGTTCATGACACAAAAGGCAAAATTGAGCTGGAGATGATGGGGATAAAATGCCAACGCTTTCAAAACTGAACAGCAAATATGACCATCTGTGTGTGCCCAATACCCCTACATTCAGAAGGAAAGACAACCAGAATCTAAAAGAATTTTTCCCTGTTAAAAACCATTAGCAGGGATCAAGTGTAAGGATGAAGGACATGCAAGGAAACCATTGGTTGTCCTAGGCCTTTACTTACTGAAATTCATAATGTTTTTCTGAGTGGAGTTGTGTGGATAAGTATGCCGGGTTTTTATTTTATCTTATTTTTTGACCACTATTCTGGGCATTTATAAAACATATCATAACTTATTTTGAACACTGAAGTTTGATGCTGCCTTAGGGTATTTCTTTTCCTAGTTTCTTTTTCTTTCCTAGAGCTCAGAATAGTAAGATTCAGGGCAGGAAGGAGTGTAGCTTAGTGACAGGGTCTAAGTTTACTAGCTTAGGGTGTAGCTTGTTTAATGTGCATAGGCCCCTGGTCCATGCCTAGCACCACAAGCAAACAAAAAACAAAACAACAACAGCAAAAAGAAGACATGAACATTTATATCTAGTAAATAAGTGTTACTATTATGTGTTTGTCTCAACTGAAAGTGTGACCCGTATGTTGTGTATGCTAGTAATTTTTCAAATGCCTTTATCTTTGTAATGTCTATGAAGCTATTAGATTGTAAAATATGCTCTTGGTGAAAATCAATCATCTCAAACATCAGGGTAACTTACCACAAAGGTAAGTCATTTCTGTATTTCATAGAATTCTGTGAAAGACATGGGGCGAGAAAACTTGAAGTGGTTCTAGAAAGAATGTTGCTCCATTTCATCCTATTAGATTAAGAGTGGGATGAACTCCCTGGCTTGTCACCTCACCTTGCAAAACACAGGACACACTAGACATTGGCTACCATGCCAGTTGATTCTAGTTATCACATCTAGTTTACTTCTGCTACAAACACAAGTTATAAACATGTCTCAAGTTCATAGTGGATTGCTGACCAGTAATAGGAGCAACTGTCAATATGCAGAACAGATTTGCACAGTCCTGGTATTTAAGCACTGAAGTTCAGAATCATATTAAGAAGACAGTTGTGCCATACACAGTGTCATTATCTATAGTCACTAGATACTTGGATATGTTTCTATACATAAGTACATGTGTGTATATGCTACATGTATCCCCATATAAACCGAAGCACTATTTGAACTGTAGATAACGTTTTTTGGGGAATTAGGTGATATTCTGCTGCCTGGTACCATTTGTGTGTGTGCTGGTTTGTGGAGCTGTCTGAACCAATGGATTCGTGTGGGTTTGGATGCATGTTATATGTGTGATCCTATTTTGGAAAAGAGGACCTCTTGTATTCATAAGATTCTCAAAGAATCTTACCAAAAAAAAAAAAAAAGAGAGAGAGAGAGAGAGAGAGAGAGAGAACTGTCTTTTGATATTTTATGGCTCTTTGTATGTTTACAATCATCAACACGAGCTGGGACAAAATAATTTTTGTAAAATATGTACCTTGTTTGGCTTACTGTCCCCTTTTCATACCCTCGGATTTCAACGTATAAAACTGGCTCCAATTGCTTTTCTGTGAGAAGAGTGTTTGGGGTAAAACTTAATTAGACTCCAGAAGTTCTTTCTTGAAGTGGGCAAGAACCTTCTGAAAAGCCATAAGGAAGATCCTATCCACAGAATGGTCTCCTTTTTGAAAGGACAGTGACATCTGCGTCACCATCTCATTTTAAATGCATTTTGCATGGGCTCCATAGGCTACAGATAATAACCATCCAACATTAGGGCATAGGATGCATGGATGTGTTGTATCTGTTATATTTTGAGGAGCTTTAGAAACAACTGGACCTACCTTTTGAAGTTGTCATAGAATAATTACAGCTTTGTGCTGATCACTGTGAAAAGGTCACTCTTTGTATATCATATCTAAAAAAAAAATGGTCATGTTTGTGTGTGGTCATTCTGTAAGTACCACCTCAGTAAATTTGAAACAAAAATACACCCTTTTTTTGGCTGTTAAACCTATCATTGAAACTTTATTCTCCTGAAAGAAAAGCACTGTTGATTTGGAAAGGTCCTCTTCTGTCGTATTCTCCCAAGAGAGGGAGGAAAGACACATTTTTCGATAGGAAAGTACATCATGTCATTTGGCAGCATTCTTAATATTAAAGCTTGCTCCCTATTGAAGGCCACTGAGGCATTTTTAAAAGATCTATTTATTTTTGTTATTTCTAATTACATGTATGTGTGTAGATACATGCGTGAGAGTGCTGGTGCCTGTTGATGTCAGAGCTGTTATATCTACCTGGAGCTGTTATAGGCAGCTCTGGGCCACTCGATGTGAATTCTGGGAATAGAAATCCAACTTGGGTCTCCAGCAAGATGGAGAGCCAAGCTCTTAACTGCTGAGCCATCCCTCCCATCTCTCACAACTGCATCTCCATCACTACCCAAGCTTTAATATTATTAACTCTGGAGGAAAGGAAAGGGAATGCCGAGTGGAGATGTTACAGGGTAAAAGAGTCTTAAACAATAAGGAGGGAGACTGCATTATACTTCAATAGCAATAGATTTTGTATAACATCATGGTTTCATGGCATGAACACAGTCACATACCTTTGTCTCTACACGTTATCTATATTTATTTTACCTAATCTCATGGCTGTTGTACTTCTTTTCAACATGTAACCTGATATTTGAAGAGAATAGAAGTTTAACAATGCGAATTTCCCACTTTTTTCCCTCCCAGGCAATTGACTATATTGTTAATAGTCTTCATGTATGATAATTCATTACACAGATAGAACAATTTACTTGGTGTGTAACGAATCCTATCTCTTCCCCTGGCAACTTACTTCTTTAGCTTTCTTTGAGAATTTAATCAAAGCATTATGCAAATTGTTTTGGTTTCTGTAAAGAGTATATCTCAGTAATTTTGGTTCAAAAAATATGAGTTGGGGATTAATAACTAGGCTGATAAAGTTTATACAGGCTGAGGGTGTAATTCAGTAGTAGATTTACCTAGCATGCATGCAGCCCTAGGCTCTAGGCCCAGAAACAAGAGGAAAGGGAAGGGAAGGGGAGGGGAGGGAAGGAGAGGGAAGGGACTGGACACAATTAGAAGGAAACAAACACCGAGAGAACCATGTTAGACATTGCAAAGCCTTGTTCTGCAGCTTTCTTGGGGGCACTGTAGGTGCCTTGTATACATCACAGGGTTGCCATAGGGTTATTTGTAACATATGGGCTCTTTATTATTTAAAAAGGCTTCTATATTTTGAGTTCCTACTATGTGCACAGAAAATTAAGCTCAGTTAATATTAAAAACAACCACATGTCATATGTCTATGCATTGCTTAAGGTCCGGCTCACTAGATGGGTAAATATCAAGTATATACATTTTATATTCTACAACCAATTCTGACTGTGGTGTTTGCACCTCAGAAGTTTCTGAATTTACCCCAGAAGGATGGCTGCTGTGGCCTAGAAGCTCCTTTTTTAAACAAATGACCTCAAGATCAGTAGCTGCAAGACCTGGGACTATTCTGTAGTCAGATCACAAGTTCAGGACAAGCTGCCACAAGAATGCCTGTGCAGTGAGAATAAGGTAATGGCTGTGTGTGTCTTGCTTCCACTCTGTAAAAGGGGTTGTTCATATTGTCTGTAGTGCCAGAAAAGACAAAAACTGAAGTAGTTCCTACATGGACTTTGCCCGTGGTCGTAAGTCCTTAATTGGAAGTGCAATATCCCTCCCGCTTTACTTTGGAAATTGAAAGTATTAATGAATTGGAACTTTAGGGTCTGGCATATAGACATAGATCTTTCAAAAGGACCCCACTACACTCCCTCTTCTCATGCTTCCAGAAATGACGAGTATTACAAAAGAACAGAGATGGGGAGGAATACCTGAGTGTGTTTATATGTAAACAGAATCCTACATATAGAATAGTGCAATTCTGCCGAATTTTTCTTCATGTTTTTGTGTGTTATATATTCCTCGATGTATAATCTTGCATTGTGTGTCAAGTAGTTGTGACTTAGCAATCAGTTAAAAGACACAAATTCTATGTGTGTCTACTGTCTTCGCAAATGTCGCTATTACAACACATTTTAATGGGATGTCTGACACCATCCCCTGATGTTTTAATATCTATGTGTAAGTGGCAATTATGAGTAAAATAAATTGTGCCACTGAATTTGGTTCAAGTTGAATGTAGTAATATTTATATGTGGATATATTCATAGAAGCAGATTGATTCAAATAATCAGTCTTGTCTCCATCTGTTAGGACTTTAGTATTTTAATAGGGGTGTCTTCTAAAGACTGTAGCAGCAGTAGACTCCTTTTGCTCTTGCAAATTAAGCATAATTTGTATTATATAGGTGTTTCATAAGTAAGAATGGAGTACTCTTAGTGCAATAGTGTGGACTCAGAATCTTGTATAGGACAATCCAGTCTCAAATAATGTAAGAGTTTCTCCAACCAGAAACTTCTTGGAGAGCTCTCGGAAGACAAGTCTGAATTTTAATTTCTTGGATGTAGTGGGACTAAACAGAATTTTTAAAATGGATTTTGTAGACTTCAGTGAAACATGTTGAAAAGCCATATATAAGTGAGAAATGGTCAAGCATTATATACTGGAGTGAATAGAATCTACTTTACCAAAAGTGTTTTCATTTCTGCACACGTTAACACTACTTATAAAAATAAGATTGTATCATTATTGAGTTAAAGAGCTCATCTTTCTAATGGTGTGTTTCCTAAGCAGCAAACCAGTGCAATTCCACAATCTTTGGGGGCAGTACCAAATAGTAAAGTGACACCATAGTATAACAGCTTACTTCCAGTTGTACCCAAGAGTACCCAAGCACCAGGGTTTTATGAACTATTGAATTTTGAAGACTGCTCAAGAAACGAGCATTCTTAATCAAGTTGAGCTCTTTGCTGTATTTCTCCGCATAATTACAAGTAAAACAAAAATTATAAAAAAATAAACCAAATAATAGGAACTACTTATGAGTATTTTGAAAATCCTTTTAATTTTTACTAACATCAAATTCAACACATTACCTGTTGGAGCTAACAAGAATTTCGAGATACTCGCACACCAGTTGAGAGGCATTGTAAAAATGCTTTTTTTTTTCTTTCCAAAATCAAGTTCTTTAACTTCTTGCTAATTATTCTGTTTCCTTAGGGGTACTTTGAAGTGTTTGAAAGATATATCAGTAGCAGTTACTTCTAAACTTAGTGCAGAATATTTTGCTAAGCATTTTACTATACTAGAACATGCCCTACTATGGTATTTTATAAAAGCAAATTCTCAAGCATTCTGGCATATTACATATGGTTATACCCAAACATCACTTCCTGTCAGTCTATTATTAATTATATGCATATTTTTGGAAAAAATACCAGGCGTTTTGGTCCTAATGAGGAAGTATATTGCATTATATGACATTGATTTTTTTAAATGAAAATCTACTTAAGTGTTGGGCAGGGAAACTAAGCTATGATTGTATATGTTTTTCTCAAGGATAAAACGGCAAGTGACAATTCAGAAAGACACGGTCTTTGTGATAAGTTAATGTGCAGACCATGATCAGAAAGGATCAACTTATAAATGCGTATTGGAGTTTAGCTTCTGTTATCTGTTGTTCCAAGGGCAGGAAGGACAGTTGTCAGTTGAATTTGCTCCAGCTTCACAGAGTGGGTTGCTAACAACCCACTGCATGGTGGAATGAAATCTCTTCAGAAGCAAAACAGACTTGGAAACTTAGTGATGCACCTGATTATTTTTCACCTGCTGTTACAATATCCCCAAACCCTGTGATCTTTCCAGTGTGTTTTCTGTAGTAGTTTTGTACTGTAGAAAATAATCTGCCATAAAGTGGACTTTATTGTGTTGCAAGTGATGCCTCTGGCTTACTGCCCTCCTGCTCCACACAGTCGGTCCACTTAATAATGTAAAACCTGTGATAATCTTTTGCCTTAAAGTCAGATGCTAGATAATTTCTGTGTTCTAATTAATAATTCTTAGCTCCACTGTTAATTTTCCTTTAAAGCTAACTACTGTGTCAAATAAAATATTACACAAATACTCGGTGGAGTGGTGCTGTTCCTTCTGTTTGTGACTGTGTGTATCTGGATCCAGGACATACTGGCCTGCTGGGCTCTATAAATAGGCCTGCATAATCCTTTTGGAGAAAGGGCCTGGTATTTCTCAGGCCTTGGCTGAATTCTCCCCTCAACCCTTATAAATAGATTTCCCGATGTCACTCTACCAACCAAGGAAAACAGCCCAACCCAGCCTCTTCCTTTAGGGTTACTCTTGCCTTGCTATCTTAGGAGTCACCCTTGCCTTGCACATTTTATTTGTATTTCTATCACTTTGCAAAGTAGAAAAACGCCCAAGATGCCTGAAAATTAACATCACTCAATTTCTTCATGGAAAATGACCTTAGAAGGTGTGAGAGTGTGTGTGTTTGGATGGGGGTGGGGGTGGGGGTGGGGGCGGGGGTGGGGGCGGGGTCAGCGGTGAGTCCATCTTGATGTCCAGAAGTTTTTCAAATGTTTAGTAAATATCCACAGGGCCCGCATAGATCAAAATCCCAGCAGCGAGGTAGGGAAGTGAACACAAAGTCCAACTCCTAATGAAGAAGACATTTGTGATTGAGACTCGCTTGGAAGGGAGAATTCTGTTTGTTTGTTTGTTTGTTTGTTTGTTGTTGTTGTTATTATTACTACTATTATTATTCCAATTGAGTTTATAAGTCAGGCCAACTCAAAACGGACTCTGTTTTTGTTTGCACTTTTTGTTTCGTTTTGTTAGCTTTGACATCTTTTTTTCTTACCGTTTGCCTTTTTAGGTGTTTTTTGCTGTTGTTTTTTGAGACAGAGCATGAAGTTTGGTAGGTAGGAAAGTGAGAAGGATCTGGGAGGAGTGGGATAGGGGAAAGAATATATTCAGAATATATTGTATTAAAACCTTTTAAATAAATAGTGAGTGAAAAAATTGTGTTAGTCAGAGGGTTGGCACGCCAACAGAGGTGTGCGTTGGGCTAGAAAACTGTTTCCTTATTAGGCTCTGGTCTTTGACCTGTCTTGAGTTAGTCACAGTAATACAGCAATATATTGTATAAGTAGTTTTATCTGGGAGAGAAAACTTTGGCTCCCACAACTCCCTTGATGCTCCTTCCCAGACTGGACTAGAAAGACAAAGGACGTGTTCAAGAAGTTTCAGTGAAAGGTTAACCACAGTTCCCAGTATGTTGGGTGCATGACAATACATTTGCTTTTTGAAAAGCATCTCGGTGGCTCTGGCTATTTTGGAACGGAAGGACAAGCTGAACTTTTTCATCAGGCTTTTCTTCCGCCCAGTAAACACTCAGTGGATCCGGAGCTCAGACTCCCCCACCCCCAGTTCTGGTTTCTATTGGTTGCTGTTTATTGAATTGACTGCCACGGGGCTCCCAACACGGCCCGGAACAAACGGACTCTAGGACCCAGAGGCTGCAGCTCGGTTGGCAGCTTCCTAGGAGACTTTGCACCAGCGGGCGGGGGGCCCGGGGCCGTCCGAAGCTGCGGGTTCGCGGCCCGCCCGGAACAGTCTCTGAGGGGGACACCCGCGAGCCGTGTGGCACGCGCCGGCGGCTGCGCACCGTGCGCGTGGGCGTGTCCGAGCGGGGCCACGCTGCCCGCCCCGCCCCCCTGTTTCGGTTGCCCCCAGGCCGGGCTGCAGCGCGCGCCGGGGCCCGCGTGCCCTCAGCCCGCTGTGCCGCGCGCGAGCCGCTCGGGCAACCGCTACCGCCGCCTCCGTCGCCGCCGCCACCGCCACCACCCGCCCGCCGCCAGCCGGGCGAGTCCCTGAGGCGCGGAGATGAAATTCCCGGCCTCGGTGTTAGCGTCCCTGTTCCTGTTCGTGGCCGAGACGGCGGCGGCGCTCTACCTGAGCAGCACCTACCGCTCCGGCGGGGACGGCATGTGGCAGGTGCTGACGCTGCTCTTCTCCTTGATGCCCTGCGCCCTGGTGCAGTTCACGCTCCTCTTCGTCCACCGCGACCTCAGCCGCGATCGCCCACTGTCGCTGCTCATGCACCTGCTCCAGCTTGGGCCCCTGTACAGGTACGTGCTGAACCCACAGGCGACCGTTAGGCCCCTGTCCCCTGGCTGCCCCCACCTCTCCTGTCTCAGCTGAAGGAGGGGCCTTGCCTGAAAGGGACAGACAGGTGGCTCGAACCAGGGCTGACCCGCCCTGCCTTCCCAAGCCTCACCATTCCAATCTTGGAAATGAGACTGGATCCTAGCGTGTCACTAAAATTGAGATGCTCCAGATTTCGGGAGCCATCATATACAGTTGCCACTGTTTACTTCAGTTTGACCCAAGAGAGTAGCAGGTTTTGCCCTTTTTTGGGTCTCCTGAAAATATGTGGCTTTCTCTGTGGTCAAGTGGACTTCTGTAGGATTGGCTTGGGTGGTCCTGGTACAAACGTTTGGAAGTTACTCTAAGCGCGCCGTTCAAGTCAGAGCTTTTGTGGGTCATTTAGTTTATTAAGCATGTGGCACTTAACTGTACGAGACACTATTCTAAGTGTTTTGTGAAAATTTACTTAGTTCATCTACTGAAGTCTAGAAGTCCATGTACTCCACTTTTCTCTTTGTGTAACGAAAGTTGTCTAGAGTGAAGACACACATACCAGAGATGTCTGCTGATTGTGCGCGGCTTTAAACATTGTCATGAAATCTGGTACACAAGGTGTCTTGAAGACAGGAACGTGCTTTGTAAGAAAAACTGTTAATACCATTTCTGGAAAAAATATTTTTTGTTGTTATTGTTGTTTGTGGTGCTGTGGATGGAATCCAGGTCCTGGTACAGGCCAGGTAAATGCTCCACGACCAAGCTCCATCCTTAGCCCTGGGAATTAATCTTCATAAACACAAAGCAAGGAGAAATACACACTGATGGAACAGACTTGACCTTAATCTCAGAACACAAAGGGAGTTTAAATGTATTGCTTTCATATTTTTTATCTTATTATAGGAAAAGCAAAAGTAAAAGTTTATGTTCAGATTAAAAAAACATTCACAATACTCAAACTTATGCCATTTTAAACACAACCTTTCTAGCTTACTGTTCTGACTTGCTTGCTGTTCAACAGTTATGGCAGACTTGGTGGACAGGTTTTCCATTCTTGAAGAGCCAGGGAATCCTAGAAAGGACAAGAAACTTGCTAGCAATAGTGAGAAGAAACTGCTGCAGAAGGCCTGACACTCAGGGGACAATCAGAAAAAAAGGGCTGAGGGCTACTTACGAAGCCTTGTAATTAATTAGCTGGTAGAGAACCCTTGTCCTTAGTGGAGCCCTGTGATCCTGCTAGTGTCCCTGCTCAGTCAGGGATTTGACAAGACACTCATCATTTACTGTCATCTGTGGGAAGGAAACTCAATTTGGTTGGGGTGACTGAGAGTTCTCAAAAGTTCCTTGTGCTAAGTGGTTTGGTTCATACCTACATGCCTTAGCTGATTGACGCCTTCGTTTGTATGTTTATTATTTTGGTGCTCAAGGTTGGGCCTAGGGCCTTGGGTTCCTCCGCTGGCTACAGGCTCCCTCAGTTTCTGTCACCATTTGATACACAGGGCAAATGAAGATCTGCAGCCTGTTCCTAAGGCTTTCTTTCATAATGCAATTAGGTCCATCGTGTTCCCTGTGCGCCGTAAAAGAAAGTACAGTGTGCAGCGGTACATTTTATCAGCAGCTCCCTCTTTAAAGTTTTAAATGCTCGATCATTTGTGGGCATCATTAAACAACCAAAATAACCAGGTAAGTAAGAATCCTCTATCACTGCTGTCATTAGAAGTGTCTCTTGATGTTTAAGAGTCGCTCAAGACAAAGTTAATAGAATATTATATGTAAAAACAGCACAGCAGCTACAAACCAGAGTGTAGGGAAATAGGAAATATACTAAGATGTTAAGGACAATATTACCAAGTGGCAGACTGTGAGTGTAGCTTTTTCTCTTAAAGTGAATGAATACAATTTTCTCCTTTATTATAAACTCTTTGATATCCTTCAGTTATCACAGTCATTTTTAAACAACTTAATTAAGGAAAGAAGTCTTACATTCTAATACAGTTAATTTATGTCAAGAAAGTACTGGACTCATGGTCTTTGAACTTAACATACACAAAAATGTATTTCCAAGGCCTTTAGCTTCCAAATGATAGGGAAAACAACATGTTGGTTTTTTTTTTTTTTTGGTTTACAGAATTCAGAAGGAACCTTGGTGGGGTTTCTTCCTACTGACTGGCTCTAATTTGAACTCTTAATTCATTAACTCTTCAGAAAGATCAAATTATCCCCACAAACAAGAGAATCACAGTGCTTCTCACTTTTATCCCTTAGCAGTGGTTTTTAGTAATATTTTAAGGTTTGGGGGGGACAGTTTACTTCTATTCCAGTTAGCCAAACTTCCACTTTTAGGTAGATGCTGTTTTTGAGTTCATACAATATGATGACCCAATTAAAGTGATAGACAACAGTTGACTGTGTATAACGCTTGCCTAAACATGCTTGAAGCCCTATGTATTGGGAAATGGAGGCCTACAATACCTTCCACTGATGATTGTGGGCTAAAACTATTAACTCACTTCTGCGCCTTCTTTCCTTCAGGAAGGCATAGGTAGAACTCCTTATTTCACTATTTATTATGATTTTAGTCTTATGTTTAAAAGTATAGCTATAGTTTCTATGGTTTTTTTCTACATAAGCCTGGGTTTAAATATGAACTTTGCATAGTGTCTTGAATTATCTTTGTTTCTAATTTGAAGGAAAAATCTTACTATAAGTTATACTAGATATTCTGGAAAAACAGAAGGGAGATTATTTTTTATCCTTCATTTTCCTTTTATTGTTCCAGTTATGTTAACTTTTCATAAATTAATTGAGAGGAATAAATATTAATGACTGACAACTTCAAGAGATCCCCTCATTTTTATTACTAGCACAATTCAGCAAATAATATGAGAGGTAAAAAACTAGCTATATAATAAGTAGGTTAAACAGTCCAAAATTGTTATAGAATATTTCAAAGTAATACATAGTAGCATTTCTGTGTAGGGAATTTTAATTTAACATAATAACAGTCCACATTTGTAAAATAAAGTACACACATTATTTAATTTCGTCCACAGTAAAACTCTGTGAGCTAACTGGCATGATCTTATTTCTACAGTCCAGGAAATTAAGCAAGTGGCTTGTCAAAAGTTTCACAATATTTTCTATTTAACCAGCATCCTTCTCTAGTACAGCTTCTCAGAGCATGTGTCTCACATGAACATAAGGTGGCTGACTGGAAACCATAGTATTTCATTGGAAAAAGTATTTTCATTAGGGCTCTTGGTACCTCAAGTTATTTGTGCTGTCATCAACATGCCTGGTTTCAGCTAGGGAACAAATTGCTGTTATGGTTGACAATTGAGTTATATTATGTTTGATAATGAAACCAAGTAGAAAAACAAGTTAGGTCAAATTACTAATTCCCTTCAGCGGGGATCATTATGGGGTCTACAGACTATGTTCCTCTGGCCAAATTTTTTGTAAATAAAGCTTTATTGAGACACAACTGTAGCCATTCCTTTATAGACTACTCCTTTTAACAGCACAGGGACAGAGTTGAGCAGAGAGGCCTGTAGAACCTGAAATACTTACCTGTATATACATTGTACAAAAACTTCCTGAGCCAAGGAGTACATGATACTGAAGAACTACCTTGACTAATTTTTATGAAAGATGCTGGTCCTCTATCACTGCTTAGCCCTTACCTTGGGTGATTTTAGTCAAGTAGCTCTTGCAGAGAATCAACCATGAAAACAAACTCTCAACAAAATTGGAATAATTGGATAAGTCTTGGCAGAATTTCAAGAGAACAGTAGTAGTTTGTTTCTTAGTTTTCTTAAGTACTAGTAAGAAGAGGCCTTGGGATGGTTCACAGATTTATAGGATATGAAGTATGAAGCTATGTTAAGATAGTCCAGGTGTGGTGGCACACACCTTTAATCTCAGCACTCAAAAGATAGGCAGATCTCTGTGAGGTTAAAGCTACCCTGGTCTACATACTGAGGTCTAGGCCAGTTAGGGGCTACATAGAGAGACCCTTTCTTAAAGGGAGGAAAAAGAGACAAATGTATCACTTAAGAAAAGCAGTGGATTATGAGAAGTTCCACCTTCAGGGCTACCTGTGCCATTAATTTTGTTTTGTTTTGTTCCTGGAAACTTTTTTCATTGGATGGTTGATCTCTGAACCTTCATTTAAAAATTCGACAAATGATCTCTGTTTTACGTAGTCCCCTTAGGCATCAATAGAATTACATTACTCTATAAACCCTTATTTCCTTCATTCATTTAATTCAGCAGCTGTTAGCATGCTTTACCAGTTTAGTTGTTTATATTGGTCTTAAAAGTTCTAAAAAGTTTGACTTTTATAGCACAAGTAAAGAATATTTGTTAAAATAACAGAGAAACAGAAAATATTTGCACAGTAAAGAAAATAAGACCTTTAACTCAACTGCCTAAAGAGAATATAATGATTTTGTTGTATATACTTACATATATATACATACACACACAACACACACACACACACACACACACACATATATATACACACATACATACATACATACACACACATACATACATACACACACATACATATATATGGTTATGATTGTAAACTTTCAAGGAAAATGAGCTTGGATTTCAAGAGTTTGCTAATTCCCAGAATATATTTATCCCTATCAAGTCTAACCAAGATACTAGTTGTTTAATAACATCGGTATACAATTTTTATTTAATAATTGGCACTTTTGAATCAGTGTGATTCAGTTCTGTCATTCTACTGTTTATATGTATGTGTGTATGTATGTATAGTTTGTATACATTTATATGTGTAAATTTTCTCTTATAATTTGCTCCCCTTATCAAATATGATAAACTATTTTATAAAATATGATAAATGCATATTCATTTTTATTTTAATTAGTTAAGCATGTTGAGGATTGAACCTAGGGCCTAACACATGCTAAGCAGACTGTATTATTAAGCCCAGTCATTTAATTTTTAAAATTTTGATTGATTGATTGATTGATTGATTCTGTGCATGTAAACATGTCTTGGTGTTTGTGTGGAGGTCAGAGGACAACTTGGGAGAGTCAGTCCTCTCTTTTCACCATGTGAGAGAGACTCCAGCATTAAACTCAAGTGCTCAGGATTAGTTAAGCAGCAAACACCTTGACCCACCAAACCATTTCACAAGCCCAAAAGTCTTGTGTTTTTCTCAGCTATCAGTTTTAATAACTACATAGTATTTGAGTGGATGTGTTTTGATATATTTAATTACCGTTACATTTTGAGGATCTCTAAAATAATCCCATTCTTTTGCTATTACAAATGATGCTGGTTTAAATTCTTTTAGTAAGATTTCTTTGTGAGCTGGTCTATCAGAAACTATAATGTGAACCAAAAGTATAACATAAATAATGTCTTGTTACATATTATACTTATTCTGCTTATGCCCCCGTTACCCCATCTAGAGAGTAAACCCCTCTGAATGAACGGAGTTAGAGTTTTCAAGCTCTCTTAGTAAAGTCCGTTTGCTAGCATCACCACTTTGAGAATAAATACCATGACCATTTTATTCTGTCTTTTATACTTTGCTTCTTTCAATGGTCCAACAGTGTTGGGGGTGTTCAGTGGTCAGCTAAAGGTTTACATTTTGGAGGAGATGAGATTGAATTCATGAACTAAAAATTATTTTCTTCAGAAAAAAGTAGACTACTACACTGCCATGTCTTGAAGTACTATATAAAAACATATTTGATTATATATATATGTTACAAGGGAGTAGACAGACTTATCTCACAAACCACACACCTCCCAAGAAACAAGAAGAAAGGTAAGAATTATGAAACCTGTCTTTTGTGCTCACCAAAAAGGTTCTTATATTTCTTTTTGTACATCAAGGGCTTTACTATTTTAAATGACAAATGTACTTAGGTTGTCATAGATACTTTCAGATGATATATAAAGTTAACAATATTCAATAAAGCTGATGAAGCCATAAAATCTAGCAGCATTGTGAGATTGTTATGGAAATGCCTATTTCAGGGCATAAAAATCTTTGAGTGGTAAAACCCAAGGCCATGAGCGTTCTTCTAGCTCTTGGGAAAAGTCTGTTTTTCCCACCACTTCATTATGCAAGTTTTCAAACACACAGAAGAAAATCTTACTGACTTACATAATCAAGGACCCAAAAACTAAATTCTATAATTAGCATTTTGTTTCATATCTTTCCATCTCTCCATGTATCAACTGAATCTCTCTCTTCCTGTCTCTCCATTTGTGTATCCCTCTATGTATGTATTTGTGTATGCTTCAGAGTAAATCATAGACATCAGCACTTTCTCTTTCCATCACTATCTATTATCTAGAGAGGAAGAGTTTAGTCACTAGTGAAGCATCTGTCCCTAGAGCAGGTTTGGAATTTCTTAAATAAGATATTTGCCAAACCCTGGGCAAGTTGGAATTTAGCTGTGGCCTATATGGGCTTATTAGGGCTAAGAAATAGGTAATATGTTGTGGTCGTCCAGTGAAATTCTAAATGACAAGCAACCTGTGCTGTACACTTATCCAACTTTATTCATGTTCCTGATCCCCTGCAGCCCCCTACTGTAGCCCAGGCTCATCTGCAGCTCATCTGGAATTTATCATGTAGCCCATTGACAATCATTCTGCCACAGCCTCTAGGCTCCAGACTCTAGAGAGTGCTGAGCCTGCATACACACACACACACACACACACACACACACACACACACACACACACACTAAACTAGGGTGGTTTATGGCATTTGTTTTATGTGGAACTGTGGAACATTTATACACAAACAGCATTACACCCTGTTAGTTCTCTTTTACAGCAGGAGGACAAGGTATTTTCTCTGTTTTATGATTGAGGGAAAAAGTTCAGGTAAGTGTTTTGCCTACAGTTGCATAGTTAATGCAACATGGTTTTCCAGAAGAAAACCAAGCATTTCTGAGGGTCTCTGGAGTGTGCAGTACTTCCCATTCTCTAGTTTTCTTAGCTTTGGTAGCTTTCAGTGTCACCTTTGCTTGATTCTCAGTTCTTACTGGTCTGCTGGAGGGCTTGGAGAAACCAACTCTTTCGAACTGATCCTGAGAATGAGTGATTTGGAGAGATTTATAATAGCCAGGCAAGAGAATCGGGCTAAGTGAAAACAGGATGACAGGGAGAAAGGACAGAATTCTGCCAGTCATTAATGTCTGTGACTCGTCGATTTGTTTCCAGGTGTTGTGAAGTCTTTTGCATCTACTGTCAGTCCAACCAGAATGAAGAACCTTATGTGAGCATCACTAAGAAACGACAGATACCAAAAGATGGTCTTTCAGAAGAGGTCGAGAAAGAGGTCGGCCAGGCAGAAGGCAAGCTGTTTACCCACCGCTCTGCATTCAGCCGGGCGTCAGTGATACAGGCTTTCCTCGGCTCTGCCCCGCAACTGACCCTACAACTGTATATAACCGTCTTGGAGCAGAACATCACTACCGGAAGATGTATGTATGCATGCTTTTTTTGTTAAAAAAATTCTGCTTATATTTACGGTTCAAACAGAGAAGCAAAATAATTTTCAGTTTATATGTTCATTTGTTCTGAGTCTATGCTCCGTTTTGCTAACCTAAAATCCCAGTGAGTTAAAATAGTAACACTTTTCTGGAGGGAGGGGGCTTATACATCTGTAGTTTGGCCAGAGCTCAATAGGAAAAGTTCACATACTCTAGTGTAGACTAGCTGAGGGGCTCAAACAGGTGGGAGCTTTAAATCATTGAAGACTGATCTACTGACATGTTCTTGGACTCTCACCTCTTTCCCATGTGGAAAGAGTTTAGACTTCCTTATAGTATGGTACTGTTTCCAAGTGTGAAACTGTGTCATCTTTGTGACCTTGACCTAGAAATCATTGGAGCTGGCTACAGGATAACTGGAACGTTATTTTCTCCCCTCCCTCCCTCCTTCCCTCCCTCCTTTCTTCCCTTTCTTTTTTCCTTCCTTCTATATTTCTTTTTTAAATGCAGTTTAATTCATAGAACAAATTCAATAGTTTTAATATATTTACATAGCCATTACCTATCATATTAGAGTCTAAGATCTAGAAAAGTGTCATCATATTAAGAAGAAACCATGAACACATAGGCTTGTCCGATTATAAAAATCAAATAAAGAGTTACCGCAAGAGGAGGATGTAACCAGGTGGGCTTGGTGGCCTGCCTGTAATTCCGGTTGTGGGAGGCTAAGGCAGGCTCTCCAGAACAAGGTGGCTAGTGAGACCATCTAGATTGGGGAGCTCTGGCTTGGACTGAGAGAGCTTGTCTCAGTAAATAAGATAGATCAACTTCAGACCTTTGTATGCATGTCCACACACGAACACATGTAAACATGCATTCACATACATGAAAATGAAAAAAGATAAAAAAAAATTCAGTAAGGTGAGCTGTTTCCTAATATGGACATTTCTGCACTGAACTTCTGGCTCAGCGGCTACCAGTGACATCATAAAGTATGTTGTAAGAAAGACCTCTCAGGATAACTACATGGGTGGGTGAGAAGGTTGGTCATTTGAAGAGACTCGGGCCAACAGTAGGGTGCAGCTGAGCCCAAACCATCGCAGACAGCATGGCTAGAAAAAGACAGAGGCGACAGAACATATCCCGTTCAAGAAGAGCAGAACTTCAATTCCCCGTTAGCCGTGTAGACCGCTTCCTACGAGAAGGAAACTATTCTAGGCGCTTAAGCTCTTCCGCGCCTGTATTCCTTGCCGGCATTCTTGAGTACCTGACATCCAACATCCTTGAACTGGCTGGTGAGGAGGCCCATAACAATGGCAGGAAGCGCATCGCTCCAGAGCATGTATGCCAAGTGGTACAGAACAACGACCAGCTCCACCAGTTCTTCAAAGAAGGCACCAAATCCCCGTTTGACTCACCAGAGCATGATGAGAACTGAAGATGCCTGGGTTTCAAGAGTCTGGAGATCCACAACATCTTGAGCCTCAAGCTGCCCCAGGGTCCTACTAACTGGGGGAGCTAACCAAACATGCTATTAAAGCATCTAAACCAAAGCCAGTGGTCCTGATTCCTTTTTTTTTTTTTTTTTTCTTTTTTGAGCTAGAGGTGGCCATGAACCACCCAGGAGGGTGATGGTGGGTTTGAAGTTGTGGTTAATGTGGGAAACCTGATTTCTGAGGGACATTTCTAAGAGAGACCATGTGGGCAGTGGTCTTGGTGGGAGGAGGTGGCGAGGTGTAAGCACTGTTAACCCGGTGGGGTGGGAGGATTTGGCTAAGGTAGAGGGTAGAGAAGCTGTCCTGGTAGTCTGTGAGCCCACAAGACCTTAGGAATTTGGCCTCCCAGGCACATTGGACTCCCAATGAGATGCTAACTGGAGCTAGGTGGATGAAGACATGAACTGTGGTAGGAAAGGCTTCCTTGGAGGTTAGGTCTTAGGTTAGAAGATGTTGGTAGTAGGGTGATGGAGACCATGTGTGGTACAATCTTGGCATGAGGTTCAAGGGTCAGGAGCCTTCCCAGAGCACTGAGCAATGAAGGTGAAACCAGAAGTAAAGGAAAAAGCTGGAAGACGCTGAGGAGAACAACCCCATGGGAAGACCAGCAGTCTCAGCTAACCTGGAAGCCCGAAATCTCTCAGACACTGAGCCACCAATCAGACAGCATACACCAGCTGATATAAGGTCCCTGACACATATACAGCAGAGGACTGCCTGGTCTGGCCTCAGTTAGAGAAGATGCACTTAACCCTTGAGATTTGGAGCCCCAGGGAGTGGGGAGGTTTGGTGGGGGGGGGGTTAGGGACATCCACTTGGAGACAGGGGAGGAGGTATGGGATGAGGAACAGTCAGAGGGCAGTCTGAGAGGGGGATAACGACTGGATTGTAAAACAAAAAATGATTAAAGAATAATAATAAAAATACACAAAATAGAAAATATAGGTGGTTTCCCTTTTCAATTTTTAAAATTACTGCCTCATTCTTTTTTTTTTTTTTTTGGTTTTTCGAGACAGGGTTTCTCTGTGTGGTTCTGGCTGTCCTGGACCTCACTCTGTAGACCAAGCTGGCCTCGAACTCAGAAATCCGCCTGCTTCTGCCTCCCAAGTGCTGGGATTAAAGGCGTGCACCACCACCTCCCGGCCTTACTGCCTCATTCTAAAAAGATTTACACAGAGATTAGTAGGTACATAGTGCTATGATGCTGTGTAGAATATATGCTTCTATAGTCTTTTCTTTTTTCTTTCTTCCTCTTCTCCCTCAACTTATTTTTTGAAACAAGGTCTCTCTACACAGTCCTGGCTGTCCTGGGACTTATTCCGAGCCATTCTCAGAAGGAAACTCTGGGTTTTCAGTAAATTGCATATATGTCATATAATGTAAATCTTACTGACTTACATACTCAAGGACCCACAAACTAAATTCTATAATTAGCATTTTGTTTCATATCTTTCCATCTCTCCATGTATCAACTGAATCTCTCTCTTCCTGTCTCTCCATTTGTGTACCCCTCTATGTATGTATTTGTGTATGCTTCAGAGTAAATCATAGGCATCAGCACTTTCTCTTCCCATCACTATCTATTATCTAGAGAGGAAGAATTTAGTCACTAGTGAAGGGTCTGTCCCTAGAGCAGGTTTGGAATTTCTTAAATAAGATATTTGCCAAACCCTGGGCAAGTTGGAATTTATTTGTGGCCTATATGGGCTTATTAGGGCCATTGTATATGTGTCCCACCTGTCACCAGAGGCTGAGCCTGTGTTTTGGAGAGTTTTCATGTAGTATATATAAATTTTGCCTCTAATATTTCAGGAAACATGCATGAGATAACTAACGCTCAGGAACTGCTCGCACTTAGCACTGGGTCGCTGCCTCTAAATGTCCACATTTGAAGAGTTCACTTTTCATCAGCTCCTAGCCCTCTGCTGCTGCTGGCCTTTTGGACAGAACTTGTCAGGGGCTGTCCAGTCAGCTTTCCCATCAGAATCAGAAGACTTTCTTTAGTTTCAGGTTCTAGTGTACTGCTTTCTTTTCATGTGGTCTTCAACAGTCCCTGTCTGCTCTGCAGTTGGTTGAACTGTAGATGGAGAACGTGCACAAGAGAATCCTAACCATACTTCTGTTAACATGGTTTCCTCTACTAAAATTACTGTAGATGAGGCAGAGCGCCTCTTTTGCCTTGACTTTTCCCCTGTGACTCGTCAGTACTGATGCATCGAAGTTCATTTCTCTAGCAGTGCCTCGTACGTGTTGACAAAACAAATGTTTTCTTTCCAAGGTTTCTTTCGAAATCTTAGACAAGTTTAACTATGAAACACAGCATGCATTTTTAACTTCATGTCTTAGAAAAGCAATATAAGTAATATTTTAGCACTTACTACCCCCAAAACTGTCGTTTTCACAGAAATGAAACCAGTTTTAAGGTTTGTTTTGATAAAATAACCAAATGTGTCTTTTGACTGTCTTACTAATAGTAAGCTAGTATTGTGGTTTTGAACTCTTAGCAGCTGTGGTACAAAAACTGTACAAGATGGCCATCACCATCTCCTCATGGAGGGAGCAATAGGCCTGACCCCTCCCTGAAGTCTTACAGGCAGCTCATAGGCAGTTGAGCAAGATGAAAGATCCTCCCCCTCCCTGAGGAAATACTGGCTGTTAACTGTTGCTGGGGAGGGGGAAGTCAGTTACCTCAGCAGTTTAGACACTTAGACACTGGTAAGTTAACCTGTAGTATCACAAATAACTATTCTTTTGTTTACACACACACACACACACACACACACACACACCAGGTTTGGCAGAATTTTAGTGCCTATTTGTGTTTCTTTTTAGATTCTTTTTCTGTAGGCCTTTTACAGTTTTCTGTGATGGTCAGATTTGTCACTTACCATTCTTCCTTTTTCCCATTCTAGAGCAGCAGTCACTGTACAATAGGGCAGACACGTTATCTTTTCTGCCCTTAAGAAATCTTTCTAGCACTTAGGAGGCTGAATGAAGCAGGAGAATTGCTGTAATTTCAAGGCCAGTCTGGAAGACAGAAGGCCAGGTCAGCCTGAGCTGTGCTGTTCAACTGTCTCAAAAAAAAAAAGCCTTATTACCTTGAGATTCCTAGTATAGTTTTATTCACATAACTTTTCAGAAGCCTTTTGTGGTTCCTGAAGAAAAGAAGAGTGATGGATAATTATGAGTTTCTGTCCTTTCATCAGACTTAGTAGGTCTCATGGGCACACTTAGTGCATTCGTACATCACTTGATCTCGTAGTCTCTTTCACAGCTTGGCAGAAACAATTGAAGTCATTTACAGACCCAAAGCTAGAACCTATTTGTAGTGTGGGCATTAGATTTACCAGTCCATTTTCAGTATCCTATCTTACTTGGAAATTATCTTTAAAAAAAGTACACTGAATATTTGATCTTTAGTTTTCTAAAAACTTCAGAAATACTGATCAAAAGACTACAATATCTTATCATAATTCAATAATTTCTTTTCTTTCAACATAAATTTAGACTTTTTATAATCTTAAATATTTGTTATGAGTAATTCTAGCTCATTTGGCCATGAATATGTATGTTTTAGGAAAATATTTCTAAGAAACTTAAAATGTATGTTTGTATTATTATGTATAACATTGGCAAATTAGAGAAGACATGCTTATTTACATTAAATTCATAAATCTACTCATATTGAATATTTTTAAACTCAGAAACCTCCCTAGTGAAGATCTTAAATAGCTGTATGCCATGAAATTTTTAGTAGGTTGAAATTTAAATGTATTAGCTGGTCCACTAATGAATTAAAAAGCTGACAGACTAGGTTTTCTGTTGTCTTTCACCAAATGACTCTATTCTATGTAAACTATGGCTACAACTGGAAAGCTGCCCAAGTCCTAAAGTCAAATCCTCACCTCTCTCTACCATTCATAGGAAGTCATTTTATAGCCATGGTATTATATGTCTATAATCCCAGCACTTAGGAGTTGGAGGCAGGAGGATCATGGACTTTGACTGTCCATAACTACATAGTGAGTTTGAGGCCAGCGTGAGTTATGTAAGACTGTCTCAAAAAAAAAATACAAAAACAAAAAACATCTGTTTGTCACAAATCAAACAGAAACATAAAGTTAGTGTAAAAATAGTAAATACAAGGATCCTGTTGGCACTCGATCCATCTGTACAAGTGAAGAAGAAAATACCAGGGCAGGCTTTCACTTCGCATAATGTGTGCATGTCAACAAGATCTGTCTTCCATGGGATTCTGTGTCATGCGATTCTATGGTCATCTTTTCCTGTCTTGCAAAGTGTTTAAAAGGCACTTTTTAAAAAGAAAGGGTAAAATCATGTTACCTGTATATATGCTGTTTATCTATTCATGAGGGAAATGGCAGATCTCGCTAGTTTAGTAGGAGAATGTTGACCAGAAATACTAAAATAAATGTATAATTAGAAATCATTTTGTTTTGTTATATTGTTGAAGGGAAAACTATTGAAGCTTGAATATCTACTGTGTTCCCTGTTTATAACAGTGACCTGACAGCCTACAGCCCAGAGCTGGTAAGCAGCAGGGCCTTAGACAATCTCAGAAGATGCCTTGCTCCAGAATTTGGAGATGGCAGCAAATAACTGTAGGGACCGCCTTTTATTTTAGACGGAGGCAGTACAATTGATGATGACATGTTCCAATATAGTAAAAATACTGATGCCTGTGTTTTAGAGCTTGGCCAGAGCCATTCTAGCCCCATCCTTTGACACAAGAACAACACAGCTCAGAAAATTGTATGGTGATGCCATCATCAAATGTTGTCACAGACTTTAAATCTATCGATGCGTTCCGACTTCTCTCATGGCAGTTTTTAGATGGTGGTGTTTTTGAGACATCTAAGTAAGTGCACCCTAGGGATTATGAGCATTCTGTGTTCAGTTGGGAATGGATATATAGACTGGAGAGATAAAGTGCGAATCGTGGCAGATTCTTGGATACCCTGAGACACAGATCCTTGTAGCTGTGGTAAACGATTCAGTGCAGATTGCCAGTACCCTACTATGAGCACATACCCTAGTACATACTACAGTGTTTTCTTTTCTTTCTTGGGGCTTTTACCTGTGCTGGAGAATATAGCTTTGGTACTGGTGGCTGGGATGTGGAAGATAACATTCACTGGATCAGTTTGAAACTAAGGGAGGTGGCAGTTAATAGGCAAAGCTGAATTCAGACTGTCCTTCAAATGGAGAACTGGGGTCTAGTCTAGATGAATCTCTGTGAATCCCCAGCAGACATGAATGCATGCAGTATCCTAGAGTAGTAACCAGCTTAATGATGCTTCTGTTGGTCTTGTGTCTTTCCCTCTTTGCCTTCTCCAACTTTATTTTGCTTTCTTGTCATGCCTCCCAAATGAACTTTTTTTTGGTTAACCTGTGCTATTTGAAAATAGTCGTCTGAATAGAGACGATAACTTGAGCTTATGACATGTAAAACTCTGGATAAGAAAGGTAATTTCATCTAGGGACAAATGTTGTAAGATCTACATAGTCTGCGAAGAAATAAATGCTTTAGGTTGCAGAAGGAGAGTGAGTGAAGTTTTGCACTAAGCTGGACAGGGGGCAATAAAGGATTTCTTTTACTGGAGAGCTAAGTGTGGTTAACTCTCAATGTTCATAAGCATGAAGCAGAGCACAGTTGCAGTTGTTCTTACACAAGTGCACTGGGTGGATGGCTAGAGGCTGGCTAGTAGAGAGTACTTGAATTAGTGATTTTAGAGGTGTTTGTTGGAAATTATTATTAATGATATCCTCTCACTGTGTCATTTCTGCTATATTTGTGTGAGATATGAATAAACTAGGATATATAGATCTAGCTTTACAAAACAGTCTTTGAATATTGGTGACTTGACAAATCCATCTGTATGATCAGCTCACACTCTAGAGTTCTGTATTAGCCAAACACACTCTGTAGCTTCTGGGCAGACACACACACACACACACACACACACACACACACACCCCTACACCCCTTTATTATATGCCGTGCTTTCAGAATTGACTGCATTTTATGAATTAATCTAAATGTAATAGCTTCAATTTCTACGTTCTTAGAGACAAATTAGGAGGATGAGTTAGAGGACTGCCTGTTTAGATGTAGCCTTTTACATGAGCTAAGCTTACGCATTTCAGTTATAGCATCAGTCTCAGGTTTTTACATGCTTAATCACGTGTACACACGTAAGCAAAGATCTTCCAAATGTCTAAAATACATTGAAATGCTGACATAATGAGAGTGTGTTTTTAAAATATGTTTATGTATGTGTTATGCCTCTACACTAAGTGTAAGGGTTTTAGAGGGAGGCGGGAGGGTGAACCCACATGAGCTACTGGTGCTGGATGTTGGAAGATGTCTGATTTATCATGGCTGCATTGGAAATTACCCTCTTCCATATGCTTTCTACTTCCCCAATAGGCTAGAAACCTGCAAAGTCTCTTTGGGCTAGCCATAAGACAAGGATTCTGTCAGTTGCTATAGATCCATGTATCCACAAAGCCTGACTGAGAGGAGATTGAGAGACAGACTTAAATGCCTCCCATGGTAATACACCTACTGAATTAGCACTACTGAGTAGAATGGTTTCACTTTAAGTGCACAGAACCCAGCTTTTTCTAATCAGTAGCCTGTTTCTTTCTACCTAAGAAATGCTACATCTTCTCTCCCTTTTCATGACTTATCTCTATATATCCACAAACAATTAGCCTGTCTCCCTTTTCATTTAATTCTTCACATCCTTTAGTCATCTCTCTAATGTTATCTTTGTCATCAGAACTGTGAAAGCGTCTTCAAATGACCTCCTAGAGTCGTTAAGAACACTTGCTCTTGCAGAGGACCTAGGTTTGGTTCCAAGTATCTCCATCTTGTCTTACAATCATCTATGACTCCAGTTTCAGGTGATCTAACCCCCTCTTCTGACTTCTGCTGGTACCAGGCACAATTATCAAATGATTCAACACGAGCTCTTTTATTTTAGGAAGTATATATTATCATTATCTATAATTACTGTGCTGTGTAACAGCATGCCAGAATTTACTAGTCCTGTGTGATTATAACTTAGTGCTCATCCTTTGACACATCAGTCCCACTCACCGTCACTGCCTCACCCCATTATTCTCCACAGCCTATTGTCTCACATATGAATGAGATCATCTGATGCTTGTCTTTGAGTGTAAGGGTTTCGTCACTTAACTATGGAAAGTTTCATCTGTTGCCACAAATGACAGGATTTAATCCTTTTTATAACTGAATAGAATTCCATTTTATGTATACATGCATAGATCTATCTATGTGTTCATCAGTTAGCAGCCATTTGTGTTGTTTTCCCCTGCCTCCTTTCTCTTTGGCTCTTTTGAATAGTGCTGCCTTAAGCCAGGATGAGCAGATACCACTTAACATACGGATCTTACTTCCTTTGGGTGTGGAACCAGGAGTCGGGATTGCTGGGTCATCCACAAGTTCTCTTTTCAGTTTTCTGAGGGACTCCTGCACTGCTTTCCAAAATAGTTGTATTCACTTATAGTATAATTTTAAATCCTTAAATGGAAGGCTTAATACTGTTCTATTTCCTTTTCTTGGACTCATTCTCAAGGTAACACATTGCTGAAATAACAGTTTGAATCATGATATTCTTAAGTCTTCTAAGTTTGGTGGGGTTTTTTTGGTTTTGTTTTTTTGTTTGTTTGTTTTTGTTTTTGGATAACTTTCAAGTTTTATCCCAGCTTTCAGTTGCCTTCATCCAAAGATTGACAACTTTGATACCATGAAGGGGCATCGTGGAAAGCCCTGCAACTTTACAAACCTCTTAGCCTGCAAAGCATTGCTTAACTAGTTGTCAGCTCATGTAACTGTGCTTAGAGTTAGCCTGTTTCCAGTTTCTTAACTTAGCTATAAAGTCACTATGAGAAGATAATATATTTGTCTGGTTTTGCTGTTTCATTTTAGAATTTTTTTTGGAAGATTTGGAGACAGGGTCTTACTTTGTAGTCTAGTCTGGCCCAGGACTTCCTGCAGTTCTCCTGCCTCTGCAGTTTAGAATCCTGGGATTACAATCTCAAGCTACAGTGCCCAATTTTCTGTTTGTTCTGTTTTGTTCCCTGGATGCCTTGCTGATAATGGTACCCTAATGTCTATGGTGTCGATTCACTTACTAATTACAGGTACCTTTTTGGACTTTAATTCAAAACATCGGTAATGTATTATTAAATAAGATTGGAAAACAATACAATAACTACCTCTTTGATTAATCAATCTTCACATGACGTGTTTGCTTTAGATACATGTTTCTTTTTTCTTTTTGGGAATAACATTTCTGTGCGGGGGATTTCTGTGAGCTCTCCTTGTCATGGTTTTAGTATTTATCACTGTAGTGGATGGATGGATATACTATAGAGACACTATATGCCTGAGTAGTATATATGCTGGCTTTGTAAGTGTTTGAACTCTGTCATATTCTCAGCTCTTGAGTCATATAAAGATAGGACACAGTCTGATGACTTCTGTTCTCCTCTGTGACTATAACATTATTATTTCTCCTTGATTTGTGACTTCCTTGGCACGAATTCTTTTAGAGCAAAAGTGATAGTGGTTGTTTTTCTCATCTATTTCCTTAAAAGGTTAGAAAATTGTCTTGGTTTCCCCAAATACTGACAAAAACAACTTAGGAAGAAAGGGTTCATTAGAGCTCCCAGTTCAAGTGTGTAATCCTTCATGGTAGGAAAGTCAAGACAGCAGAAAGTTGAAGCAACTGGCACACTATATCCAGTCAAGAAACAGAGAGCAATCAGTGAATGCTGCATGTTACAATTCTGTTCCCTTTCTCCATCTATATAATCCTGCATCCTAGCTGGAGAATGGTGCCATTTACAGTTGTGAATCTCCCTACATCCATTGACATGATCAAGATAATCTCCCAACCCCAGATTTGGCCAAATGCCCATCTCCCACATGACTTTAGATTCTGAAAGGTGACAGTTAACACAAACAATCTTAAAGCTGAAGATAGATAATTGGCTATTAAAAAATGACATAAATATTGTAAATGTTTGTTTTACATTTTCTCTTCCTGTTTACCTTATTTTTTGTTTCTTTTGTGTGTGTATATGTCATTCTTTTCTTTCTTTCTTTCTTCTTCTTCTTCTTCTTCTTTCTTTCTTTCTTTCTTTCTTTCTTGCTCACCTGAAGAGTCTCAGAATTGAATTTCTATTAAAATAGATATAGAAGGTTATTGAGAAACCTAGGATGCCAAGATGCATGTGACTTTGCATTTGGATATTTGGGTGCTGTAGATGCCTAGACCGAGAGTCCAGGGTTTGCATTCTTGCTTACAGCCTTCTTCTTGATGTGGTGCAATAATAATGGTAAACTCAGGAGGCATGCTTGCATGTGGAGCAGCCTCTTCCTCACAACATCAGTTGTTACTTTTCTGAAAGCCTTTGGATCTAAGATCAACAGCTTAGTCTGAGGTGGCTTGCCTTTCTACCAAATTGTGTTGCCACGCTAATGTCATAGATCATTTCGTAATATGCAAACTACACGTATCAACATTAATTTTGCAGGAATGTTGAAGAAATTAAGGGAGAGATTCTGACATTAGAATATTGCTTCTCAGTTGGTTGCACTATTTGGGGATGCTTAGGTAGAATAATCTTGCTGCAGGAAGTCTATGAGTGTGGTCAGGCTTTGAGGCTATCTAGCTCTCTCTGCTTTGTGTTTGTATTGGAAGATGTGATTCCTCTACTTTCTGCTCTGGCCACCATTCCTGCTGCTATTGTGCTTATCTGCCAAGATGGACTTTTTTGTTCTTTATTCTTCTTTCATATAATATATCTCGACTATAGCCTCCCCTCTCTCCACTCCTCTTAGTCTCCCACTCTCCTCTTCCCCAGATCCACTCCTCCTCTGTTTTCCTTCAGAAAGTGCAGGCCTCCCAATTGATAGCAACTGAATAGGGCATAACAAGATGCAATAAGACTAGGCACAGACCCTCATGTCAACGCTGGACAAGGCAACTCAGTTTTGCTTTGAAGATGAATTTCATGTATATTTTTTTCACTTCTCATTTTCTGTTTTCTGTAGTCACTCTGTGTGCTAAGTGAGAAAAAGAAAAGCTGACTAATGGCTATATATTCATAAAGAAATAACGTGAATATATAGAAGAGTTAAACTGACTCACGTGGCACTACATTTTTACGATGTTGAGAATGGAATTCAGGGCAGCCCCCATGGAGCTGTTTTTGTATTGCTAGGAGTCATTGATGTTAGTGGCCTTTTCTAATCGACGGTTTAAATATTCAGTCCTTGGATTTCCTTGTAGAAGTAGATTTTGCTGCTTACTACATATTAAAAGCTATTTCTGGCATCTCTAATTGTACTTTAAGACATCTATCAATGATTTAGACTCAGAATAGAATTGAACCTTCTCTAGGAAAAAGAATATGAAACAAATGCAATACATCTTACACCAGGCTTAGTGCAAAGACACACGGTATTCATTATGTTACAGAAAATTAGGACAATAAGTTCATGCCTTTAGGATATCTGAGAATTAATTTCCTTTGGGTTGCAGTTTCAGACATGGAGTTACTATCTGCTTCTGAACATTTTCTGTATCATATTGTACATGTAGGTAAGAATCTAGATATCAACATTAATCAGAAGAAATGTTTCTGTGTATACATCTGTATATTGATGATAGACTTGTGAATAAAGAGGATTACTTTGGTTTTACCTATATTATTTATTGGTTTAATAATAAATCTTTGTTACTGACTTATAATTATTGAATGCCTACAACTTGTTTGGATATTGTTTAGGTACAGTTGTCAACCTGTGACATTATTGGGAAAGTTATATTCCACTCTGCACAGTCTCCCAGTTTACATCATAGATGAATGCTCTTGAATGAGACACTGGATCCTGGTTCCTTTCCCCTCTCTTTGCTTTCTGGCTGCCCCGAGGAAAGTTGTCTTTTTTACCACATATTCCCAGCTGTGATGTACTACCTTGCCACAGGCTTCAAAATAAACCTTTTATCTTTTAAAGTTAATCATTTCAGGTGCTTCATTACAGCCATGCACAGTTTTTAATATACTATATGCCAGATGTCAGTCAATAATACAAGATTTGTATTTGTTGACTAATAATCTATCAAGTATATCAGTTTAACATATCTTTTATCTTAAAACAGAGTATTGGTAGAATGATAAAACAAGAGCTAATTGAAGGCTGTTGTTATTGAAATTTTCAATTAACTAAAGCTTTTTTTTTTTTTTTTTAACCATAGTGAGCACATTATTCTGTGCTCACTATGGTAAATGCATTTTTCAAAATGCATTTGAAAAAAAGGATAAAGAGGTGGGAGAGGGTTACTGAGAAACATTGCCACTGAGGTGATTAATAGAGGTTAGAATGTCTGCCTTGTTAGCAAAGAAACAATGCAATAGCTTATTTTAGCCACAGGGGGTCCAATGGCCATAGCTGATTGTTCACAAAGTTCACTGTCCATGAAACACTGCATTCATGAGAGTTTGTCATGCCTTGACCTAGCTGTGGATATGCAGCTGAATGGGGAACCTGTGTGTTACATTCTGAATGGCTGTGGTACAGCATATTCGAGAGCCCACATGGGAATGCAGGAACTTCTTCCTTCATCTGACTATCAAAGCCAGGGTTTGCTTGTCCAGCTAAACTCACTGATGCTTCTGCTCTCTGCCTGAGATAGGATGATAAGAAAGGAGGGGACAAGTTGGTAGGGCAGATAGAGGAGTATGCCCCTGCCCTACTTCTGAGCATTGCTTGTATCCTCAGAGGTGATCCCTAGAAATGAGCATAGTGAAGTCAGGCTTATTCATTTTCTTGGCATAGACAGTATAATTTCAAAACATCTTTAGATATGGCTTACTCATATAGCAGAACATAGGTAGAAATGTGGGCTTAGTTGAAACAAGTGTGATCGACTTGACAAGAGTCAGGGAGGATTATCTGGTCCCAGTGGGGCTCTGGGTAGTTGTAAGAACAACAGTTTTTCTTGTTAATGATAGAAAATAAAAAGGAGAAACTGAGAAATAGACCAAGATATCTTTATCTAGGTGGAAAAGTGTACTGGTTGAGACCAAACTTCCACAATGAGACTGCTTAGCTTTCAATACCAGCACTGTTCACTGAGCTAAGTGGTACCAGAGAGGTTATTGAACACTGGTATATAAGGATTATAACACTATCTACTTTATATTTATATTATAGCAATGATAGAATTAAGTGATTAGCCCCTGTAAAATTCTTACGTCTTTGGCATGAAATAAGTACAATAAAATGATAAAGAGGTGGGGGATGGTTACTTTTTGAGTACAAAAAGTCTGTCAGGAGGCAGTGTTATGGAAGTCAAAAAACTGAAGTGTGCTGGAGAGGAAAAGAGCAGAATGACCGAATATCTCCAGGGAATGTAGAGTATTCGGCCATGCTGACATCATGTGAGTGGTAACTGACGGACCAAAACATTTGTTCGGGCACTCTCACAACTCAGTCAAATATAAGTTTGCATTTTAGGAAAAGTCTTCAGTCTCTGAGGAAGCATCTGCTAAAGTAGCTTATGTTCAGGGAAAAAAAAGTGGTAAAGGGAATGTCTGTCACTGAGAGTTGAAGAGTTTGACAGACTAGAATGTCTACTGGCACCGGTTAGACCTGTATAACAAGTTTCGCTGCAGTCACCCTTGCTACTGAGGTCATTTTTCTATTTGGCATTTGCTAGGGCAGAGGCCTCAGAAGATGCCCCTGCAGCAATTTTCATAGTGGCAATGAGATAACTGTCTTTTAAATTTCAGTTTAATAAACATTTATCGTTACACATACACATGAGAGTTGTCATGTAGTATTTGTCTTTCTGCGTCTGCAGTACTTTGCTTAACATAATGATGACCAGTCCCATCCCTTTTCTGCAAATGTTACGGTTTTATTCTTTTTGTATAATTTGGTGATTGTGTAGTAGTCTGATAGTTTGAACCTTCATTTCCTGATAGCTAATAATAATAATAGTGATTTTATTTTCACATTTTTAGTTGCCAGTGGGGTGTGTGTGTGTGTGTGTGTAGTAACTTTAGTCTTTTATGCCTTTTTAAATTTGGATTTTATAGGTGGAGAATTATTTTAGTGACTTGATGCTTTTATAGAAGACCCAAATTTGAGTCCCAGAACCCACATAGCAATCCTCAACCACTTGTAATTCCATGTCAAGGGGATCCAGTGCCCTCTTCTGAAATCTGCAGCATCAGACATTCACACATATACATAAGAGATAAATAAACACAAGTAATTACAGGTAATTAAGGCATGGTAAGATAGGGAGAAGTATCCAATATCAAATGGTCAGCTTTGAAAACATACATATGAGTAACACTACACAGAGTGAGCAGGTTATATAAGGATACGCATGCGCGCATGCACGTGCACATGCAAACACACACACACACACACACACACACACATACACACACACACGCGCGCGCGCGCGCGCACGCGCAATAACTATTGGTGAAAAAAGAGGCCATGTATTTGAAATAGAGTAATGAGGGGTATGTGAGAATGTTAGGAAGGGGGACATGTTGTAATCAAAATATAATATAAAAATAAAGAAAATAATGTTTTTAAATTAGATTGTATTTATCCTTCTTGATTTGAAACCTTGAATAAGTTATTTTACTTTGATCAAGGCAAGGCCTTAAAATAGCAAATCAACCTGGGTGAATCTCAACCTGTCAATTGAAATCTGTCCTTCAGTCTTTATGAGGGCTCAGTCCATTTTTTCATTTAAACCTAATGTCCTTTATGTTGCAGCCAGAACCTTGTGATCTTTTGAGGCTGAATGTCAATATTTACTCACACACTCAGCAGGTTTGAGAGACTGCTAAAAGTTCTGTTCCAATTTCTAATCTCTTACTATGTACTTTCATTTGAGTAAATATTTTGTGGGGAAAAACAGCCTCAGAATTTTCCTTAGGGACCTTTCTTCTTTCTAATATGTTAAACCCCCAAAGTATTTATTGCTTTGGTCAATTTCTGATGCATTTGAACACATGATTGATCAGTTTTTCCTGGCAGTAATATTGGATCAAAAAAATTAATCTGCTTTTTGCCATCTTGGAAATCCTTTCTGGTTTTTGCTCCCCCTTCTTTCTCCTTCCATTTTAAGTGCTTATAGACAGGTCTATATAAATATAAGGTTTTATTTTATAATATACCAGTCTGTACAGATCTGACTAGTGAGTTTAGGGGAATATCTTTATGACAAGATAAAAATCTACGAGTTTGATCTATACTTCAGAAACTAAAGCAACCAAAGAAGATAAATTGTTCAGTTAGCACATAAAAATACCCTTAAGTCATCTGGAAATTGAAAATAAAAATCCTAAGAAAAACTGTCACATCCTTTAGAATAGTTAAATCAAAAGTTAGATAATAGACAGTGTTAGAAAGAATACAGAGAAATTGGAATCCTTATACTCTGATTGTTGTAATATAAAATGTAACTGATTTGGAAAACAGGTTGGCAGTTCTGCAAAAAATTACATATAAAATTACTATACCATCCAATAACTCTACTCCTATCTAGTCAAAGGGAAAATGTGTGTATAGAAAGACTTGTACATGATTGTTCAAAGCAGCAATGTTTACAGTACCTTGGAAACCAAGCAAACCAGGTGTTACTTGGCCATCAAAAGGAATGAAGAGCCAATATACATTACAGCATGGATGTACCTTAAGTACAAAAAAAAAAAAAAAGGCTTTCAGTGTCAACATATCATATTATTCTGCTAAAATGAAACTCCAGATTAAGGAAATCTATAGAGACGGAAAGTAGATTGCTTATTGCTTAAAGCTGGTAGGGAGTTGGTTCATGATGAGAGGACTAAAGAACCCAGAGAACAATTTGCAATAAAGCCAGGAGGAATCGTGGCAGAGGTTTGTACAAGCGTACAGTGATGCCGATCCCTCTTGTTTTCAGCCATGGCTTCCTCAGTTTGCTCAGGGCTTTCAGGGTCAGGCTGGGAATTAAATCAGAACAAAACTGAACTCTAGGATAAGTATTCAAACCTAACTCCAAAGTGCAAGTGGTAGAATCCATCAGAAACATTAACCAGTTAACTGACCAGGAAACCACAACACTACCAGCATAATTCAGACTTGTTTTAGCCCTTGCCTGGGCCTCATATCCTGAAGCAACAGATATTTAGCTTCTTTAATTACTCTTGAGGTCAGAAAACACTCCCTTGCTCTTATGTATTCCTGTGTAGCAGGCCTCCGATTTACTTCAAATAGTATCTTTAAATTGTTGGCTTAAACCTTAAGTGCCTTTTCTCCTTTGGATTCTAATTCTCTGGAAATGTTGGAGAAAGGTCAGCAGGAAAACGGGGTGATTTGGACCATTTGTCATGACTCAGTCACTTTTGCTCAGATGAATGTGTTGCCGTTTTGTGTCAGCCACTGTTCTTGGGGTTGGTGATAAGAGGCCGTCTGAGAGTAGCTGCCTTGCTGAGACTGCATTCTAATAGGACAGAAAGTAACCTACACAAGTCAGGTAAGGACATAAAGGTGACCGGGAATGCTCAAAACACAAGCTGGTATTTGAGCTTGGGAAGGCCTTGAAAGCATTAGCACAGCTGAGCATGAATGAAGGTTGTAGAAGGCTTCATTAATAAGATGAACCTTAAATCAAGCAAATCATCCGTGGTGGCATACTCCTGTAATCCCAGTGTTAGGGAAGCAGACACAAGAAATTGGTTGTCATCCATGACTATATTACTTGGTCAAAGCTGGCTGGGCCTACGTGAGACACAGCCTCCAACAAAAAAAGAATAAAAAGGTTTATTAGGCAGCTAGGAGAGGTAGAAGATGGCTCCTGGTGTGTGTGTGTGTGTGTGTGTGTGTGTGTGTGTGTGTGTATGTGTGTATATATATATGTATATATATATATATATGTATACATATATGTGTGTGTGTGTGTGTGTGTGTATATATATATATATGCACACACATATATATATATGTAGGTGCACATGGCAAGAGCCATATGATGCTCAGACATGAAAAAATGAGACAAGGAGAGAAAAATCGGAGAGTCTGACATCTTAAACTTGAATGCTCTTACAGATAAGTTAGAAAACGCTGTGAAAATAGATTCTGATTCAGTGACATGAACTGGGACGCTCCCCACTCTAAGAAAGCTGTGGGCTCATAGCTATTCTGAATAGCAAGAACTCAAGAGATAGATCTATTTGAGTGCAGTGAGGGAGGAAGATAGAAGAGTCCCAGCTAACATATAGCTATATGAATATTGTGTGATGGTGGTATGTAAGAGATTGTTGGGGGAATAATGGGTTTGCTCTATATGTTTGGGGGGTATTTTTTGAGGCACCCACAGCATCTCTAGCAAGAGAAATAATGACAGTCATGAGAGGAGAAAGGGAAACTGTTTCCTGAGTAAAAGAAGAAAGATGTGCTCTTGAAGGCCCTGAGTAACTGCTGCCATGAAAGTGAGAGAGTGATCAGTAGGCAATGCCGTGGCTAATGTTACAGGCGGAATCTGACGAAGAGGATTGTGAGCATCAAAAGGTACTGAAAGGAACACAAAGGTGTGATTTGGAGAGCACGGAGTGGAGGATTAGGAAGTAAGTGTTTTGATTAGAAACAGCTGGAGGGAATTGCCTGGAAAGTGTCCGACTGTGTGTCCGACTGTGTGTGTGTGTGTGTGTGTGTGTGTGTGTGTGTGCGCGTGCGCGTGCGCGTGTGCGTGTGCGTGAGTGAGATAGCAGACGAAAGAAAATACAGTGTAAAAGGGGACATCCTTTCTTTCATCCTCCTTTTCCTCTATTCTCCCCTCCCATTCCTTATTATTACAGAAGTCTCTCAAAACATTTTTTCTGTTTTTTTCAAATGAAGGACACATTTTAGATACAGCTGACTCAAATAGATTTATATACTCAGAGAAAAGAGCCAGCATTGAAGGAGCAATTGAGAATTTGGAGGAGAAAGACAATACTTGATACAATAAAGGTTTTGTAAAGAAAACCAGTCATAGAGCACAGGCAACAGTCAGGGCTCCAGATAAGTGATACTTTGTTTACTGACTTGATAGAAACAAAAGATTCAGTGCATCTCAGAAGCAGCTTTGAAACTTGAATTTCTAGCAGCTTACTGTGTGTGTCAGCTCTCCCCAATTTCCTTTACCCTTACACTCCACATGCCTTTAGGCTTACTCAGTTCTTGCCCCATCCCTGTCACATGGTCTGTTATCATTTGGAGATAGGATCTACTTAGGTTCCTCAAGATGGCTTTTAACTTACGATTTTTCTGCCTTCGTCTCCTGGGATTAGTAGTGTACATCAACATGTTTGGCTTGTTAATTTTATTAAAGTCTGTTTGACGAAAGCATTTCATGAGTTCTGTGGTTTTCTTGAAATGATGGTGTCTTCAGACAGCAGTTACATAACAGCTCCATCATCGACCATCCTCTGTCTTACAGCCAGCCTTTAGTATGTGTTGACACCCACACTGAAACTGTCCTCCTGTCCAGCAACTAGGATTCCTTCTCCAGTCAGAATTCTTGGGAAAAATAAATCTTCATTTCTTTGCATAAAGGCTATGGTTTTGGTGTCAAGAAATGAGCAAATTCATACCTGGTGAAAGCTTCTCCAAGTTCACGGAATTCTTGCAGAACTTTGATGAACTAGAATTAGGAAAGAGGAAGCAAGATTGTGGCAAGGATTTAGAATCCACTGAAGCCTTTGCAGTTCACTTTTTAACCTGAGACTGTGTCTTGCTTGTGCTAGAAGAGGAGGCTAGTTTTATGAAGGGATATTAGACTTGGTTAAAGAACTACTTCAGTCAGCAGGATTGCCAAGTATCCCCCTTCTGTGTTTACTATGGGTAGACAGGCTTAGGAACTGAGATCCCCCTAAAGACTTGTTCTCTGTACGTGTTAGAAGATGAAGACAAGGATAGGAAAATTCGTGGCTGAAGGGTACCAGATAGGGCCTGCTTCTCTGCGGAGGTGGAGAATACTCTTTGCCAGTGTTCAGGGTTCTTTTTTGCCTCTCGTGTACTTTTCTCCATTTAAGTCTATATAAGTTTGTGTTTACATGACCAACATCCTAGTCATCTCCTAGGTAACAACTCACCTCTAGAGGCAGAAATATTCACTGTAAGCGTTTTGTGTTAGCTTTTTGTTTCCTTAGGACAATGATTCCCAACCTGGAGGTTGTGACCCCTTTGCGGTATCTGGAGTCCGGTGAGGGATGAAGGGGTATGTTGAATAACCCTTTCAACAGGGGTCGCCTAAGATCATTGGAAAATACAGATATAAATTATAACTTATGTTACAATTTATATCGGTATTAAATTACAGTTATGAAGTCACAACAAAAATAATTTTATGGTTGTGAGTTACTACAATATGAGGAATGACACTAAAGGGTCACAACATTAGGAAGATTGAGAAGCACTGCCTTAGAGTATTACCTTTCTTGGCCAAATTTCTATGATATTTTACAATAGGCAGCCATCACTTATAGCTGTGTGGTTGAATTATATGATTTTAAGATAATTTCTTTGTATTTTCAAAATTTTATGCTTGATTACTCAGCTCCAGGTGGGTGCTGTATAATTGTCTAATTCTCTTCATGGATAAAAGGACATTATGTGTAATATCCTTACAAGAAAAAGCATTAGTAGATTCTGGGAAATATTGTGATTCTTATTTTTTTAATGCAATACACATTTTCAGGTTAAATATCATAAATACAACATATATGTGTGTGTGTTTGGCATATGAAGTATATTTTTGTAGTGGAAAAACTTTAAGTACTGAAAGAAAATGCTTCAATACAAGATCTTTCGAATGTGAGCATCTATAACCACACATAAAAACTACCACACAAATATTCTACGTTACAGCGTTCACTGAATCAGCCTCTCAAGAAAAATAACTCAGTGCAGCTACTTCTTAGTCTATTTTGATGCTTGTAGCTTTTAGATATTAGTAGATGCCAGTCTTTACAATGAATAATACTGCTTTCTAAAATCAGTGTCAAAAACTAAAGTTGATACTTTCAGTAAAATTGAGCTTCCCTTGGGCAAATTAAAAATGAAGGCATGTGAATCTTTCAGCTCATCAAATATGTTTTTCAATTGACTCAGAATTTAAGGGGAAAAATGAACTTGTCATGTATTATTTTAATTAATTAATTTTTGTGTGGATCATGGTGTGTATATATGTAGGTTAAGGACAACTTGAACAGAGTTGGTTCTCTCCTTCTATTATGTAGGTCTCTGGAATCAAAGTCAGGTTTGACTTTGCCCTTGTACCTACTGAGAGATCTTACTGCCTTCCTTTTTGTATCATTTAGATATAGTCTTAGTACATGTATGGGAATACATGCATTTGCATTCTTAGAGCTACTATACTTAAAGTACTATAACATTGACAAAACAAACTATAAATTAGTTGAACAGAACATATTATCCAGAAATAGATCTCTTTAGAGTCGACATTATTTGATCTTCAACAAGAGAGCAAAGACTATACAACTGGAAAAAATGCTTTCAACAATTGGTGCTAGAATATAGATATTCCCTATAGAATATCTGTAACATGTGAATAAACACAGAGCTTTCACCATTTATGAAGTTGAACTCCAAATATATAACAACCCAAAATATAAAATACCAAATGGTATAAACGCTTGAAGATAATATGGAAGAATTTTAAGGGTCTGGGGTTTGGTAATGGCTTTGTATGTGTAAGATCACAAAGAAGGAAAAGGAAAAACTGAAGAAATGAAATGCTAGTCACTGTCTTGATTCTGCAGAAACTGATAGATCAGCTGACAAAACAAAACACAGTATGTAAAAGACCCTCCATGTTCTCATTGACCAAGATTGGCATCAGGAATGAGTTTCAGTCTACGTTGCCTCTGAAGCAGGATTTGAGGCCATGCATTTGAAAGGAATGTATAACAAACATGAGAGAAAACTGAAGAATGGAAGGGGACGAGTGGGATCATTATTAGATAAAAATCACAGTAGGTGACTAGAAGTGAACGGTGGGAAGTAGCATAGAACCATGTGTGACAGTTAATTCTCCACGTCAGGGGAGGAAACAAGCCCTTACTATGGCTAGAATTGAGTTATTGAGGCTTTCCCCCTTGGCTCTCAATCCCTTGATGCTTCAGCCTACCAGGAATATGTGTCTAGCAGTCTTGTGTAATTCTGTAAGAGTCCCTGGGCAGTCTCAAGTCTCACCAGGTAGAACTTAGTAATACTGAAGAGTCTGAGGCCTGTAGGTGGGAGGTGACAGCGTAGTGGCCAGAGTATTCCTGGTGGAGGTGAGACTTGACAGTGCTCTTTCTTTTCTCTCTTCAGGCTTCATCATGACCTTGTCCCTGCTGTCTATTGTCTATGGCGCCTTACGTTGCAACATCTTAGCCATCAAAATCAAGTATGATGAGTACGAGGTCAAAGTCAAACCCCTGGCTTACGTCTGTATCTTCCTCTGGAGAAGCTTTGAGATTGCCACTCGGGTCATCGTCCTGGTCCTCTTTACCTCTGTCCTGAAGATCTGGGTGGTGGCAGTCATACTTGTCAACTTCTTCAGCTTCTTCTTGTACCCCTGGATCGTTTTCTGGTGCAGTGGTTCCCCATTCCCTGAGAACATAGAGAAGGCCCTAAGTAGGGTAGGTACCACCATCGTGCTGTGTTTCCTCACTTTACTCTATGCTGGCATCAACATGTTCTGCTGGTCAGCTGTCCAGCTGAAAATCGACAATCCAGAGCTCATCAGCAAGTCCCAGAATTGGTACCGGCTGCTGATTTACTACATGGTGAGATTCATCGAGAACTCTGTCCTCCTGCTCCTGTGGTATTTTTTCAAAACGGACATATACATGTATGTGTGTGCACCTCTGTTGATTTTGCAGCTGCTCGTCGGGTACTGCACCGGCATTCTCTTCATGCTTGTGTTCTATCAGTTTTTCCACCCTTGCAAAAAGCTCTTCGCTTCCAGTGTTTCTGAAAGCTTTAGGTCATGTCTCAGGTGTGTTTGTTGGTCCTCCATGAGGAACAAATCCACCGAGCCAGTAGAAAGGATAGACACAGACTTAAAGGCATGCACAGAGCAAGATGTAACACCTTCTACCAGTAAATTAACCCCCGAGACCACTGAGATTTGGACTGCTGTTGATCTGTGCTCCGCTTAATGGAACTTGAGGCTTCTTACAAGTGATGAGACTTCATACCTTTATGCACGTCATGAGCCCTGCACAGGGACTAAGGCAGTAAGTTAGCTGTCAGCTCCCTGTGAGCTGCTACCTTTTATAGAGCTCTTAGATTTGAGGCAGCTTTGGGAGCACTAGGGAAGCCTGCTACCCCACAGTTTGTTTCACACTTGACTCTGTTATGTTTTTGCAGGCCTTACTGGCCACTTCATTGATTGACACAGTATCCCTGAAGTTTCATTTGAGCTGGTCATATTCATCAGGCAGAATAAAGAAAAATGCTTCTTTTTTCAGTTTCTAGCCTGTTTGTTGTCTCAGTAGCCTGATGCTTTCTTACTACTGAATATAGCTTTGTACACGAGTCCCCATGATAGCTGGAATAGGTTACAAAGGATTTCACAAGTTTGTTTCAAGTATAGCTTACAGGGGAGCTACCTAAGTTTGTTTTATCAGTGTGTTCCATTTTCACCTCAGTAAGTCTTTTTGTACATAACTGCTCTGGCATGCAATGTGCATTTTGTTTCAAGGGCCTAGATTTGGGGACTTTATTCCCTAGGATCCATTGGTACAGTTACTTAGGAAAGCCATGTTTTATTCCACATGTTGAAGAAAGGAGGGATCAGGGGATCAGGACGGAGTGGGACAATTGTTAGAACATCAACATGATGGAAGCTTATACAAATACCTACGTGTTTAAAGATACAAATTGCTTAGAAGGTAGGCTTAGTTCTCCTCAGAACTCAGTCTTGTCCTATAAATCTGCGAAATTTCTAGCAGAATTTTCTAAGATTAATATTTTAAGAAAGATGAAAATAAAACTAATACTCTTCATTTCTCTCTCCCCCTCCCTTGCCTGCCAGAAAAGTTTTAAACAATACTTACCTCAGTTCATTTGCTGTTGTTTCTAGAAAACCCTATGCAAAAAATCTCTTCCCTGATGCAAGTATATACACAGGACATTTTAATTTTCACATTTTTTTTTAAAAGAGAAGTATTTTCCTCACTACCACTCTTAGTTAGAAATGTTGACCTTGGAAACTTCCTAAGTTATAAAAAAATAACGAAATAATCAGAAGTTTTTGTTCTTCATGAAATCCATTTTGATTTGATAGAAGTTTTTAAATGAGATCATTAATTTAATTTAATTTTAATGAGATCTTCAGTTTTGTCCTCCACAGCATTTTATCTAATGAATAATTTCTCTCTGATCTGAAACTATTTATTTTAATTTAACAGGGTTGGTTAGAATATTGTCAATAGTCTGACGAAAATGCCAGCAAGCAGTGCTACAATTTCTACCACTAAAATGTGGATGATGAAATGTCTAGAAACAAGTGACCATAAAATTTGTGCCAACTTAACATAAGAACTGTAACAGAATTTAATACATTTTCAAAGGCACCTCTATTTGTGATTCTATGGGATAGAATAGATATTTACTTTTCTGACCACGTAAATCTGTAAAACACATTCATCTGGCCATCATACTCCTTATAATTGCATTTAAAAACATAATGGCTTTTTACAAATTTAGTTCGGCAAATATTTTACTATACTAGAGGATTTGTAAAATAATAAGTATTCTTTGATGTGTCATTCACACTGTTAATCTTCGTATCATTTTGTATGCACACGCTTGAGTAAGGTTCTGAACCATAGAGCATCCGTTTTCTTTTTCTGAAATATTTTTTCCCATTTGTAATTCTTCTGGTTTGCCAGAATTTGTGGTTTACCTGTATGAGAATGCATAGGCAGTGCATCCCTTTTGACCACTTTTAACATATAAAAGTCAAATTAGTGTTTGTCTCTGTTTTCTGTTGACCCCTGTATCACTTTTCCTGTTTTTAATAGCTCTAGACATAGCTAGTGTACGTCATCCAAGTGATACTTTATATGACAGATACATCTTTGTACTTTCCCTGCTCAGAGGTGCAAAACTGTTGAAAATCTATAACAAGTCCAGGGAAAACAAGCGTGAGACGCTACAGCACTCCTGTTTTGGTTATTTCCTACTTAAGAACTTCAAAATGATTGCGAGGGTAGGAAGGGCATCCCTAGGTCAACTGAAAATGCTTTTCTCTCTCAAATCATATCCTTATGTTTACAGGCACCAGGTGTTTTCAGTCTTTAATGTGAAGGACATCCTTTCCTTGAAGCTTTCCAGTGACTGAGGGTAGAGGTGGTACCCAGTTCCAATTTCGGGTCATGTCTTGAGAAGTGAGACTAGCATCGCTTTGATACTTCCTAGGCAGGTTCAGAATTGGACAATTGTATTTCTCCAGCCTTGGTTTAGAAGCATGACCCCAAAATACTTTTAAACTTTTACTTTTCAAATATATTGTAAGCCCTTTTACCTTAGTCAGTTGGTAAGCATCTTGAATGACCTCAAACCAGACTAGCAGTAAGAAACTATCAAACACCAAAGGCCCAGGCGATGCCTTCTAAAGATGGTGTTTTTGTTTTTTACTTTTAGCTAATTAGATATTAGTTCAGTCTCTTGGTATGTAGGCATTTTCCTTGCGCAGTCCCAAAAGCTTACTTAATTATTCTAGACCTCCGTCTCCTAACTTACGAAATTAACATGATACACTCTTCCAACTTACCTCACAGACTTGTTGGAAAGATTTCATTAAGTAATAGATACAAAAATATTTCAAAGTACAATAGAGGGTTACTATATTCTTCAAGTCCATAAATTGGTTATTGTTTGTGGTTTTGTTTTCCTGACTGAAATGACATTAATAGTTTCATCCACATTGTGTCTTCAGTTAAGCTACAGGTCTTTAGACTGCTCTACAGTTACCCTCTCTTACCATCACTTGATCACAAAATATAGTACTCAGGGCATGCGCGATGGCTCATCGTGGGAAGGTTTATGCCACCAAACCCAACAACCCAACTTCCATCCTTGGGACCTACATGGTCGAAGAAAAGAAACAGTTCCCATAGCTGTCTGGTTTCCAAAAACAAATTATGGTGCATTTGTGCATGTACACAGACATACAACACGCACACGCACGCACATACACTTACAAAATAAAAAACGTTAAAAATAGCCCCTAAGGCCTTAGTACTTGATGAGAAAAAAGACCCAGTGGATCTCGGAAAGTGCTTCTGATAGCAAAGAAGTTCATTGTCTTGATATTATCCTTTATAGAGGATAAGTAACAGCATCTTTTGATAACTATACATTACAATTTAAATGGCTGATTTGAAGCATTATTTAAATGTGAATGTAACCTGCACTATTTTGTAAACGGGAAAAGAAGCTTAGTATTGATTGTCTTGAAAACGCAGCATTTCCTTGGGAATGTATCTTATAACATTAGTATGGTTGTATGTGCCAGAGCATCTCAGCCAGTGGATTGTGAGTATGCACTTTTGTGGACTGCTTCTCGGAGTCATTGACTCAAATGTTGTTTATGTTTCTTCATGTAATAAATTAATTTTTTTCAATTTTCTCTTGCATTTTATTTCTTGTATAATCCTCAAATGACTTCATTTTTAAATTTAAGGCCCATTTGAAAGACAAATTTGAAAATGGTTTGTTGTGATTATGTACTTTTGAAAATGTAAAATGGAAATCCGTACAGTAGAATGAGAAGTTCAAGAATGCAAAGATTCAGGCTTTCAATACAATAGCTATCCATGAAAACACTGCTGTCTTGTAAGACGGCATAGCTCTATTTGTTGAAGCCGTGCCTGCTGCTGGATACTGCTACTGAGAGTCTGCTGAGTTATCTCAAGTGTTGTGTGTGACACAAAGACACTATCTATCTATCTGTCTATCTATCTATCTATCTATCTATCTATCTATCTATCTATCTATCTATACATATGTGTGTATGTATATACATATATATGTTCATTCTAGAGAGCATGAATATAAAATGTAAGGATGACAGATTTTGGCTTAGTGTGAACAGGAACATACTACAAAATGAATTACTTCTGTGACTGGAAAAAATATCACTCATTGAAAGGGGTCATTGGCGACTGTGGACCAGATGTGGTTGGTTTTTTGTTTTGTTTTTTTTTGTTTGTTTGTTTGTTTTTTGTTTTTTGGGGTTTTTTTTGTTTGTTTGTTTTTTGTTTTTCGAGACAGGGTTTCTCTGTATAGCCCTGGCTGTCCTGGTACTCACTCGGTAGATCAGGCTGTCCTCGAACTCAGAAATCCGCCTGCCTCTGCCTCCCAAGTGCTAGGATTAAAGGCGTGCGCCACCACCGCCTGGCATGGTTTGTTTTAATAATTTGCTTCTAAAGGTATCCTTTCAGTTTGCAAAGATATCACTATAGGATATCTTTCTATTAAAAATAGCTTTATTGAAGTATAAATGGTGCACAAGAACACATATGTTGAATGTGTACAGTTACTGAGTTTAGACATTTGGATACACCCATGATATTATCACCATAAACAAGGTGCTACACCTCAAACAGTTGCATTTCTGTTGCTTGTTTTTCTTTTTTTTGGAAGAATGGGACAAAAGAACCACCCTCTTAGAGTTTGCACTATTCTGTCAGCAGCTTTGATGGGCTATGCTATGTAGCAGATCTCCACAACTTACACGGTCTAAAGCTGAGACTTCATGTGCATCTAGGAACAATGCTTTACCCTCTAGCCATTGGCAACTACTATGAAGTTGATTATTCTAGATGCCTCATTTATGTACAGCCACAAAGCATTTGTTCTTCTGTATTTGGCTTATTTTGATTAATGTAATGTCCTCCCAATTTATATGTGTTGACAGGAATAGCAGCTTCCTTCTTTTGGAAGTTAATATTCCATCATATGTATATACTATGTTTTCTTTATTCATTTGGATCCTTTTCCTCTTGTGGCTGTTGGGAGTGCTATTGTAATGAACATGGAAGTGCAGTTGTCTCTTAAGCATCTTGGTTTTATTTATTTTGGCTGCACTCCCAGAAGGATCATATGGTAGTTCTATTTTTTTTTCTTTTTTAAATTTTAGGGGCTATGATGACTGATTGTCTTTCAAGCCAGGAAGTTGTCATCTTAGGGCATTTCAACTGTGCCCCTTGCAAAAGATCTTTCCAGCTGAGCTTGTTGACAGTTTGTACCCCCCACCCCCAACCGAGTATTCCACTGTTGCATCCCAAATGGCAACTTTGCTTATGGCATGAGAGAGAGAGAGAGAGTAGAATATGTGTATATATATATATATATATATATATATATATATATATATATATTTATATTGTGTTTGTGTGTGTGTGTGCGTGTTTGTTGTGGATCCGAATATATTGTATGAAAACAAATTTATTTTCAATAAAAATACGGTTTTGTTTAAATATTAGGAATGAAGTGAGGGCAGTAAGCTATTGTAGATATTCATCTGACCATATTTCTTTATGTCCCTCTTACAGGAGATGGTGTTTTTCTAAGTAAGAAAAATTATACAGACTTCTGAGTGTGGTGGCATGTGTCATTGATCTAAGCACTCAGGAGTCAGGAATACATAGTGAGACAAAAGATTATATATTCTTATGGGAATATATATGGTATTTTAATATCATGTGTATCCATTGTGCAATATTCACATAAGAAGTTATCAGGTCTGTCTCTTCAAACATTTGCCGTTTCCTTATGGTGAAAGTATTGATAATCATTTTCTAGGTATTTTAAAAACACAGTACAGTGTCATCACCTGTGGTCACCTACTGTGCAAGAGAACACCAGAAATTACTTTTCATATCTAATTATAACTTAACATAGCTATTTTTGTGAATGTCTTCACAACTGAAAGAGCATGCCAATTATACATTGTAATTAAATGAATAACATTCTCGGGAGGTTTTCTATCTCAGGAAAAGATACTTTTTAGCAGCGAAACTTGGTGTATATAATCCAGAAACCTTTAGCCCCTTCTTTCCAAGTACACAACAAGCCCTGGCAGATGAGGTCCCTGATAATGCCAAGATGGTAAGCTTTCTGCAGAACCATGCTCTAGACCCTAGGTGTGTTCACCTGCTCATCCCGTACAGCAAAGATACCAATGTCGGAGAGCCAACACAGAATAGTAAACTTACTTAAAGCATTATGAGGTGGGGTTTTTTTTTTTTTTGCAGTCTTTTAAAATCAATTGCATGACTCTGAAGCATGGACTTTGTAGATGACAGTGTTGTTGTATAATATCAAAAGGCTGTTCCCAGCTGCTAGGAGATGTCTTTTCTCTGCAAATGATTAGGTTTCCAGTAGTGGTGGTTTGAGCAGGGTTCTTCCCAAAGAACATCTTCGAGGCAAGTATAACTGCACACAGCAGCATCTCCGCAGCACATGATGAGAAGAAACCTTTCCTTAATGGTTAAAGTGTGTCAACATCTCGTACAAGGGGAGGAATTTCAGGCTTTGCTGCCCTCCAAAGAGGAAAGATTTGTGGAGAGAGATTTGAAGATTCTGTGTGTGCTTTTTCTTCCCTGCCTACCTCCCATCCTCAATTAATTTTCTCTCCGAGTGATGAGTTCCTGATTGAAATCTGATTAGCCTACTTTCTAGAATCCTGGTAATACCACCCTCTTTACATATCTGCATTATGCATACTGGCTTAATTTCTTATCAGCTTGCTTCTGATCTTAATTACCTCCAATCTACAGTTAATGAGTCAGTTTTAGAAGCGGTAGAACTCAAGAAACAAAACTGAATGGAAAATTTATATTTCAGAGCAATGTTTCCAGACCATCCCCCACCACCTCAACACAGAGAAGGGCACCCTGCTGTTACTGTCTCTATCAAGAGGACTTCTTAAATGGAATGGCAGAGCTGCCATCCTCTCTAGTACCTGTAACTATCTAGCACACATTTGTACAGTTATTTTCAAGCCAATGGGGATGCTGTTGTGAGCGACAGATGAAAACTGTCACTGTGGTCAAAGTACTCATCAGAGTCCTCCTGGCATGCACCATAAACAAGAATTAAAAGCTGAAGATGGAACCACTATCATGTCAGGTGAACCTAAAGACACTGCTAAAACTACAGGACTGCTGTTCTGTGAGGCCATTTCAGTGGGGGATAGTTTCTCCTGTCTAAGAGCCCTCATTGTGGACGAACACAGTTTGCTTAGGCGGCTGGTCAGATCATCATACAGGCCCCCAAATAATCCAGTACCCACCTAGACCATCAATCTCTCCCTTCAGTGTTCTCAAGAACAAAAGATGATTGCAAGAGAGAAGCAAAGATTGTATTGTTTCCTGCAAGCTCCTTGTGGATCTCTACTTAGGTTGTTTGATGCATGTGGAAGGATTCTTTCCCATAGTTTAGAAAGTTTCTGTGTTTAAAAGCAGGCTGTATGGCCTGCACTCATATTTTTTCAATTTATGAGTATATTTTCTTTTTAAATGTTTATTATTTCATTTTACTTTATTTTATTTTAACACATCTCAATTGCTGTCCTCCCTTCCAGTCCCCCCATAGAGTCCATCCCTTTATCCCCCTCCCCTTCTCCTCTTGAGAGGGTAGGGCCCCCCTGGAGATCCCCCCAACCTGATGTCTCTACAGGGTTAGGTGCATCCTCTCCTCCTGAGGTCAGGCATGCTCTTATATTTCTTAAAAGTATTTCATGTATGTATTTCTTCTGTCAATACATGGACTTACAAGATTAGTGGGGAAAAAAGGTTCAGCCACTTCTACCTGAGGGCAAATCTTTCACCTGTACAAGGCTTAATGTTGCCTAATCCTGGACTTCAAATCTGATCTTGACCCTGGACTTTTCTTTATTGAAGTAGGGATAGGGTCCAGGCATAGCAGAAGCGATACCATGATCATGAAGTTGCTTTCCCCAGTGTGAGGTTTATTCATTGCACTACAGATGTACTGACCTCTGTGGTGCCCATAGATGTGGGAAAGTCAACTGCATAATTTCTGGGAGTGGGAGACTGCTCTCTCTCTTTCTCTCTCTCTCTCTCTCTCTCTCTCTCTCTCTCTCTCTCTCTCCAACTACTCTCTCTCTCTCTCCAACTAAATGTACTTTAAAGGAAAAGCAATAAGAAGAGAGAGGGCCTACGGGGTGTATTGCAGCACGGTGAGCTTCACCTACCAGGGACTTGCTTCTCACCCAGTACTATGGGTTCCATTGCAAGCAAATTCCCCATTCCTCTTCCTGAATGTTGACCTCGTTTCCTAGGTTTTAGAACACCTTAGAATTTCTTTATATCACATTTTCTACCTTTCACACTGAATTCATTTTCTCCTTGCTCTGGAGAACTGATTCTGAAGGGAAAAGGTAAGCAAGGTTTCTATTAAGCACCAAAGGACTATTCAGGTATGCAGGGCTGTTTGTACCCTGACAGAGCTGCCTGGAATTATAGGATAAAACAAATATTATTGAGGCCCTGATATTATCTGCACATTTCCAAAGGGGGAATTAATTAATTAATTATATGCTAGAATGTCATGTCCTTAGATAGCACTCATATTCAGCATCTAATATTAATGAATGCTCTTATGTATACTCCAGTACTGGTACGCGTGGCAGCCATTAACCACTTATGAAGTTATCTCTAAAATCAGTTGGCTGAGCCCAGGGAATTGGTAGGGGGGCTGGCGGAAGGACTGGAGGAGCAGAAGGGGATTGCAATCCCATTGGAAGAACAACATAGGCTGACCTGACCACCCTGTTCTCACAGAGTCTAGACCACCAAGCAAGGAGTATACCTGGCTGGGTGTATCCATGGATCTAGATACATATGTAGCAGAGGATGGCCTTGCCTGATGCAATGGGAGGGGAGGCCCTTGATTCTGGGGAGGTTTGATGCCCCAGCTTAGAGGGATGCTGGAGTGGTGGGGTGGGAGGATGTGGGTGGGTAGTGAAGCACCCTCATACAGGCAAAGGGGAGGGTGGAGGATGGATGTGGGATGGGGTGTTGGTGGAGGGGTAATTGAGAAGTGAGATATTATTTGAGATGTAAACCAATAGAATGATTAATAAAAAAAACAGTTGAGAGATGTACTAATCTACAGATATAAGGACATGTTGAAAGAACAGTTTGATGCCATTTATCAAAAATAATGGTAGTAGAGTCCCCCCCCCACACACACACTCTTCTTTAGCTGTAGGTTCTTGACTAGATTTACAATAGCAAACATGAGTTGCATCTTGTGGAGTAGGTCTTAAATCCAATCAGAATGTGGTTTTAGTTACCTCTATAACATTTATGCCAGTATTACACCTATGGGAATATTTTACCAGGCTAGTTGTTACTGTAGTTTTCAGGGTTCACAACTGAAATGTGGATGGCTGTGGATAGCTTTTCTCCCAAGGCTGCATGCATAATATCTAGAAGCACTGTGAACGTTATCCAGGAGTAATGAAACATCTAGGTTAGTGTACCAGCTTGAATTCTCTGTCTTATGATTCAAGTATATGGTATCTTCAGCAATAGCTTCTTACCTTCAAGGTGTGGTTGGAACCCAAGAGCATTGGCAACAGCCTTCATCGTTTTGAGAGACTATGGGATTCCTCTGTCCAACAACTGGAAGAGAAATGATATATATCTGTCACAGGGATTTTTATCTGATAGCCTATGGCATGTAAAAGTGTCATTATCCTAGATAATTATGAATAATTATATATATATATATATATCTATAATTGTCTATGTATATTGGTTTGTCTAATTGCTGGTTTTAGGATCTCTTATATATTTTAGATATCAGAATGTTTTCAGATACAGTCAGTAACAACGTGGTCTCATTCTGTGTGTTATTTTTTCACTATGTTTGAATGTTTCCTTCCCTGTACTAAAGCTTTTATAGTTGATATAATCCCACTTGGATACTTTTGTTTTTATTGTATGTATTTCAGGGGGATCATATCCCAAAAGTCTTTCCCATTTCAGTACTGTGAAGCATTTCCCTTGTGCTTTATTCTGGTAGTTTAAGTCGTGTCTTATATTAAGGTCTTAAACATTCTCCGCATGGGACTGTGCAATTTTTCTAACACTGTTTGTTAAAGGGACTGTTTTCTTCTTCACAGTATTTATATATTTTTGGCACTTTTGTTCAGAAGTCATTTGGTGATAGATGTGTGAGTTTACTTCTAGGCTCTCTGTTCTCTCCCAGTGTGCGGAGTGTGGTGTGTGTGTGTGTGTGTGTGTGTGTGTGTGTGTGTTTACTTCAATCCAATAGTGATTTGACTGCTATAGCATTATAGTAACTTTTAAAGAAAGGTAGCACAACAGGGTAGCGTAGTATCTCCTCTTTTGTTCTTGTTGCTCAAAATGTCTTTGGTAATTTGGAGTTAATATGGTTTCATATAAGTTTTACATTTTTACTACATCTGTGAAGAAAGCCACTGTATTTTTTTTATAGAAATTGTGTTCAATTTATAATTGGTTTTGGAAGTAGAGACATTTAAACAGTACTGATTCTTCTAATCCATAAATAATTTTCTGATCCTTTGACATTCTCAGGAGCTTCTTGGGTAAACTCCAGTATCACACATATTTGCTTGTTTAATATTGTCCCCTAAAATACCAGTAAACATTTTTTCTCTCTTTTTCTTCTCAAACTATACTTTTTCAAGTATCGATATCTAAAATATATAAGAGATCCTAAAACCAGCAGTTAGACAAACCAATATACATAGACAATTTTATATATATATATATATATTTAATTATTCATAATAATTTTCAAGTACAAGCCCACTTACTCCTTTTGTCTATTCTATTTAGAGCCCATATCACATTTAAAGTTTTCCTAAACGTATTTTTCGCCTCAATAATTTCTATTTGACTTTTAAATTTCTCCTATATTTTGTTGTTTCCTTGTTATAGTAATGGCACATTTCTCTGTTTTCTTCAAGTTTATTAAGTTGAAAGAATTCCTTAAATTCCTTAAAACAATTGTTTTAAGTTCTCTGAGGTTACTAGCACACTGGTTACTGCCTGGTCAGTTTCTGGCATGTTATGTCATGGGTTTCTGAAAGCTGTTGATGCTTGTTGGCATGTGACATCATCTGGTACTGACGAATCAGGTATTGTTTATGCTCGTCTTTTAAGAAATTATAAGGAATCTTAGTCATTTGCTTTATCCTAGCACTAGATAGCACCAAGGTACAGAGCTGTCAGAAGTCTATCAATGGTGTGTTGTCATTGCGGTATTGTAGGTAAAGTCGGGCTTTTCTATAAATTTCCATAAAAAAAAAAACAAGCAGTGGAGTACCTAGAGAGAGTTATTTGTCTGTCCCTGCAGCGGTTGTCCTGGGGGCCTTGTTTACAGTTACTGGCTTTTAGCTAGACTTTTAAGAATCATTGTCAATGGACCAGCCACAAGCTCCTGCATCAACCAGAGCCATAAGCTGTATCACTCTCTGACACCACTGCCCAGGAAGACTGGTACAACAACGGATGAGGAACAAGAACTATGCTTTAAAGGGTTGCTAGTTCCTTAGCCCCATAACCCAGGACTTTTGGAACGAGCCACAAGTGTTGCAATGGGAAGTCCAATAGACTGAGGCTGCATGCCTTCCCTTACAGAAACTGCACCAGAGGCCCAGCCTCAGGCAGAACGGTTAATGGGAGCTGGAAGACCTGTCCATGTGTGGCTTCTACAGCTAAGCAGGGCTCCAGGGCAAAGGCTTACATGCTTTATTACTCTGGGCTACGCATCCATGACTGGAGCCTTGTACTATACTATGTTGCGTAAATATTGTTGGTGAGGGCAGAATATTGGTCATCTTGGCTTGTGGTAAGCTGAGGTGTGTGTGTGTGTCTCATGAGTTGTGAGAAGCTGCAAAAATCATCACACATAGTAGTGATGGAGGCCAAATCACAAATCAGTCCCACTTGAGGCACAGGATGGTGCTGGGGTTAGTTCTGGGGCAGCTCAGGATGCAGCTCAGGATGCAGCTCAGGATTCTTGTATAGGAGTACTGCTCTGGCCATAGCTGTACTGGCTGAAGTTTGTGGAGAGTTGTGGGGATAGTTCCCTGGCCACAAAAGCTAAGCCTGGTCACATCTATGTATCAGTCAGAGGGGCTTGGACTTTCTCGGGGTAGGACAGGTGTTCCCAATAGTTACAACTGATGCAGTTGAAACTCAGGTCTGTCCTCCAGGTCCACAGAGTTCCATGTGATCATTGGTTTACAAGCTCTGACTGACCTTTGGACTACCTGCACAACCTTCATTTTTTTTTTTAACTTAAATCTTAGTCTCACACTGAGCCTTCTACTGGACTCTATTCAGACAAATCCCCATCCTAGATTCCTTACCGTGTTCCTCAGCTGGTGGACGTCTGCTCCCCACTCTGCAGCCTGAGGTTGGGGGTGGTGATAATTAGCAGAGTTTCTCTACTGCCTGCCATACAGCTACAATGGCTTAGTTTTCAGGTACTAACCTAACAAAACATGCATCGTGGAACTTTTTCCTAGTGGAGTGTCACTGTGACATGCCTAATCTTGGATTTCAAGTCTAAGCCTAGATTTCATTTTCTTTCTTCCCCCTCCCAGCTTCTAGGTTTTAGATTATGTGTATAGAACAATGCCTGTGCACAGAGACCAAGAAAACTGAAGGAGGTCGGTGCGAGGGGCAAAACAGAGGCTTCAGACAGCGTAGGCAGGGATTGTAATAGTATACAAATGATACAGAAATGGAAGGGAAAACCCTCGGGGTGGGAAGAAGGTACCCAAGGATGGGAACAGGGAGATAGGAAAGTAGACAGAGGTGGGGGAGAGTCGACCAAAACTAAGAGCTCATGGAAGCGATAGAAGGAAACCTGATACTTGTAATCTAATTTAGAAACAAAAATTAAAGAAAAACAAAGAAGAACCGGATACCTTTGAGTAAAACTAGGAGGTCTTGCTGAATGTCCCCTGCCCTCCTTTCTCTGAGGAGACAGTTATCATGAATATGAAAGATATTGTGACCTCACAGCAGAGAAGTGCAGGGAAGTTCGTAAGCTCATTTCTCTCTCTATCTCTCTCTGTTCTGTCTCTCTCTTTCTCTCCCACCCCCCAGATACACACTCCCTCTCTGTCCCTTTTCTTCTCCTTCCCATCTCCTTCCCTCTCTCCTCCTTTCCTCTTTCCCTCTCTCCCTCCTAATCTTGCTGGCAGCTGGTCCTAATGTCAGCCAGTCGTGAGTGAGGCTTCACCACTCTGCTTGCTTGCTTGGTTTTCTCTTACTAGTTTTTAAAATTCACTTTACATCCTCCTGGTCATCCCCTCCCACAATCCCTCCTCCTCCCCTTCTCCTCCTGAGAGGATGGAGGACCCTTCTGGTTATTCCCCTACCCTAGCACATCAAGTCTCTGCAGGACTAGATGCTTCCTCTCCCACTGAAGGCAGACAAGGCAGCCCAGTTAGAAGAACATATCCCACAGACAGGCAACAGCTTTTGGGATAGCCCCTACTCCAGTTCTTCGGGACCCACATGAAGACCAAGCTGCACATCTGCTACATATATGCAGGGGGCCTAGGTCCAGCCTGTATATGCTCCTTGGTTGGTAGTTCAGTCTCTGGAAACCCCAAAGGTCCAGGTTAGTTGACTCTGTTGGTCACCTGTGGAGCTCCTATCCCCTTCAGGGCCTTCAATTCTTCCCCTACTTCCCTACTTCTTCCATAAGAGTCCCCGACCCCCATCCAGTGTTTGGCTGTATGTCTCTACATGTTGCAGTCAGCTGCTGGGTGGAACCTCTCAGAGGACAATTGTGCTATGTTCCTGTCTGCAAGCATAACAGAGAATCATTAATAGTGTCAGGGATTGGTGCTTGCTCATGGGATGGGTCTCAAGTCGGTTACTGGTTGGCTATTCCCTCCTCAGTCTCTGCTCCAACCCCTATGCCTACATTTCTTGTAGACAAGATAAGTTTTGGGATGAAGGTTTTGTGGGTGTGTTGGTGTCTGTTGCTTCACTGGGGTTCCTGCCTGGCTACAGGAGGTGGCCTCTTCAGGTTCCATATTCTCAGTAATATGAGTCTCAGCTGAGGTCACTCACATTGATAATGGGGACCTCCCGTATCCTAGGTGTCTGGCATTTCCTCGAGATGCCCCTCTCCCCCACCAAATGTATATTTCCATTCATCCTCAGGGCCATTTGGCCACCTCTCCTGTCCCTCATCTGATCCAGGTCCCCCCATTCTCCTCCCCATCCTCTCTCCCACCTATCTCCCTCCCTCTATCTGCCTCCTATGACTATTATATCTTAACCTTATGATTTGTGTAGATCATGTAGATTACTGTCCCCTTTTCTGACCTATGGTGTCATGTCCTGCCAGCAGAGGGCACCACAGATTTTTTTTCCAGACTGCAGCTTTCCATCTTATCTTCTCCAGGTAATGCTGGGCTTCTGGAGCCCACGTGGCCTCACCAAAGAGCTGGCTTACCTTCCTTTGTTAAAAGTCGGGATCTGGAGGGGACAGAGAAGCATCCAGTTGACAGCCACCAACAGAAAGGGGCACAAAAACCCTCTAAATAGGATATTGTCTCAGTCAATTTAATAGGCCTCTTCTCAGACACAATTCTGGGAGAGGCCTTTCCACCAACCTCACGACTTTAATGTGCTTTCATCTCAGATCATTTTTCTTATTTAATTAATTAATTTTTAAAATGTTACATCTTGACCACATTTTGTAATAGTGCACAGTACATTTCGTAAGTCCTCTGTGATCATATCTGCTCCCCATCCGTCTTTCTCATTGCTCTTCTTGCTATTGTCTATTCTTCTTCCCTATTTCTTCCTACATTCCCACCTTCGTGGCTCTCTTCCACTGGGTGAGTTTAATTAGAGTTGCTTGTGTCAGCATGCATAAGGAGTTTCGTTTTGTTGTTGTTTGTTACAAAACCACGAGAACCTTACCCTTGACTATAACACTGAAGAAAATGATACCCCTTTCCTAGGTGATCATTAACTTCCAATAGCTCCTTAGGCATGGGTGAGACCTCATGTGCCCTCTAAACACACACACACACACACACACACACAGAGAGAGAGAGAGAGAGAGAGAGAGAGAGAGAGAGAGAGAGAGAGAGAGAG
>JANHMN010000005.1:111112005-111161016 GCA_030674055.1 Rhabdomys pumilio
GAGAGAGAGAGAGAGAGAGAGAGAGAGAGAGAGAGAGAGAGAGAGAGGAGATACTCTTCTTCTCCTACATTCTCCTCTCTCTATGTGGGGAAGATCCCATGTCTTAGGCTTCTCATGCTAGAGGAGAGAAGTGTTCTCACTGGGGAGCAAGGTGGCTTCAGTCCCAGAGGGTTGACCTTTGATGTGTTAAGTTGGAGACCAGGGGAACTGGATAGGGGTTGGTTCATGCTCACAACAAAGCTTGAATTTCAAGATCATGATGTCCACACTGAAAATTGTGGGTTTTTTTCCAGGTCTGAATGGAAGGATACATTTTACTTTCTTTCAGATATCTTAACCCCAATCACTTCTTTCCACTCCCCAATCTCAGGTCAATGATAACTCACGGTGACTAAGAGACAGGATCAAACAATGAGAAAGGGAAAAGCATCCACTCAAACGAATCTCAAGAGTATTGCTCTTAGCACAACCACATAGAAGCAGGTCCCTGAGCACAAGGCCCTGTTCCACAGGTTTCACAGGAATGAAGCCGTTCCGATTCTGAATACATTGTAGTGAGAAAGTAGGAACGGTGAAGCTAAGTAAGTGAGTTGCGTAAAGACACAGAACTGTTAAATGTCAAGCAGGGACCTGACAGTAGCCTGGCTCTAGGAACTGTGCTCTGACTGGCTGAGCTCTTTAGCCCTTTGTCCTCCTACTATGCTTCTCGAGTGACACAAACATGAAGAGCTGCAGGAACATAATGTGTAGACATGGGAGGCTCAAGAGATCTACTCCCAGGATGAGGCTTGGAAGGCAATGGGGTCGCCCATTCTTAAGCCAAATGTGTGTGCAGGGAGACTGCTTAGTCATCAGTAAGGCTCATTCTCCTTAGACAGTCTTTAACCTGTGGCCATGAAGTCCTAATCCTTTCCTCCAGGCCTTTCCCTAGTGTTGCTTATAAAAGACTCTTGCAGGCTAGACCTCCATTCCTTGCTACCTGGTACGTTTTCCTCAGCTTGTCAACTACCCTGCCCTACACAATTCGCCACAGTTCTGTGCACTGCTATGGTGCCTTCAGATGCTACCAAATATATCTTCTCACCTCCCCCCACCCACAACTAGACTCACACCTCCTTGAAGACAAGGACTATATCCATTATTGGGTTTAGAGGCCCACATTCCCTAACACAGTAGGATAGACACATAGGCATTGCTTGGTATGTATTTGTGGGTCGATTCAAATGAGAAGATAAAATTGTTTTTATGTTTTCTCTTATTCTCTCTCTTTGGCCTATCTTCACCTCTGCATTCAGTCCCTTGCTTCCTTATATTTTGTGTATATTTTTTTTTGGCTCAGAACTACACCACATGGGTTGATATCAGACATATCCAGTTCTCTGCTGATCAACTTTGTCTAGGACGCATTCGTCCTATGTGGATGTGCACGGACGTAAACTATAGTGAATAAGATACATGCAGCAGTTAGACTCATGACTGGCACGCTGTCAATATTTACAACTTGTCAGCTACTAAAAACTAGAATGGGATTGCTGGCTGCAGTGGCACGCACTGGTGGTCCAAATTTTCTTCAGAATCTGGGATGTCCGGAGTTGTCTTGTAACAGGAGATTAAGGCCATCACCACCACCACAAAAAGAAAAAAAAAAGATGCACACTGGACAATGACCTATTAATCACATTGCCTCTGTTGTATGGTTTTGATATATCAACCGCAGGTTTACACACATATAGCAAAACACTACGCCTTAAGTATTTTCTTTTTTTTCTCTTCATCCCAATTCTATTTTTCAAGAGTGTGGGTTTGCAATGATTCCTGAGCAGTTGTATTCGCCATGGCCAGCAGGTGGCAGTCTTTGCTCACCCAGGCGGTAGGCCCTTCTGGCATTAGCACTCTGGCCGTTGGTCCTTAGACTGATTTGGAAATTGCCCAGGATCTAACATTTGCCAGTTTTCTTACTCTGTGACTGGTGATTGATTTCTCCCACTTTTCATCGTCCTCACTGCTTTCCCATATAACCATCCCCCCCCACCCCTAAAATGTGTGCTTTGGTCACTGTGGTCCTCCATAAAGGAGTTGGAGATTTATCTGCGTAATCCCTTACCTAACTTACCTACTGAGGCACTAACACAAAATCAGGGTTTAAAATAAGCTAGTTTGTAGAACATGAAAAAAAATATTATGTCCCAAAAGACTAGGAAAGATAAAGTCTGAGCAAGCCTGCTAATATTCGCCCCCTGAGAATCTGCTGTAGGCTATGATGGTCAGAGCTGATGCTATCGCTACACTGCTACTTGCCCTGACTTCAGAGTCCTTTTTATCAAATGTACCCTAGAAGCTTGTGACCAATATGCAACAAGGCAAAATGTAACGGTTTGCCCGGGAAGGAGATGGTTCTGGGTTAGCTAGCGTACTCCCAGATGTTCTGTGACGCATCTGCCCTCCAGAAGGCATTGTCTTATCACCAGCTGCTCTCCCCCACTGCAGGAACAATAACAATGTTTAACTGCAGCAGCTGCCAGTAATGAGCCCATGCTACTGTGATGAGCAGCTCCACATTCAGATGCATCACCCCATTTGATCCGTAGCGCCGCTGTAGAGCAGGCAGATACTGTTACTTTATGTGGTAAGTGCAGTTTGGTTTTCAAAAGTGTCATGCACTCAGTCAGAGGAAGAGGTAGGATTACATGCAGAACCTCTTTCAACATCATGCCTTTAGTCTCCCACTCCTTGGAGAACCTCCAGGCTATAGCATAGTCTGATTTCAGAGCTTAAACTCCAATGATGCTGTCACTGCCTTATGCCTGAACTCCCACAAGCTCCAAATGTCAATTACTTCTTGCCACCACAAGCTCACATTGCTGCAGAGAAATCAGGCTTGCCCACTTGATCTAGCATCCCAGAAAGGCTGAGGTCCTTTACTTTAGGTCCATTTGCAGTAACACGGAAAAGAGGCCTAACAGTACCCAGGCAGTTACTTCAGCTGTAGGGGATGTCGGACCTTGTTATAGACAGACATAAGAACTGGTAAAGCTGAGTGAGATCAGACCCCGGGAATCTCAAGAGACTTGAGATCAGCAGGAGTCAAGCCACTCCCTATCCATTTCTGTACAGAACGCCCTATTGAGAGGACCCTGACAATCACTCACAAAAGGAAAATACCTAGAGTCCTTCCCCTCCCTACTCCTTAATGTTTACAAAGTCCCTATCTACATTGCAATAAAGTGCACAAGTTATTTCACTCAGAAGTGTGTGAGAGTGACTGTGTTTACTGAGCTGTAACCCTTGGGGAAGAGTTCTCTCTCCTGAAGTAGTCATCACTGGTCCTTGGACCTGCCTGCGAATGGCCAGCCAATAAAATATACACTGTCTATAGGGCATCATGGGGCTGAATGGTTTTGGTGTTCGTGGAGAAACAGGAAGGGAGCTTAGTGGTGGCTGGTCTCCTGACTCAGAGCTAGGGTGTGTCCCTTCTGGGTCCTTTGTCATTCTCCCCACTCCCAGGAATAAACAAGTCTGCAAAGGATCCTTAAGGAAGTAAATTGTGGTGATGACTATGAAGATGAAGAGAGGAGTACCCCTACAGCTGTAGAGAAGGATGTGGACACGCTTTGTGTACAATGTGAAACTGTCCATATACTGGCCTTTATTTCCCCGTAGATCACCATGACCTTCCTGCTGCTTCCCTTGAGCTACAGGAGGAAGAGACAAGAGAGCCTGGTGGTGAGCATTCTACTTCACTGTGTGGTTGATTTTCTAAGCAAGGTGGCCCAACTTCTACTAAACTATACATATAATGCAAATATAAACTCATGTAATTCCCCAGTGGCTTTGTATTGGGCAATTTAGTCAACATGAAGCCAAAGTACAAGGAACAAAAGCAAAACCAGACAAAGGGACTGCATCGAAAAACACCCTCTGCATACAAAAGGAAACAACAACAACAACAAAAAAAGTGAAATGGCGACAGTTTGTATCCATCTATAATGAGCTTGCCCTCAGGGGAGAGCTGTTAGGAAACCGGGAAAATTGTACCAGACGGTTCCTAGTTCACTAAGAGTGTATCCCCAGAAAGGATTATATAGATCCTTGATTTCTTGTAATTCGTTCTCTTCATATTCATATTCTCTCTCTCTCTTTCCCCCCTCCTTTCCTCCCTCCCTCCCTCCCTCCCTCTCTCTCTTTCTCCTTCCCTCCCTTCTCCTCTCCCCCTCTTTCTCTCTCCTCTTTTCTTCCTCTTCCTTCACCTTCTTCCTGGATTAAAGTTAACATTTTCCTCTACCACACACTGCCACCATATTTTGCCAAGAAACTGTGGGAGCAGCCAACCAAGGCTAATGCTTCCATAATGATGAGACAAAACAAAACACTTTCTGAATTGATTTTATCTCAGATATTAATTACAATAATGGAAAAATTGACTAACAGACAACACGAAGTGGGAGAAACATACGTCGGATGAGCAGTTAATGTCTAAAATCTATAGGGAATGGCTATAACTCAATATAAAAAATAAAACAGATATGAGAGTATGGAGCACTTACTTACCATATGCAGGTCCTAGATTGAATCCCCTGCACTGAAAAACACCACAAGAGTCAAGCTCTATGTTTTACAACAATTTTTTTTTAAAAAAAATATCGTCTAATTAAAGAATGAAAAGGAGACTTGACATTTCTCAAAGATGGCACTCAAATTGCCAACAAATTGATGAGGAGATACTGAACACTTGTTAGCCTTGCTTTTATTGAAAAAAAACCATGAGACTAAGTGATATCTAGAACGGGGAGAAATGAGGAACCTGGTACATTGTTGGTGGCAAGTCAAATAATACAGCCACTATGGGAACAGAAACATGACTCCTAGAAAAATTACAATTAGAATTAGAATATGAGACAATTGTGCTTTGGGGTACTTATGCGAAATCATTGGACGTGTGGTCTTGAAGAGCTATCTACACTCCCCTGTTCATTGCACCATTATCCACAACAGACAAGGCCCAGAAAAACAACCATAGCGTCAGTTAACAGAAAACTGAATCAAGAAAATGTGGCATACACAGACATAGCTAGACAGATGCGTATATACAATGGGATATTGTTTGTCTTCCAAAGAAGGACACTCTGCCATTTGGACAATATGGTGAGCCTGGAGTACATTCTACTAAGTAGAGTAAGCCAAACACAAGTGGGCAAACACTGACCTCACTTGAATGAGGAATCCTAAGGGCCAAAAGTTGCAGAGGCTTTGGGTAGACTGCTGATTGTTCTGGCCTGTAGGGAGAGAGAAATGAGAGATGCTGATCCAACACCTACAAAGATTTAGTTATACAATTAAAGGAAGTACTAGAGACATGCACTGTATCACCTAGAGTTAACAGTGCTATGTTGTGTACTTAAAATTTTGTTGGAGCTGCCTCTCATATTAAATGTTATAAAAGACTGCAATAAAAAGACTTTATAAAATAATTAAGCACGCATGATAGGGAATGGCTGTAATCCCAGCACTAGAGAGGTTTAGGCAGAAACACTATAAGTTTAAAGATGCCTGGGGCTACACAGCAAGACTTTGATTCAAACTATCAAAAAGAAAGAAAAGAAAAAGAAAATAGGTCTCATTCAGAGAGTGTGAGCTGTGAAGCGGGAGAATACATATATATTCAGCTATAATTTTTACCCCAAAGTGGTTGAGGCTTACTTAGTATGAATGGGAAAATTCCAGCTCTCCATCTTCATTGGTTGCTGCAAAATATATTGTCAATGAAAATGTCAAAGATGTGATTACAGATTTTAACCATGTTGGGACCACTTAATTCTTGATCAACAGAACTTTTAGCGATGATGGCAGTATTCTCTGTGCATCCACTGTGCTCATGTTTCCAATGGGAAGCACATGCCCCCAAAGCAGCCTTTCTCAGAATTATAGGAAAAGATCATCGGTCCACATGGTGGTTGTTTTATCATCATCATCATCATCATCATCATCATCATCATCATCATCATCACCATCATCATCATTACCATCATCATCACCATCATTTGCTTACTTATTCTCTTAGTCTCCTTAGAGTTCACAGTTTGCAAATAAAGATTTTTAGTAGAGACAATGACTGTTTACATCCCTCTTTGCTCAGTGAATGATCCTTCAGAGATTCGTTCCTTTGTTCCAAAGACCACCGGTCCCTTGTTATGTTAGTGAAATGCTCTGCATGTTCTCTTCTGCTTTCCAATTTTTGAATTGTTTCTTTTTTGTTTTTGTTTTCCGAGACAGGGTTTCTCTGTGTAGCCCTGGCTGTCCTGGAACTCACTCTGTAGACCAGGCTGGCCTCGAACTCAGAAATCCGCCTGCCTCTGCCTCCCAAGTGCTGGGATTAAAGGCGTGCACCACCACTGCCCAGCTTTTGGATTGTTTCAAATGTGATAAAAAGCTGAACTCTAATGCAATATGGTTATTGTCTTGATAAGGAACCTGGGTTTGGGAGCAGGAAAATACCATGGGTGTGTGTGTGGGTGGGGAGAGAAGATTATCATAAAAAACCAAGGAGGGAAGTGTTAGAATGAAACTGATGCAGTTGAACTCTTGATCTCAGACTTTTACCAAAAAGACCTATGAAAAACTAAGTTTCTGTTTCATACGCCCCACAGCCTGACCTACTTCAGGATGGCAGACCTACAAAGCTTTGTAGGTCTATGAGGAATTTTAATTTACATACACTTGACAGAACAGATACTTTCATCAATTACTGCAATGCAATTGCCACAGTTTATTTATATCAAAAGTCCAGGTAGCTGTAATTGATTGCACACTTCTCTATGAGCCAATAAAGTGAGGCAAGTCTTGGAGTGGTAGCACAATTGGTGTGGGATTTCACCATTGACTTGTGGTTTCTACAACACAGGAAATCAGGATTTCACTTCAGCATTGGCCAGTCAGATCATACCTAGAAAATTTTCTTAATTCTAAGCTTCCCAGCTTCCCATCAGTTTAGCAAGGTTTATAGTAACCCCATTTTTTTTTAAGATAAGGAGAGTGAAAGAAAGAGGTGAAAACAGGTTTGTCCAAGGTCACAGAGTTGGTTAGTGCAGGGTTTAACCAAGTTATGTATAACATCCTATGGTGGCTGATATTGATTCAACCTGACAGGTTTTAGAATCACATAAGAGGAGAGACCTGTGGACATGACTGTATGTGGGATTGTGTTGAGATAGCAAGATCCACTGTAACTATAGGTACCATCGGTCCATGGGATAGGGTTCTAGGGTGAGTAAAAAGGGGAGGGAGGGAGGGAGAGAGAGAGAGAGACAGAGAGACAGAGAGACACAGAGAGACACAGAGAGAGACACAGAGAGAGACAGAGAGATAGAGTGACAGAGACACACAGAGACACACAGAGAGATATGGATGAGCTAAGCAGCAAAGCACCAGGATTCCCCTGAGTATGGATGCACTGTTTTCAGTTGCCCCAAGCTCCTGCTACCTTGCCTTCCTATCTATAATGGACTGTATCTTGTGGAACTATAAGCCAAATGATGATGATGATGGTGGTGGTGGTGGTGGTGGTGGTGGTGGTGGTGGTGGTGATGATAATGATAATGAGTCCTCCCAAATTGATTTTTTTCATGTATTTTGCTGCTGCAGCAAGAAAACTTACATATTTCAGGAACCTAACTGACATAGGGAAGGCAGAGCAGGAAAGTGTTTGGCTATCTAGCCACCTGGGAACATAACACTAGCAATCTGTTCAATATGAAAAGACCAGGGCCACTGCCACCATATGTTTATGGAACTCCCGGGATGACAATGGAATAGGTGATGTGTCTACTCAAACCTAATGCATCTGAGCAACCTCCTGGGCTCCATGCTCTCTGGCTTCTCCTGACCTCCAAGGCTTTCTACTGTATGCCTATCTGGGCTTCTCATTTTATGGTGCAAAATTAAGCCCAAACTCTATGTAAATATACACAGTACAGAAAGCTACCCAGTTACATGAATGTTGCCCCCAACAAGGAATGACTGTGAGAATGGGAACTGGGATAGAGATTGCCCTAGCAAGTTCAGAAGTCTGCCCCCACTTCCAGCTCACACGTGAACAGCCTGTCAGGTGAAACCCAATTGGTATCCACTCATCTTTTTTTAATTTGCATTTACATATGGCTATGACTGATTTATGATCTCTAAGCTCAAGTGGGTCATTAACTCAGCATAAAAGTCATTTTGTGTTTCTACAGTCAAATCTCCCCCTTCTGGGCGGGAACTATAGTATTGAGAGCTATCATCTATTTTCTGAAATGTCTCCTCACCACTTAACTTTCAACAGATGACCGTGCCCTTGCTTTCACAGAGGAAATGGGAACCACAAAGAGGAAGAGTCTCATTGTCCCTGCCTGCAGCTCTGGGAACCCTCCGGTATCTGTCCCCTCACCCCTTGCCTTCTCAGCTTTCACCAAACAGGTGCCTCTCCTATAGAAGACTTCCCATTTCCTTCTTTTCATGTGCTTAGAAAGCTTATGCTGTCCAAGCTCTTCTGTGTTTAGCCTCCTCCCTTTGTCCATGTTCCAGTCACACAGCACTTACAATCTTCATTTTCAAAAAATAAATTGAATCCCTCAGATATGCACACTCCTTCTCCATGCCAGCCAAGTTCTCTCTTCCCTATCACAATCTTGGCCATCTTGAAGTGACTCCGTCGCTGACTTCCATCCATACATAGCATCTGCCTCCCCTTATGCTCCCTAGTGAAACCTCTTACTGAGGTCAGTAATAACTTCCTATCACTAATCTCAGTTATCAATTGCTAACCTGTTTAATACTTAACTCTTGGCATCAAACAACTGTTGTTGTTGTTGCTGCTGCTGTTGTTTTTCAAAGTCTCCCATGGCTGCCAAGTCCTGATGCCTCAGGGCTTTTCCACCAGTGTTTCTTCCTCATCTTTTCAAACTCCTCCTCTCTTGTTCTCAACCCAAAACTCCAAGAATGTTTCTTTCTGGAGATTTCTCCTTCCTTACTATGACCTTCTCCCATCTTACCACAATAAGACACTATAGATGGTGTGGCTTAAAAAAATGTATTTCTTACAATTCTAGAAGCTTGAAGTTCCAAACACCAATATACACCATTCAATACAAAATACGTTTTGTATTTTTCTTGACTTCTTGGATGGCTTGCCTAGTAATGTACTTGGAGGTAATTTCCCATAGAATAGGTGGATCGATGGCATTAATGACCTCAATTCTTTACCTTTTCACTATATGCATACCTTTTGCTATATGACTTTATAGATTCTCCCATCAGGTGGAAGAATACCTTTTCTTGGCCTTTGAAATTATGCTGTGCCTGTGATGTGCTTTGGCTAATGGGAGTAGGCGGTACCCTGATGGTATAGGCTTGAGGAGGTGTGTGTGTACATGTTAGGCATTTCGTCTTCTACATCTTCCATTTTATAATAAAGACTTGCTCATTTTTGTCCACTATTCCCAAAGGGAAGGAAAAATAATGTGTAGAGGACACTGGGAGTCTTCTTCTGCCTTCACCTAATTGGTTGGAGTAGAATCTCCAAGTTAAACCCAGAGCTCACTGATACAGGAGAGTCTAGCTAGTCACCTTGCTCCAAGACTCACATCTCCCATTCCTAGCACTGGAATTATAGGTGGGCAGCCACACTCACTTGGCACTTATGGCATTTAGGCTGGGTATCCAAACTCCAGTTCTCATACCTGCCCAGCATGGTCTAAATCATCCTCCCAGATCCATGTAATGTATTTTTAGTGCAACATAGTACCCTTCTACCACACATAATTGGCCACTGTATCATTTATTTCCCTCCATAAAGTATTCCAAGAACTTTATCTTTCAATCATAGCTTCTGCATAGTCTAGCTTCGGCTTGTTCATCTGGCCAGCCTCATTGCTTGGCACAAGCTGCCCCCCCTCTCTTTTTCTCTCTCTCTCTCTCTCTTTCTCTCTTGACTCTTTCTCTCTTGATTTCACAACCGAGCTGCTTGCTTGCTCTGGTTGAGCTGTCCTCACTTTCATTGCGCATCTTTGACCATGCCATTTCCCTTACTCTGGGCATCTCAAGTACTCTCTTCTGGATCTTTTAACAAACTATCAAAAACTGGGTTGGTTTTAAATCACAGAAAATTGTTTGCTCAGATTTCTAGAAGATAGTAGTGTGGACTCAAGGTGTCAGTGGGGCCACATTTGCTCTGAAGCCAGCAATCATCCTTTTCCTTCTTTCTAGGTTCTAGAAATTGCTGGCAACCCTGGGTTTGCACTTCACCTGTGGCCCTCTTGTGTAGTTCTTGTCTCAGGCGTTCACACCAGCTTCTCATAAGGACATCAAGTGTGTTGGATTAAGGCTTCTTCTGACTCCAAAATGACCCAACCATAACTAATTACATCTCTAGTTCCATTATTTAAAAGTAAGTTCATAGTCTGAGGTGTTGGTATTTCGGACATCAACTTGTCTTTGGGGGAGACAATTCAGTTCAGAGCGGCATTCATTTCTAATTGGCTGTTTCTGACTGCTTATCCTACAGATGCATCAGATGGCATTCTTATTAACAATTCTCCTAGGAAATCTTTCCTTATCTCCTAGACTTGTTTAAAGGTCATTCTGTTGTCTTAACAAGAAACTTACAAAAAAAATAATATGAAAAACTGATTCTTTAGCTTTCAAATGAATGGGATTTTTCCTTTATTGTAAATGTAACTGTGATCCACCCACCAAGATGCGCTATTGCCTGGTGATTTGTCATTAAGCATGTTGCACTAGAAGTTAAGACAATTCATGACTTTCTCAGTTTCTCATGTTTATTTCTCTTTGTACATCAGTGCTGGTTGCTTTCCCAAACACAACCAGGATCTCTTTGCTTCTTATCACTTACAAATGTATGGCCATGTCATTACCTCCATGTTTAAATATTACTGGTTCAGCCACTCTGCAGGATTTTCTGAGAATCCAGGATGAAATAATCTAGTTGGCAGAGCTTGAGTTAGTGTTAAACTATTGACTAATTGGAGTGCCATAGGGTTTCTGTGTTTCAGGCTTACATTTAAGGGCACATTTCTGTGATTGTGTAAATGACAGTGTCTCCTGAAAGGTGGGATTTAACACATTGTGATTTGAACCACACCTCAAATGAAATGGTATCCAGTATAGAGCTATTATGTAACAGACTAGCTTAGCTATTCCTACTTATTCTTAAAAGTACTAGTATGACAATAGCTTTAAAGCTCCATCCACAAAGTAGGGAAATAGTCTTGATTATTTGCCAAGCGCCATACTGAGCTCTGAATCATTGCAATAATGTTCTAAGCAAGAGTATCTCTCTCCATTCCTTTCCCAGTGACAAACTGGAGAGAAGGAATATGTAAATGAGTGACACAGAGCACAAGAAAATAATGACTATAAAGTCCCCTGATAGACTTTGAGAACACTAACATTGCAGTGTTCACATGAAAATTTCAAGAAATTGCCTGAAAATTATCTAGAGCAGACCTTATTTTTCTATTCTACACAAAGGTTTGAGTTGTTTGTAAGCAACGTGTAACAAAATACTTTGGGTTGCTGACTACGAAACAGGCATATTGCAATTATAGCCATCATCACACCGTGCATTAGTAGCATATTGTTTGTGGTGCTGCAGACTGAACCCAGGGCATGCAAGAGCTCTGCTACTGAGATATATAACCTGTCTTTAACATACTTTATACTAATTGCCTATGAACAATTATATACTATCTACTACAGTATAAGTTCTATAGGGAATGGGAAGACCACCCTTTGCTATGTTCCTTTGGTTTCCATAATATCTAGTTGGGTATTAATGCATCCCTCCTTCTACACTTTTTGCCTGTAACTTGAGAATACTCATTGTAAATCACTGTCCAAATGTTTTTATTTTTCTGATAAAATGTTGTTAAGTGATCACTAACAATCAGGTCACATAGTTAATAATAAGCTGTCTTGAAATCACCCCTGCAAATGACATTAATCCAAACCTTTTCAGTGTAGCCTCAGGTGTGTGTATACACACACACACACACACACACACACACACACACACACAAACATATGAGCCTGTAGGGGCCATTATCATTCATTCACCACAAAATTATCTATAGTGTTCTTCTTAACATTTTATTGATTCATTATGAATTTCACATCATACACTCCAATCCCACTCACTCATCTTCCGGCACCTCCATATCCACCCTCCACCCTTGCAACTTCCCCCTCAAAAGAAAACAAGAAACAAAACCAAAAACATGTCACCAAGGAAGCTGTAGTAGTATCTCACACAGTACACCATTTTGCCCAAACACCTTTCTTTGCTAATGTCCATTGCAATGAATCACTGGTCTGGTTTGAGGCCTTTGGCATCTGCTACAATATCGATACTGAATCCTCTCAAGGACTCTTCTCCAATATCCTGCTGTTACCGTGAGTCACGGAGATCCTGAAGCTTTGGTTCTGCAGGACTGGCCCCATTTATGCACAAGAGAAGTTCATAGATAGGGTAGATGTTGGGATGGGCCAACTCAAAGCCCTAGATCTGGGCCTTGGTGGTAGCTGACTTGTGCCCATGTCACTAGGGCCAGCTCTCCTGCTTTGTCCAGGTAAGGGGTGGGGCCAGTTCTCTCTTGCCTATAGCAGCTGGCAAGGAGCAGAACCTCCTACACTCAAACCATTAGGCTCAGTGGTCCAGAACTGCCCCAGCAAGAGGCAGGGCCATCTCTCCTAAGGTCTTGCCCTAGGGGCCAGCTTACCTGCACACACACATTCCTCAGGTTGATGGGAGAGGTGCTCTCCCAAGTGCTGCAGGCAGTGAGGGGCACTCTGTGCAGCCCTTGGACATCAACATGGCCCCAGGTGGCAGCCCAGATCGGGGATGTCCACATGTCCTTTGATGATGACATGGGTCATGGACATTGACACAGACCACTGCTGCTGCAGGGCTATGGACCCAGACATGGTCCTCAGAGGTACCGTAGGCCAGGATAACATGGCCTTGGGTAGCAATTCAGGCTACTTACATCAATGTGGTCCTTACCACTTTCACATCCTCAGTTCCTCCTCTCTTCATAGTGCACAAACCACTGCTCTTCTCTTTCTCTCCCATCTTTTTACCACATACTTGCTCACTGTACTGGCACCTGCCCACCTGCCTATACCATACGGCAGCTGGCCCCTGGGTGTCTTCTGACTGCCCATGCTGTGTGTTCTCTCTACATATAGTTTTTATAGTTTATTATTTTGTTCTCCCATCTTCTATTAGAGGAGCCAATACACCACCTAAGTGGTTAGAGTGCCAAAGAGAAAAAAAAAACAGTGAAATCTCTGGAAGTAGAAACTTTGGTTTTCTAATTATTTGTCTCCTGGGAATACACGAATTTCTAAAACACCATTTCTTTAGATGATATTACCTTAGCTTTAAAATGACATACATGGTGGACATGACCAAAACTTTGGCATTTAGTCTCTCATCATAACTGTCATAGATATATGTCATTTATTAGCCACCCAATCCACAAGCCCCATTTCTGGAGGAATAGACCACTTTATTAGCAGATGAAAAGATGTATTCCCATTGATCCTTGTTAGCTGGATCGAGAGGACACACAGATGTTGTCCTCTGGCATCACTTTAGTGTAGCTCCTCTGTCCTTGCCTCTTGTCTTTCTTAACATATCAATCCTTTCTATGAGTTCTCTAAAGCATTTTCTACATTTTCTGTAACTTTTCTTTGTTTTGTGGTACCACGGATCAAATCCAAGTCTTTCCTCATTCTGGGCAAGTGATCTGTCACCAACCAATGCCCTAACGTCTTTTTTTTTTTTTTGGTTGTTTATTATGAGACAGGAGGTAACTAAGTTTTCAACATGGATCTTGAATGTGATATCCTTCTTGCTTAGCCTTGCAAAGTATTTGGGATTGCAAGACTACATCAACAGGCCTGGCTATAAATTATGTTGTGATGAAGTTAATCAGAGTCAGGTTCTGTTCACTGCAAAACCTGTCTGAAACAAGTATTGTGCTGAGAAGTGCACGAGGGTGCTTACCACTAGATAGCAGTACAATAGAGCCCATGTTAACACGGCACCCATACTGGTGGCTGCATTTGCCAGACTGCCACCAAGGGGATTAATTCAGCTGAAAGGAGTGCAGCTGCCTTTCACCTGTAGTTATACTTTGTGATATTAGAGCTCTTCATTTAGGTAACCCGAGTAAAAGCAAACCATGCTATATTTAAACTTAGAGAAAGAAGCAGACATTAACACTGATACAGGTGAGGCAGATAGTTTTCTAACTGGCTTTTATGAATTTTCAACCACAGCTTGGCCAAATGTTTCCCTATCTCCTTTACTGAATAAACGGAGATTGGTCCTTCCCTTCCTTCCTTCCTTCCTTCCTTCCTCCCTTCCTTCCTTCCTCCCTTCCTTCTTCCCTCCCTTCCTTTCTTCCTTCCTTTTGAGAACTCCATATGTGTTCACTACATCTACCTCCCTCCCTTCTCTCCATCTCCCCTCAACTCCTGATGTATCCCCCTCCCAAATTAATTATCTCTTCTTTAATAACAACAGTATACAACTCATCAAAATGAAAAAAATTAAGTTACTGTGGGGTGCTCAACCCCAACTGATACACCTTGCAACATAACCCATATACCTAAGCTTCAGAGGACATTGAATAAGAGGCGTTGAAAAGATTTTAAGAGCCAACAGAAGGAAATGTCCTGCTAGATTCTATCCCCTACATATGACAGGAAAAATGCGCCCATGAAATCTCAGCAATATATTCGTGTATGAACAAGAATAGCACAATAATAACCTCTGCTGGCATGCCAATGTTGATGGGAAATTCCACATGGTTCTGCCCCATAGGTGAACTACAGCTAGGCAGTGGCTGATAAAAGAGGGGGATTCAGTCTTCTCCAAGAATGAGATAAATATTTCCTATCTGCTCCTCTGGGTGGTTAAATTTGCTTCCTAAACTCTTATGCAACTTTATATAAAAAGAGCCACTGCAATTATCTTTTTGAGCCAGCAAGAAAGTGTAAGATAATGAAAGTATTTTCTCACTACCTGGGCTTCTAGTAGGAGACTTGACCAGATTTGGTTTCCTCCTGATGTTTAGCAGAAAATAGGCCTGTTGCTGGTCTTAGGTTACTTTGTAGGTTCTTTTTTCTTCCACCCTTCTCCTCCCCTTTTTCATCCCCAATACTGGATGGATAGGGCAGAAAAAAGGATAGAGGGGAAAGGTGATGTTATGTTAGTCTATTTCCTGCTGATTAGGGGCATCGAGTTCCTTGTGGCAAGTTTGATTTTTGCTGTCAGGATATCTAATTTCTTCTTGTTGTTGTTTCTTCTTTGTGCCTGACCAACAGAAACCAACCAAAACCCCACTAGCAACAGCCAGCCTTTATTGGGCTCTTAGCATTTATATATTCTCTAAAAAGTCCCCAGAATTCCAAATGTCACACACTCACAGAAACTATCTGCAGCTGGCAAAATCACACTCCTGCTAGAGCACGAGGCAAATCATAGTCCCGATGCCGTGGACAATCTGAAGCAGCCATAACCCACACCTGGGATTCAAACAAAAACATATAATATCTCTGTGCTTTTTAAAGAAACAAAAATTCCAAAATTGTTACCACACAGGTCTTTGTGTGTGTGTGTGTGTGTGTGTGTGTGTGTGTGTGTGTGAGACAAAAGCAAAAAGAAACTGCGTTTGATCTTTGTGAAGATAAATGAGGGGAGTGCCAGTCTACAGGTCTATTCATTCCACTTTGACTTTTAGAGATTGTCTTTCACCTATAAATTTGTATTGTGTGGCAACTATATAAAAAAAAATTTCATTTTTTCCAAGTCAAATCCATAAAACAGCAAATGATTAGAAAAAGAAAACAGGATTTGATTCAAACCCTTTTGTTAGATAAATGTTAACACATTTAATATCTATATGTGCTTGTGCATGTATATGTAATATATATATATATATATATATATATATATATATATATATATTATATTTCTCCATTTAACTCACAAATTTCAAATTAATGAATAAAATGAAACTTATTTACTGATTAAAAACAACTTTAAGCGATAAAATATGGAACAAAACCTACAAAACTTAAATAGTCAATACTCAATGTTACTGAGACTTTTTTTTTCTTCATTTCATATTACATTTAGCAACCTATCATTTCGGCCTGAAAGGAGTCATTCTAGTCATTATTATTAGGCAGGTCTACTACGATTTCACTCCTTCAGTTTTCCATTATCTTTTGATGAGTTTATTTCTATTGTTTAGATTTGGGGGGTCTTGAAACATGGTTTTCTGAAACCCAGGCTGGCCTCAAACTCACCATGAACAGATTGGTTTCTTGCATCATCATACTTGGGGATTGTTGGCCTGAACATCTTCATGACTGTTGCCAAATTTGGAGTCCTTTTTATCACGATTTCTTTATAAATTTTTCTTCCGCATTAGTTGTTAACATTCTGTCTAAGCTCCATCCCACAGTTACCTGGCAACAGCCAGATAGGCCTGACCCACTATAAAAGGGGCTGCTTGCTCCTCCTCTCTCTTGATCTCCTGCTCTCTTGGTCTCTTGCCTTCTTGCTCCTGCTCTGTCCCCCTGCCCCTTCCCCTCTCTCTCCTCATTTCCTTCCCCCTTCTCTCTAGATGCTCATGATCCGCCTCTACTCTTAGACTTCTCTATTCTCTCTGCCTTTCTCTGCCTCTACTACCGTCTTGACTCTCCCTCCCCATGCCTGGCTGGTTCCTCAGGGTGAAAGGATGCCTTGGTATGGGCCCGCTGAGACACCCCTCCCCCACGTCTGACTACACTTCCATAGAACATAACCGCCCCTCTCTATCTTTTTAGAAACACATCATTAGTCACTTAACTTTTTATATTTTTGGACTTTATTTTATAGACATGAACATTTTGCCTGCAAGTATATCTATTCATCACAGGTACCTAGTGCCTTTGGAAGCCAAAAGAGTGTATTGGATCCCTTGGAACTAGAGTGAACCATTGTGTACATGCTGGGAACTGAATATGAGTCCAGTGCAGGAGTAACAAGTGCTCTTAACTTCTTTTTTTTTTATTGGATATTTTATTTACATTTCAGATGCCAATCCCTTTCCTCATTTCCCTTCCCCAGAAAACCCCTATCCCGTGCCCCCCTTTTCCATTTGGCTTTTATACAATTTTTTAAATGTTAATCAAGGGCTTTGTAAGTATGGTAATGCTCAATCAGAAGTGTAACCTAATATCCAACCTAGCTATGTAAACTATCTTTGACTAGTGGAGACATGTGAGCTTCTGCCTCCATGACCCCTCTCTCTTTCTCTCTCTTTTTCTCTCTCATTACCGAGCTTCTCATCTACTTCATCTTCTCCTCTTCGTACTCCATCTTTTCCTCTCGGTGCTCCTTTCCCCTTAGCTCCTCCTACATATTACCCTTCCTGTTAAAATAAAGCTTTTCTCTCAGAATACAATTAGAGCACAATTATTCCTATTTGTACCAGTGAGGTACAAGATAGTCTTAATACCCAGTCTATCCTTTTGTTGACTAACCAGAACCTCTGCTGTCTCTCTTGACTAGAACACTTAGTTTTGAACCTGGCTTTTTCTTGGCTTTAGAATGAATGTCAGCTGAGAACCCTCCACTCAGATCTTTTCTCTCAAGGTAAATAGCCTGGATTGGCTATGAGTCTATAGGTCTTCAATGCCGTCAGAAATCCAGAATGACTAAATTAACTGAATTTATGGGAAGCAATAAGCATAGCTTCTAAAACTTAGCCAATTTATAGAGACCGCTGAACACCTGGACAACCCCTATACTACTGAACGCTGGAGCATCAAATCTTCAGCCTTCTGGCCCAAACTCATCTGACAGACTTTAGTGCTGCAGAATTATTAAGGGCTGGTTACTCTGCTCTTAACTTCTAAGCAATGTCTCCAACTCCCATCAGTTGCTTTCCTTGATGTGATAACTATATCTTGCAGAAGCAGCTTAAGGAAGAAACAGTTTAGGTTGATTCACAAGTTGAGGCTAAAGCCAATCATATCAGAAAACTCATGGCAGCAGAAGCTTGAAGCATTACAACTGCATTCAGGAATCTCTGGAACAAGGCATATTGACATTCATCTCAATTTCCTTTTTCTTTTTATTATTTTTTATTTTTTATTGGATATTTAATTTACATTTCAGATGTTATTCCCTTACTCCATTTCTCACCCCCCACCCCTCCCAGGAACCCTCTATCCCATCCCCCCTCTTCCTGCTTCTTTGAGGATGTGCCCCCACCTACCCCCTGACTCCCACCTCCCCACCCTCGAATTCCCCCACACTTGGCATCCAGCCTTCATGGGACCAAGGATCTCCTCTCCCACCTATGCCCGACAAGGCCATCCTCCCTTTTCTATTCAGTGTAAGACCTACCCTTGGAATGTAAATGATAATTTTAATATAAATGTATACAGTAAATTAATACAGCAGCTTTTTTCTAGCTACTTCCCAAAGAATAACACAGAGAGACTAAGATTTATTTCAAGCTTTATTTTCCTACCTGACCAGTCTATCTTAATCCCTAAACTAATCTGGCTACTTCTCAGCCAAAATCCCAATAATATTTACGTTTAAGACCTTTCATGCTTCTGCTGAACTATTATGAATTCCTTTCCTCCCTCCTTGTGGCTCAATTTCCCCTTTCCCCTCTCTCTCCTTTCCCTGACTGTTGGAAGTCCTTCCCTATTCTCTATTCTGCCTAGCCATTGGGTGACTAACTTTTATTGACAAGGCAGAGAATTAGTGGTGAGCATTGTTTACACAAACTTGATAAAGGAGACTCTTGACATAATAAACATAACAGTACTGTGTCTGGATTGAAACAAGATATGAGGGCAGAGAAATCAGCATTTGAATAACCCAAGGATAACCATTTCACAGTGCACAAAAACGTTATGCCTACAGGGGATGGTACTACCCACATTTAGACTTCAACACGGTGTAGACACTCAGTCCCAGACATGCCCAGAGCTTTATCTCCTAGGCGATTTCCTCTGTCATTCCCACTTTGTATGTATTATGGTTTCTGATGTACTACAGGCTCTTCATTTTTCTTCGTTCTTTTTTTCTCATTGTTCTTCAAAGGAAATCATTTCAGTTGACATGTACTTTAGTACACGGATTGCATTTTCTGCTTTTCTGAGATCTTCTAGTACATCTTTATTTTAAATAATATATTTACCAGATCCCAAGTTTTTATATTTTTAAATAATTTATTTCTCTTAATTGATAGTCTATATTTGTAGAAACAATTTCCTGATGCACATAACTTTCTTTAAGTTTTTTGTTCGTGCTCTCTTTTAACTCCGTGAGAATATTTTAATACTGTTGACTGAGACCAATACCTGTGATTTCTTGGGGACATTTTTGTTAATTTGTTTTTTTCCTATGAATGAGCAATAGTTTATTTTGCTCTTTCTATATTTTGAGATTGTCTGTGGAAAACTAGATATTTTTAATAGTACTATGCAATTATTTAGTTTCTCTTCCCTTTTGAAGAATTTTGTTGTCTTCCTACTGTTATTTTTTTCACTAACTTTCAAAACTGTTTCTGTAAAGATGATATTTCGTGTCCATTGATGCTGTGTGTGCTCTATTTACTTTAGCTAAGAAGTTATCTGGTCATTTGACAGAGAGATTCTTAAATGCCCGGTGTCATTAAAAAAAAATAAAGTGATAGGACAGGACAAGGAAGGACAGATGGAAAGACAAAGAAAGGACAGGAAAAAGGAAGCATTTTGTAGGACTTTGAAGCATGGTTTTGGGTCCAGGCAGGACACTCTTTTCAACCATCAACCAGGAAATTCCCAATTTGATGTTATCCTTTGTTATGGTTAAGGGGATGCCTTCAGTTTCTTCTGGTCTTGACCCAGAAACAGTCTTGGTTCTTGTGCTTCAGATGAGGCTTGATGGCAGAGCAATCAGTCAAGTGCTTAATTACAGTAAACAAAAAAGCAAGCATACATTCTTTAGAAATGAGTGGGCTGAACCCAGCAGAAAAGGCTTCGCCCCTGGCAGACATGGGGCTTGTATTTCTTTTCTTGTGTTATTTCCTCCTTTTTGCCCTCCTCTAGGGTGACTACTTCCAGGAAAAGGGTATACATTTCTCAGAAGCCTATTTTTACCAAAAATTCAATCTAAGTGGATATGTAAGATGCAAAAATATGCGTAAGTATTGAAGTAAAAAAAAATCACTAGAGAAAAAGGAAATAGCATTATCTACATGCTTGCTTATTAAGGAAGTTGTTGAAGCTGGTGTGAATGGTCCACCCTACAGTGAGACTGTACAATCACCACCTATTATTGGTCCGTATGTCCTGCTTCTGAGGCCCTGAGCTGGTCCATCTGGAATTACTAACACTCTGTGTTCTATCTGTCCTGTTCTGGCAGTCTCATTGATCAGTCCTTCCCAGAGCTGCCTTTCTACTGCCACCTTCATTTTCTACTTGGTCTGGGCCTAGAAATCAGTCAGCGACAAGCCCTCGTGATCTTCTTAGGTCTTTCCTGGACACACATCCAGTCCCAGACTTCTGTGGGGCCTCCTAGGCCTGTTCCACCTAGCTGTTAGTTTTGGCTGTCATAATGTTACATAACTGGGTGACTTAAAAAAAAAAACCCAAAGTTTATATGCTAAGAGGACTTGGTGCTAGAAGCTCTAGCTCGAAGGACCATCAGCATTGGTCTCTTTCTTCTTGGTTAGAGATAAATCCACTGTCAGCTGCAATGTGCTCACTTAAGCTTTTTGTTTCTCTTCCTCTATTTGTCAGGGAACTAGAGGTTGAACTAAGACTCTACACATGCTAATTAAGCCCTAAAAAGCTTGTCAGAAAACATAATTCTGCCAAGTAGGTAAGATGATCCCAGGGCAACAACTGCTCAGAACAACACTGGTGTGCTTAAAGAAAGAATTCTGGCAATATCTTTGCTATGTCAATGTCCCATCTGTGACCAGATTTTCTGTCCCCTTGTCTCTGATCAAACTGTTCAAAGTGTAGCCAGGACCTGGAAGAGATTTAAGGAGGACAGTATGTATGTTAAGTTTCTAAGTCTAAGGTGTATATAAGTTAGGAACCTTTTCTATTCAAGGTTGGCTGTTATTTGAGCATTAGCCCCAGTATGTCAGGCACGTTAGTAAAGAGCTTTTCCTTCAGCTCCAAGTGTGCAGAGTGATTTCTCACAGAGGAGGCATATTTTCTCTGCCATACTATAAATACCTACAGGGATTGTCTCAACAAAACCCATCTTTTCCAGGGTGGGGTCCCACGCTGAAGGCTGAAACAGGAGGAGCATCTTGAGTTTCAGGCTTGTTTTGGCTAGAGTTACAAGACCTCATCTCAAACCAAACCAAGGAACTAAAATCCTGACTCATACCCCAAGGTTACTCCAGTTTCAGAACTCTCCACTTGATTGCTGGCCTCTTGGTGTTACTGCATGATAATTCATTTTCTTCTGTGGCCTACTCCTGTTTTCTTAGTTTTTTTTTTTTTTTTGAGTTTGGATTTTTCTTTTTCTTTTTCTTTTTTTTTATATTTTTTATTGGGTATTATATTTACATTTCATATTTTATCCCCTTACCCCATTCCCCCCACCACCCAGGAACCTCCTATCCCATCCCCCCTCCTCCTGCTTCTATGAGGATGTACCCCCATCTACCACCCCACTCCCACCTCCCCACCCTTGAATTCCCCCCCACTCGGTGTTCAAACCAAGGATCTCCTCTCCCACCTATGTCCGACAAGGCTATCCTCCCCTACATATACAGATGCAGTCATGGGTCGCCTGGGAGCACATAGGGAGTTTTCTTAGTTTTTATTTCCTTCCTTAGACATTTACCTACAAGAACTCCCCCTAATAAAGCTGCATACCAATCTCTCCTTTAGAGTCTGCTTCCTAGGAAACCTACTCGCTAAGAATAACTTGTTCTTTGAGCTTTGAATAGTTGTGGATCTCTGTAGTGGCTGTTGCTGCAAAAATGAAGGTTCTTTGGAAAGGAAGGAGAGCTACACTTATCCAGGTATAAGGGTACATGATGAGAATAGAGTTAGAAATGGATTGGGTTTGGAAAATGTGACCACCCCAGTCACAATTAGTTGGCTAAGTTCATGGTACAGACACAAATTCCTTCCTAATAAAGGTAACTTTAGTGTAATTAGACAGCCATCAGTTACCTCAGAGATAAAAGTGCCACAACTGCACCATTCAGGATATCTTGCCTTGGTCTGTGGTCTTTAAGCTTTACATCTGGGTAGGACTTCTGATTGCTTTTTTCCCTCAGTAGTTTCATAGCGCCTTTCTGATGCTGTGAGAGCTAGGCATTAGGGAGGAGGCTTCCCCGTCAGTTCTAGCTAAACTCCTCCATGACCTGGTATAATTCTAATTCAGATTTTTAGCATATGATGTGAGAGACAGACTGTGGTCACACTGGGCATGTATCATTGACAAAGAGGAAGAGAAAAAGGTTTTAGTTTTGTTCCTGCAAAATAAAAAGTCTACCACAGGATGCAAAAACACTGATTGGTTTTGTTTCCATCAAGAGACCCCCCAAGTAGGACAACCACCCAAGGGATTTCTCAGTAGTAATTCTTAGGCAAGGAAGGTGGGACCACATCACCTATAGGTGCCAGTTTTGTCAGAACATGACAATTCTGGACAATCTAACATACACAAGCTAGCTACAAAAGAAGGTAAACACACTTTAATCAGCACAGGAACAAAACCCACTGGGACTTTTGATGTAGTTGCACATCTCCCCTTCTATAGCAATTTCCATTCTTAATATTGTGGGAATTCTAATTTGTAAATTGAGCTATCAAGACAGAAAGACAGAATCACATTCAGGAAGTGAAATCGGGGACTATTCTGAAACTTGGGACTTCCTTTCTTCCCTGTCTCAGAGGCTTGTGAGTTCATGCTTAAGTTTTCCATAGTCAACAGTTTCAAGACACAATGAAGCTGAGGGGATTGGGACAAGATGAGCCCTTTAGTTAATACCCACTAGCTAATACAGCGGTTTAATTTCTTTTCATTCTCCTTGTGTAGTTTGTGCTACACAGATAATCCCATTGCTCCTTTATCACCCTTGCCCCACCCGTGCTTCTCTCTCTCTCTCTCTCTCTCTCTCTCTCTCTCTCTCTTCTTTCTTTCTTTCTTTCTTTCTTTCTTTCTTTCTTCCCTTTTTTTTGCCACCCATGTTTCTAAGAGCAGCATACACTGTATCTTTCTTAAAGTCTCCTCATAGGGCAATTAGTTTCCATGGAAGAAAGACTTTACTTTTTCATTGCAGGTGATCTTCTCCTCTGTGAACCTGATTGAGGCTCTGAAGACTCACAGAAAGGCTCCTTCCTCAGAGTGCTGTGGCAACTTTCATAAAGGGGAAAAACAATAGAAGCGAATGGCTGCTTAGCCGTGGAAAAAATACTTCCTTCTCTGACTTTTCTTCTGAACTTTTAGAGGGAAGGAAAGGGAGGGAGAAATGTTCAAGAAACATGTTTACAAAAAGTAGGAAATACTGTTTCTTCGTATGTAAACATTCACGGTATTCTCTTTTTCTTCCACAGTAGAGCATGGGTTTCAGAAAGCAGATCAAAAATGGTGGGAAGTATGAAGGCTTAGCTAGAACAAGAGAAGAGGAACCATTAGGTAGAGAAAGAGAAAAGAGGTGAAGGTAGAGAAGAGAAGACCTTGCTGAATTTTGAAAAGCTTGAAGTCATTCTTAGAAAAAGTCTGAGAGTGGAGAAGATAAATAGAATCCATGTTTATGCTGTTCTGTTCTTCTCGAGGCACATATGACTCTTTAGTTATATGAAACAATAAGTACTTGTCAGGAGGCATCCAGGGTACGCTAAGGCTGGCAGGTGGCCTTCCTGGAGGTGGTGACCCACCATTTTTTGCATGGTCTGTGACAGGTGAGCTCAATGGCAAGGTCCCAAAAAGACTGTGTCTCAAGATTGCTTCTTGCAGCTGATATGCCTTTCCTGTCATTATTAAATTAATATAACAATCCCTGGGCATTAGGCCATCCTATTGATCTGATTTCCTGAAGACCAACGTAAAGATGAACTTTTATGAATTAATGCTGTTTAGATGAATTAATGATTTTATAGAATTCCTGATTTGATTCAGATAATTTTAGGAAGAAAGTTTTAAGAGATGATCCTAGTTGCTTTGCTAGAAAGATGTACTAAAGTTAGAATCAAGAATAGAATGTGCCCACTCCTCATAATAGTAAGTAAAGGCTACATAATAAAAAATATAGTGAGCTTTCATAATTGCACTGAAAAGAGATATAGGCTTGGGACGAATTTGTGTTCAAGGAAAAGCATTTAGGTCCAAGGATAAAGCCATGGGTGTGCGCTATGGTAAGACAAAGTCATGTAAAAACCATCGCCATTGCTTTGAACTTACAATGAGCATATTAGAATGAAACACTGCTTTGAACTTAATATCAACATCCTTCTGTGACTCCCATTCTATGTAACATTTTATCTCTGAGGTGATTTTCTAAATAACTTTTTGTCTAAGAAGGTATAAAAAAAAGGCAGGGAAAAGAAATAAAGTTGATGGTTGAATGGTTTGGCTTGGAGGGCTCTGCCCCATCCATCCATCCATCCATCCATCCATCCATCCATCCATCCATCCATCCATCCATCCAATGTATATGTCTGTTTGTCTGTACATATGTATGTAGGTATATGTGTGTATATATGTAAGCATGCATGAATACTTGTGGAGTGTATGAGACAGGTGGTTGAGCCCAACAAAAATGTGAATGTGTTAATATGTAAATGAAAATGTAAATCTCTGTATGAATGTATATGCATCTGTGCATCTCTGCCCATATAAAGCATCTTAATTATTTTTCTTTCCTTCCTTTCTGGTTCGTAATGAGTTAACCAGCCTAGCCAGAGAGGCTTTCTGGCTGCTTGGACAGAGAAGGGAGCAAAAGCAATAAATCTTTTACCTAATCACCCCACTGTTAGCAACAAGTGTCAATAGATCCGGAGGCCTGCAGCTTCTGGCCTCAGAATAATTTAAAGTCAAGATAGGCATATGTTACTATAGAAAGCAACTTCTACATTTACCAGACCAAGCCCCGGCTGATGGTCTTCCCCCTAGGCTGCTTCATTGAGGACCCAATCAGGGGATAGGTCCCAGGCAAGTAGTCATCTAAGTTGGTTTGTTTCACAATCCAATTAAAAAAACAGAAACCACCATATTTCAACAGAGGGACTTTCACACCAGGAAAGGGCTACATGGATGATGGAAAAGTGGAGAATCCCAAACAGAGGACAAAAGTCAACATATAAAAAGAACGACAGCAGGAAGTGGTTACCTCTCAGCAAGAGAGGAACTGGGAGGAGGCTGTCTAATTTGCCACCCCCACTCAGCAGCAGGGGCCACCCAGCAGCATGGAGCCCTACAGTGCTACTGACTAGCAGGTGCTCCTGACACTGAAGGACTGGCTAACTGGGGGAAGCTGGAGGCCCAGCAGCAGTGCAGCCACCTGGTGAATGCCTGTTCAAGCAAAAACATCTGCAGACAGAAACATTGTGACTTCTCTTCTACTCCAGTTTATCTAAACCAGCCAGAAGCCATCAATCTAAGCTGTAGACAAATGTAGTTCTCAAGGAAATACATGTAAGGAGGGTGGCGGACAAACAGATCATGGAAAAGGGAGCACATAATTTTCTTATGTTCTGGTTTTTCTAACCCTGTTTCTTTGAGTCTATCTATTTTGGGGATAAACCCAGGAGGTCAGTTTGCCTTCATGTGGGTTTTACATGTTCTAATTGCAAAGGAGAATGTCAGAATACCCTTGTTTAACTAGTGTGCAGTGAACAAAGGTAATTGTCTCAAGCCCAGAGGCTGTCCATATACTTTAGTTAGAGAGCAACTGAAAGAGTTTGTGTATCTTGTTTTTTGGCATTTTGCCGTCTTCCAGTGATCCAGTTTGTTTCTTGAACTTCTCTACTGGCTGTAACTACTGTAGAGCTATGCTTGTGCAGTCAGTTGTCACACCATCAGGTTGCCATCACAACCTCCGTTTCGTGTCTTGAAGACTGAATAGCTGCCAGGAAGTACTTGTGCTTCATCTGGCTTTAGTAGCTACCATACACTGACATACCTTCTATCTGACCATGTTTACAAACTTAGTATATAGAATGTCTGCCTGGGACCATGATTATTATCTAAACATTTTGGTATTTCCTTCCCTGTAGTCCTATGTGGAGTGATTTAGGGTGGTGATAAATTTAAGCTTTATTTTTTTCTCTGGTATCTTACCAGGTGATGTTGGTTGTTTGGACTTCAAATAAGCAACTGTATTATTCCTTGGCACCGTCACTGGGTCCAAGTACGTTCACTGTTCTGGGTCTCAGTTTCCTCATCTATAAATGTAATCATGGAATAGAACCGACTCTATGGAAATTGAGTTGTAAGAATTAAATGACTTGATGTAGATGTGTGTACAAGTATGTTTCTGTGTATGCATATATATGTATTTATATATTTGTTACGATGCACAAACACGATACGGACCTAGATCCATCTTAGGATATAAAATTGGCAGATGATAATCCCCCTATAAATATCTATCACTCTTTTTTTTCCTTTACTCAGTGGGGATCAATACTGTTGGAAGAGCCCATGAGAAGATGTCACATGTGTTTAATGTGTTTTACCTAGCACCAAGACATGGCTAGCTGGATAACTTGAAAATTCCAAGTAGATAATTAGTTATTTTCCAAAAAAAAAAAAAATCACTGTCTGCAATACATCCACAAACTATACTAATAATCTGATAAATAATAAAACAAGTTTTAAAACTCGATGGTCTCTCAGTTGTAGCAATACCTTTCGTTTTCCAGTGTATTTACTTGTGATTGAATCACGAGATCTTTTTTTTTTTTTTCTTTCTGTAGTTTTTGTGTGGTTTGAAGATTTAAATTTGTTATGGAAACAGCCTTTCAGTTGGCCAATGATTAGCTAATTTCTGATAATAGAAAAGGAAACATATTGCCCCAAGGCTGCTGTTTTCATTTCCTCATGAGAAGAAGAAGCACAGTAGAGAAGAAAGGCAGAGCCAGCACACTTACCCTTGGCTAACATGGGGAACTGGGCTGTGAATGAGGGACTCTCCATCTTTGTCATTGTAAGTACCAAAAGCAGGTAACTGATATTTTTTGATATGTCGGAGTTCTCTTGGAAGCTAAACTAGAGCAATGGCTTTTATTATTGTTGTGTGCTTAAGAAATGTACTTACTCTGTGAACAAACATCTTTATGTTGGTAGATTCAGTTCATTCTCCCATCACAAGCTTCTTAATTAAAAATATGCATCAGCCGCTCTCATTTTCATAGTTGATTTCTGAGTTCCTAAGACTATGAAGTTAGCCAGCATTTAACAGAGAGAATAAAACATACTTCATGCTAAAGATCTCCAATTGTGAGAATTTTTTTTTTGATTACTCAAAGGTAAGTTTCTTCACTTTTTATGTTAACTACATTAAATGGTCAATTACAACTCTACCGTTTTCTGAATAACATTTGTTCTTATGGATTTCTTAGATAGGAAAGTTGGCTTTATTTCAGTCATAACACCAAAACAATCAAAATTCTCCAGTTTCTTTAAAAAATAATGTACATTTTTTTCTATGCAGTCTGAACTGGAGTTACTTGTGAATGTTTTAAAAGAATTGAAATAAACTATCTTGTCTCATACCTTTGCAGTATGTGTATTATATGCCTTTATGTTCATATAAAGTATGTATATAACATGGAACTGTATATTAGAAACAATTTTAAGAGGTTATAGTGAATTGATTTCTGTTCTAAACTCTTATGTTCTCAGCAAAGCAACTATGGGTGAGTGAAGTAGGAAGAAATGTGCTATCTAAATATTCTTAGTAAACAGCTCATGGAACATGAGATTAAAAATTACTTATAAATGGAAGTTTTGTGAAGATTAACCAACAAATAGTTTATTGAAACCTAGTTCATGCCAAAATGTTAATGCAATATAGAAGCGTGAGGGTTGGGAACTCTAGTTTTGAGTCCTTGCTTCCATTTTAAGAGCAGGTTACTCAGCTAAGGAGCAAGCTGAACTGTTTTATTCTAATTACAGTCTCCTCAGAAAGTGATCTTTTCAATTATCTATGCGTATACGTGAAAGTAAAAGATGCCTTAGAAACAGAGTTAGGGAGCATAGCAACAGAAGAAATGGAGTTTCTGTAGCAACCTTCTTTGTAAAGAGAGACTGTCAGGAAGCATCCATGGGTGTTCAATAGTTAATGTTAACAATTGATAATTTACTATTTAAGGAAAAACACTACAGAGGTGAAGTAGAAGACCGAGCTGTATCATTCCTTGATAAGGTTGTTGTTGGGATCAAATGTGAACTTAAAACCTAGAGGATTTATTAGATTTTTAAATTCCATGGCCTTCACCCCTTGCCCAAGCTCAATACCCCCTCCTTTAAAAATGAAGGAAAACTCATCCAACAGAATAGCGAGTTGTGTGTGCTGTGAGCACTGAGTTCAAGTTCCTACAGGTCAGGAATCAAGAACAATACTTTAGTTCCAGCTGCTCTGTACTCTTCCATTCCTGTTACCTGTCTGAAGTTAAGATGGAGAGACGAGGAAAGGGAAAAGAGACGAGGCAGACTGATACTAATTCAGTATGTTGACCAGGTAGTGAAGCAATTATACAAAACAATGAAGGAAGGTAAAGTCAGTTCCTGAAAAGTGTAGAGGTGCTGGAATAAGAAGGACCTGGCACTGAGCTGGGTGCACCCAGACCTATGTCAGAGTCTGAACTTGGGGAAGTCCTGTCCTTCTTTTGCCTCCAGTCTCATACAGAACCTACCTATTGAGAGCTATAAACCTCATACGACTTTTTCTATTTGTGCAGCTGGTGTGGTTGGGGCTGAACGTCTTCCTCTTTGTCAAGTACTACAAGGTTTATGATGATGAGCCGAAGTATAACTATACTCGGAAACTCCTTGGGGTGAGTATAACTTCTGCCTCATCCCATCTTGGCCAGCCCACACTAGCAGTCAGTAGTACTCAGATGTCTTCCTTTTTAAGACTTTGAACAAATCTTCTGAACAACTAAGACATCACCACCAGCTTTTTGCCCCAGTTGCAAATTCTTTGGCAAGAATCTCTTATGGCCTGCCAGAGTAACAAGCTGAAGGTCCTAGCCACGTCCCTATCCACCAATATGTGCTTAGCTTAACATAGGAATCTCTAGCATGGACAGCCTACTGGGAGCCATTTGTACAGGGGTGGCGCTGGTGTGACAATTGACATTTTTCTGTATTTTGTTTTCTAAGTTTGGTGGTCCGCATCATTTGGGGCACATCATTTGTCACATTAACAGTATGTTATAATCATATGTATAAGTCATATCAAACAATCATGACATTATTAAAATGGCCTCCAATGCAGTAATGCTGATCTGTTTTCTCTGTATCATAGGTAACATCTTTTGATATTGTTAAACCAATTTTGCCCAAGTATTAACACCATACCAACTTGAGTTACAATAAAGGTCTAAGTGCTATGGGGATTTTTGTTTCAAATCAAAGATCTAGTTTTACTACTGACCTCATGTTAATGGCGTATGTGCTTGGAGCTTTAGGAGGAAGTAAGCCGAGGCATGCCACTTACTTTAAAATGTATTGAATATATAAGAGATGGGGTGGAGGAGGCTCCAAGGGCAGGAGTTCTTGCTACACAAGCTTGAGGGCGAGAGTTTAGATCCCCAGTTTCCATGTAAAAACTCAAGTGTGCCCACATGCACCTATAACTCCACTACTAGGAGGGGAGGGGAGTAGTCGGGACAGAAGGATTTCTAGAGCTTGCTGAACACCGACTAGACAAAAGGCAATGAGCTCCCAGTGCAAGGTGAGACCTTGTCCCAGGGAGGATAAGGCCGAGAGCAATGCAAATATAGGAGACACCTGATATTCTCTTATAGAGAGCGGAGTGGAAAGATAGGTCAGGTCGGTGACAAAGCGTGCATAGGAAAATTAAAACACTGTAGTCTGGGAGGTGAATAAACAAGAACTCAAAATAAACATATCCCACTTCTCAGGTCTGAAACTTAAAATGTTGACTTGGGGTAAAAAAAAAGGCAGTTTCGAGCTTACAAGAAAACATATAAGCAGCTCCTAAGACATTCTCCTCTGCTGTGAAGGAAATGTCTTTCCTGACCTCTTAGAGGAGGTTTTTAGGGTCCCATTAATGAGACTCCGTGGAAGAAGAGAACCAGTATTCTGCTCACCAGTCTCTCTGCTGCCTCCCCTCTCTCCTCTAGTCAGCACTGGCTCTGGCCCGGGCACCTGCAGCCTGCCTGAATTTCAACTGCATGCTGATCCTGTTGCCAGTGTGTCGGAATCTGCTCTCGTTCCTCAGGGGTTCCAGTGCGGTAAGAGCAAACACTCTGTCTAGTGTCAACTCGTCAAACGCATCACACCAAATGCTCTTTCCAAGGAAAAGCCAAGTCATGCTCCGTAAAGCTCATCTTCTGTAGAATATTTATGAGCTGCGTCATGTCATATGCTGTGATATACATCGTGGACATCTGCATCAACATCTGCTTATATGTATACATACATACATACGTACATACATACATACATACATTATACTATTTGAGGGAAGAGTTTTCTGGAACATTATTTAACTTGGAAAATTTAAAAAGCAGCTAAACAAACTATATACTAGCAATAGTAATGAAGTAAATATACATACATAGGGGTTTACGAGCCAAACATACGACATTTAGGAACTAACAGTTCTAGAATGGTTTTAATATCATGTCAGAGAAAACATTCTCTGTACAACATCTCAAGCAAATTCAATCACTTCACAAAACAACATACTATAAGAAAATATAATTAGGAGTGGTTTATCCTATGTTGGCACATGCCTGTAATTCCAACAATGAGGAGCCTGAGACAGGCATATCTTATATTTGGGACCATCCCAGGGCTACATAGTGAGTTTTAGGCCAGCTTCAGTTACATAGTGAGATCTTGTTTAAAAAAGAAAGACAGACAGAAAGAAAGAAAGAAAGAAAGAAAGAAAGAAAGAAAGAGAGAGAGAGAAAGAGAGAAAGAAAAGAAAGAGAAAGGCAAAGAATTACTAGCTCCATGCATTAGATTTCAGAGCATTCTACATGTCCGCAGTCCCGTTTGTCTTCATATGAACTAATGAGCACATCGATGTAGATAAAGTATTTTTAAACTGTAGGATTCTGTATATATATATATTTTTTACTGGTAACGTTATATGATGATGAAAATTAAGTTATTGATACTTATTTAGCACACATGTTCAAATAAATGTGGTACAGAGCAAAACATGGTGAGTCCCATAAAATAAGGCCTTGGAGGAAAAGTAGCCTGATGTTGGGCAGATGAGGATTAATCAACATCTAGAATTTGCTGAGGAAATAGAAAAAATATTATATATGGAGAAGATAGCATGGGCAAAAGCATAGAAGATGGTGAGAATATCTTATTCTCAAAGAAAAAGAGAAATAATATAATACTTTCTGTTTCAACCTTTACTGCATTCTATTTAAATTTATTGGGCAGGAGATGCAGGTTAGTGATATAGTGTCTGCCAACCATGCATGAGGCTGTGGCTTGACTCGTCAACACCAAAAGAAAAGCAAAGGATAGTTAGCCAGTGTATGAGTTGGTGGCTAGATTGTTTTTCTTTAGCTTCTATGAGCATTTCTGTACTTGGGAAATGAAGATGGACACAGTCAGCTTCTGTTTGGCTTGAGAGAAGGAAGGATGAGGCACTTCTTCAATAAGAAGAAATATAGAAACAGTGCACAGAATTGGACAGGTTGAATATGTCACTCAAGCCAAGGACACGTAGCATCCTGAGCTTGGTTAGGGTATATTTCTGTGTAGCTAGTCTTTAAAACCTAATACCAGCAAGTCATTGCTTCACTTTAGATGTTTTGCTATTCCTGAAAAATATAAGGGGTTGGTGCCTCCTGGGACCTGGAGTTCAATGGCCAGCTACTTCTGCAGAGTTCGTGAGCTTCAGATTCAGTGAGAATTTTTGTTTGCTTCAAAAATAAGATGGAGAACGAGAGAGAGAGAGAGAGAGAGAGAGAGAGAGAGAGAGAGAGAGAGAGACTTGACGTTGACCTCTGGCTACCACACAAACATGTCCACTCACCTCCTCTGTCTGTCTTTCTCTTTCCTAAATTCTACAGTATTTAAGTTAAAATCGCTTTGAAAGGAAAACGGAAAGCAAACTATTTTTCCAGTAACTTTAGTGGGCAAATGTCTAAGATAAGCCTGGAGAAGAAAGCAAGGATTTTGCTGGGAAAATCAGAAAGTTAAATGTACTGTTAAGGAAGTAATACTTCGTTTGACAATTACCAAATATCTGTAGTAAATTGTCAGTCACAGGTACAACTCGGCCTTACACGTTGCCTCACTTTCCCCAGTCATATAAAATTCCTATTAATTTAAAAAAGTTTGTTTAAAAACAGCCAGCACTTAGCTTGCTCAAAAGGGATGAGTGGACAGTAATGAAACTTTAATGTTACCCACCACTTTATAAAATACCATTTTGTCTTAAACATACTCCTTAAACTCCACTCTCAGGGGTCTCATCTTATGTGAAGACTCGGGAAGAAGCGGGGGGGGGGGGTGTTGTCTCTCAGTAGTACAGCATCAACCTAGAATGCAAGAGGACCTGAACCCACCTTCATCCCTGCAAATCCGTAAATAGTTGAGCAAAATGTTAGAGTCACTTTGTCCAGCAGCAAAACAACAGATCAAACAAACAAAACCAAAGGAGGAATGTTGACAGATCCTTTAAGATGCTCTGGACAGAGCCAGATCCCTTGTCTCTGGAAAACACTGTGATAAATCTCCTTTATTTAAGTCATTAATTTGATGTGTCACAGTTACGCCTTGCAAACCCGGGCAACAGCTAATCACAGTGCTTGATGGTAGCTATTCATCATAAGGCTTTCCAAAGAACCTACTGAAGAATCCACGGAGATGAAACCTCACTGCATTGAAAGGCTAACTACCAAGCTACCCATCTTTGAAATACTACAAGTGGCAGATGAAGGCTTGCTAAATAACACCATTGTGCAATGTCTTTTTGGTTTTTTTTGAGACATGATTTGGGTACTTAAAAAAAAAATATCTCCCTATCCCTGTGTGAATACATTTTATTTAGAGGAACTAAAGCCTGAAAAACAGGCAGTGTTTTCACCGAGGTGGTCAGTTAAGAAATCCTTGTTACCCCATAACCTGGAGTTGCGTTGCCTTGAATGGTCACATCCCATGAGCAACACATATAAAATATTAGCTCTGGAGTATCGTGTAGCCCACAGGTGAAGCTCCTCATGGGAATCTTTAGTAGCAGTAGTAAAGTGGGGAAAAGCCAAGCTCTATAATCCGATACATCTTCACACAGAACACTTTATTTACTTATTTAAATTAGCACACAAAATAATGTTTCTTCTTAGGGCATTTTTGTACCTACATAGTTCTGATTGATGAGCTGCCCCACCACCTCTTCTCCTTATTTCTCCCCCCTCCATCTTCATTTATACTCTCCCTCCCCTCGAATTGCTCCTGGTACCTTTGAACCACCACTTCTATTACTCTTCCCATTTCCCCTCCCTCAAAATCAACGATCTGCTTCCGGTAGGGCGCATGCTCTTGCTTCTGAGGTTGGCGATATGAAAGATGGACTTTGCAAACAAAACTATCTTTTTGATTGGGATTTAAATGGGTGAGTATGTTGTGACTAGTGTTGGAAGTTGTGACAGCCGAAGCTCACCAAGGCTCAATGGAACTCATGTCAAGGATGTGAGGTGGGCACACAAGTAGGAACATTGGGATTCAAAGCCGGGCCATTTTGCTCCCTGAGCCTATTTGCTTTTGTATGTATCAACTAAACGTTTTGAACTGTCCCCATGGCTCTGTTTAACATGTGTATTTGAACCTGCTAAGTAACCGACTCTAGCAAGGATCAGGCTATAATAACTTAAGAACTTGTTAATGGAACATTGTGCTAACTAAACAGCCATAGAATTTCGGTTCCGTTTTTAGAGGTCTGAATCATGCAGACTCTGGTTTTGTAACCTTCTGTTTACCTGGAGGGAAAAAAGCCCTCTGGCTGTGGAACCTTACCCTCCTCCCAAAACAAACCAAACCAACTAAACAAACAAAACCAACAACAAAACAAAAAACCCAAAGCCCAACCAACCAACTAACCAACCAAGAAACCAACCAAACAACAACAACAACAAAATTGTGAGAAGAGTCTAGAACCACCTGCTGAACTTTTAATAACCTCAGCTCGATGTGTACAAACAACTTTAACTTGTGACAGTTCTAGCCTTCAGATCAGAATCAAACAGGAAGGTGAAAAGGTCTTTTGTCGTCTACAGTGTCAGGATCAGACTGCCTCTTCTGTCTCTTTGGCTCCGCCTCTAACCATGTGGCCTCCTAGGGAGCCTTGTGCTTTAAAAAAAAAAAATAACAGGGAAGGAGGCCAAATAATGCAAATTTAAACATAAGTATACTCTCCTAGGTAAGGCTGCAGCTCAGCAGTGGAGAACATGCCAAGTGTGAAAGGCCCTAAATTCCATCCCCATTGTTGGGGGGGGGGGAAGGAGAATGAATAGGTATACCTTTAGCAAAAGATATTAGTTATCAATTAAATTAAAATTGTCAATCATTGATAATTTTACACTGGAGACACGCTGGAGACACGAGTGAGGACTAATGAATGACCACAAACTTAAGGAGCTTAGAGTTTTATGGAAGGGATATAGACTAAGTATGAGATTTCCAACATATAAGGAGCACCATGCAAAGTGGCATTCTTCATATTTATCACACATTTTTACTGTCACCATGTGCAGATGTTTCTGTCAGATTCTTGGCCTGAATTTTGTAGGCAGATGTAAGCCTAGCTCTTGCCATTTCACCTGTAAGACCAAGTATACATCCGATGGAGTTACAAAAGCCCACAGTATACCCTATTAACTATGTAATTCATTTTACTTCCACTTTTCATTATTTTGAAATTCAGTTTCAATACAGCATAGAAATTTGCCAAGATGTCCCAACAATTGCCCTTGCATTATAATGATAGCTGATTGAACTTGGGCAAGGCTCTTTGTGACAGTAAGAGAAAAACTTCCTTTTAGGAGCCAGTGGACAATAGCAGAGGGATAGTTCCTGGAGAAAGCTCTAAGGGGTGATGAGAGCTTGGCTATTTGGGAACTGGCTGGCAATAACTCAGAGGTGAGTCAAAGCACGCACATGCTCTCTGTAGGCTGAGGAGGAACAGAAAGGGCCCTGGCAATCCAAGAACTCTCATTGAAGGCCTTCCTTCAAACCTTACCAGCTGATCACCCTGCCCCATTTTCAGGAAGTGGTAAGGAGATAATTTTCTTAAAAGCTTAGTATCAGCATACCTTCCTCACCATTCCTGACCACAAGGGGATGGGGGGGGGGGGAAAGGCACTTATGAAGGATTGCTGAAGGAAAAATGAAGGATTGCTGCCCTGGTGGGACCTGTTGCTCTGGCTTATTAGTTTCTCCTTTGAATAAAAAACCTGTGTTTTGCATTCACTAGATCTTAAGCCGTGATGGTTATCTCTGAATGGGTTCTGTGTTACCTAATCAGATCACTCCATTCTTCTGACACTGCATTTATTATTTGTTCTAAGTGTTTGCATCAAAGGTTTGTAAGGGGCATCAACATCTATTATTTCTCAAATTTTATCGATGCTAATGATAGTGATAAAGATAGGACTGAGGTGATGCCAATAGGGAGCCTAACAAAGCTATTTATTGTCAAATTTGTTATGATGCAGGAGCTAGTGAATATCTTCCTCCAAAGAAATTCATATTCCTACAAAAGAAATTCATATTTCTACAAAATATGCAACAACGAATGCAGACAGGCTTGGTGATCTTATTTTCAAGGCAGTGAAAGTGTGGTCTGTTTGTATGACCAAGTAATTAATAAAGGAAACGTTAAAAATACGTAGCATGTTAATCTTTGTTCAGGATGCTTGCCCTCTAGCTTGAGAGCCAGATTACGGTAGTTGAGAACTTAGGTACACAACGATGCAAAATAACATCTGATTCTAATATAAAATCTATCTCAATGAATACATGTCTCCTAGAAAAGAGCTTTGATGATTAAATAGGTGAGAAACCTGTCCTACAGTTATGTGGTAGATCTGTGACTCACCATATATAGATAGATACATGTAAAGTCAAAACTTACTTTCAAATGGAATAATTCATCACTGCTTTCAACAAACTATATTAACTTCCTTCCTGTGATTCTTTTTGTTTTTGTTTTGCTTTGTTTTGTTTTGTTTTGTTTTGTTTTGTTTTGTTTTGAGACAGGGTTTCTCTGTGTAGCCCTGGCTGTCCTAGAACTCACTCTGTAGCCCAGGCTGGCCTCGAACTCAGAAATTCACCTGCCTCTGTCTCCCAAGTGCTGAGATTAAAGGTGTGGGCCACCACTGCTCACCGCCTGGTCCACTCTATGATTCTTAAGAATCCAAAACAGTTTACCCAGATGGATACTAATAATTGTAACTTCCACACAACAAATTGCCACAAATGCATTGGTTTAGAACAAGCCTCATTTGCAAGCTGAAAGTTGTGTAAAGCAGAGAGGTTCTGCTTTCTGTGAGACTGAGAGAAAAATACAAGCCTTCTGAAAGTCTAGGTTCAGAGATACAGTATCTTTCTAGCATGCAAAGGCCTTGGGTTCCACTATCTGTTCTGTACAATGAAATGAAACAAACAAACAAAACAACCAAACAAACCCAAAACCTCTTCTAGGTTCCTTCTTCAAAAATCTATGCATTATAGTTGCAGGTCTGTGGCCCCTGTTTCCTAGTTAGCAGTCATCCCAAGACCACCTCCCTCCCATGTATCTAACCCCATCTTCCAGACAGCAACAGTACCTTAAATTCTTTTTGTATTTCAAATCTCTGACTTCCTCTGTTTTGGACTTCTAGAGTTTATGTGACAGTGTCAGATCACCCAAGGGGGAAAACCCCTCCATCTTGAAATCAAGTTTGGACTTTACATCTACAGAATCCACTCCATCACACAGTGTAACAAAACCACATGTCACCCACACAGGTCCCATCCAAACTCAAGGGAAGAAGATTGCACAAGTCTTTCCAGAATTCTGCCTACCAAAAGGACTTTTTGAAACTGGAGGAACGTGGCAGTTAAGAAACAGGAGGCTATTTCCTTAAACCTGTAAAGGAGTTTGCTGGTCTGAATGAGCCCACTGTTAAGGGACAGTGGTAGCTGAATGATAATGGACCCTTCACTGATTAATTGCCCTTCGAGTCCCTGTTCGTCTATCCTCACCTTCTCTGACCACTGTCCACTAAGGATCTCAATACTTCAATTCTTAAGTCTGATTTTGAGACACTTAGAACACTAATGATGGTGTCCTTGCATCTGACTTCATGGAAAGGGGCATAGACCTTTGATACACAATAGACTGGAATCCCAGCCAAAGTGAAGTTTTCATTTTTTAACTATAACACAGACAAGAATACATGCATTATTGCATTAAGTGATAGGTAAATTATCTGGATGACACAGGCTACTTTCCTCCTTTATCTGGAATCCTTATGGTTTTCCTTTCATCATTATTATTAATATATGACAATTATCTTCCTTGCAATGTCTCTAGCCTAAATGAGCATGTGAGCCCATTTCCCCCTCCTATACTGTATATGAGCAATTGTGCAAAGCCATATTCACTTGTTCTAGAACAGTTCACTCATCTTTGTCCCCACCAGATTCCTAGGAATGTGACAACAGGCCAACTCTTCATGAAGTTTTAGATACCTTGTTTATTAAATATTAAAACCAGAAATATATTTTGTCAAAATTCAGAACTTTAGACAGTGAAAAATGTATTTGAGACAAGGCCTCATGTCACTAGTATGAGAACAGGAAACATATGACTTAAGCTGGCTGTGAGAACTGGGAGGGTGACTACCTCAGTCTCGTCATCAAGCAAATGGATGGAAATCTATCTTTATAGAGTGGTTATGAGACTTACATGTCAACTGTCTGGGACATAGACAGTGGTCACATGAACAATTTCTACCATTCTTTTTTCTCTCCATCCAAAGTGTTGCTCGACCAGAATTCGGAGACAACTGGACAGGAACCTCACCTTCCATAAGATGGTAGCTTGGATGATAGCACTTCACACTGGTAAGTTTTAGAAGACACTTGAAATGCAGAGAGTGATCTTGGATACATGTGTGCAGGTACATTAGATTGTGGTCAAAAGAGTTTCGGTCAGAAGCATTCAAACTTTTTTTTCCCTGATGTTGTACCTAGGGTAGAATATTTTTTTTTAACCATAGGGTCTTTCTATATAAATAAAATTAAAAATATGCTATACAGTTTGTCCTCCTGTCCTCACCATTTCCTATTATTTTAGTATAAAAATATGTCTGCTAAGTGAACACACAAGCATTTTTATTCATTCTACAAATGCTTTGCTCCAGATGTGGACTTTGTGGATTTTGCAATAAACCTGCAGACTATGAGCCATAAATTGAAAATATCTTCAGAAAACCGTTATCACATGCATGCTTTCATGATTATTACTATTCCATCCTATGTTTGCATACAATGTATATTTATATGTAGTGTATTATATATTATCATCACGATTGTGGTGGGGAAGTTGTTGCGGCAAAGAATGTTCCTAGACCTCTTACCCAATCTCCATGAATTCACTTACATAAGTTATTTGCCAGAAAATAGACATGCATAGCAATGAACAGAAAGGTCCTTTAATCTGCCTGTGGGGAGTACATCTCTTACTGAGGAAAATGAGCTGAGTGTAGAGGTGTTTTACTGACTCCCGATTCTTCTACCAGATTTTGCAAGACTTTTGAGTTGTGGTAAATGAAAGCTTTAAAAGAAATGAATGACAGCATCCTGTTAGAAATTAGCATGTTATACCAGTAAGGATGCAGACATGTGTGCCACACAGCTTGGATTTGATTCCTAATTCAGTTTCTTCTTGGCTTAGGTGACCTTGGGCAAGGTTCTAAAGCAAACGATGCCCTAGTTCCTTTATCTTTTAGATGAGCTGCTATTAAACATACATGTTTCGTTGGTTTAATGTAAGGACTGAGTCACTGTGAAACACAACAGGCACCCAGGAAGTTCTAGGCAAGTGATAGTGAAATAATGAATGCACTTTCTTTTTTAAAAAATTAATTTATTCATTTTATACCCCAATATTACTCTCCCCTCTCTTCTCAGTCCTCTCTCTCTCAGGTCCTCACTCATTCCCCTCCCCTTTTCCTCTGAGAAGTGGGAGGCCCTGGCTAGGTATACCCTCACCCTGGCACATCAGTCACTGTGGGACTAGGCAGGTCCTCTCTCACTGAGGCCAGACAAGGTGGCCCAGTTAGTTGAGCAATTTCTTTTTAACTTAAGAGATTTATGCTGACGACCATCAGTTTGTATTAATTCCATTATGCCCACTACTAGTCTCTGGAGGTGATGAAGCAGACATCACATGGTGCTTTCTTGGTTGAGCATAAACACATTAGGGAAGAAAGGAAGGTGTGAATCTATGAAGTGTATTCTCTTAAAAAATTTGGTTGGCTGGCTTTCCCTAAATGTTAGTTCAGCCCCTTCATTTCACAAATGAGAGAACCAATACCAGAAAGGCTGTATGGTTCTTCCCGTGGTAGCACAGGCAGAAAGAAGCTGATCTACTAGACCTGCCTGCCTTCGCTGGTTATTAGGGCCCAATTTGTTTACTGAATCCTAGGCCCCATCCCTTTGGTTCTCTTGAGAGCCAGAGGCTGTGGCCAGAACCCTGGATTCCACTGATGTGGTACACCCTTCTTCCCTCTTTTTGTCTCTTCCTTGTCCTCTTCAGCCATTCACACCATTGCACATCTGTTCAACGTGGAGTGGTGTGTGAATGCCAGAATGGGGGCTTCTGACCCATATTCAGTAGCACTCTCTGACATCGGAGACAACAAAAATGAAGAATATCTCAATTTTGCCAGAGAAAAAATCAAGGTAAGCCTCCCTTTTCTGAGTCCGATGTTTGCTAGACTATTAAAAACCAATGACTTTGTTTTCCTGAGTGAAAAAAAATAAACCTATAATTTGTCCATAAAAATCACCAAAGAAAGTTTGCTAATAGTTTATAATATGAGTGTAAAAATGTCTCCTTATATACTCATGGCAGGAGCTCATGCCGTTTTTTATGAATCCAGTGGCTTAGGGAGACAGTTGAGTTTCCCAGTCGAATTTCAAACACATTTCCCATGTTTACAATAGACCCTGGACAGCAGGAAGCAGCCAACTCTCCTAAGACCAGACAAACATCCCCCATACCCATTCTTCTAGGTTCCCCCTAGAGACACATCACCCCCAATGCCAGCAGGAAGTAGTCAGATATCACAACGTCCCTATTCCTGCTTCGCCGTCACCTCTTTCTAATTTTTCTTTTTTAATTAAACCAAAACGGGGGAATGTTAGTATTCTGTCTAAACTCCACCTCCACAGTTACCTCCCCACAGTTACCTGGCGTAGGCCTGGCCCACTATAAAAGGGGCTGCTTGCCCCCTCCTCTCTTTCTTTCTTTCTTTTTTTTTGGTTTTTCGAGACAGGGTTTCTCTGTGTAGCCCTCGCTGTCCTGGAACTCAACTCGGTAGACCAGGCTGGCCTCGAACTCAGAAATCCGCCTGCCTCTGCCTCCCAAGTGCTGGGAATAAAGGCGTGCGCCACCACCGCCCGGCTCCTCCTCTCTCTCTTAATTACTTACTCTCTTACCCTCTCTCTTACCCTCTTGCCTCTCTGACCCCTCCCCCCCTTCCTCTCTCTCCACGTGGTCATGGCCGGCCTCTACCTCTACTTCTCTTCTCTTCTTCTTCCACCTTCTTCTCCCCACCTTTGCCCTATCTCCTGAATAAACCTCCTCCCCCTTGGGAAAAAGAAAACAGCTGTAAATCAAAGAATATTAATTTTGCCCAAAATTTTCCATCCAAACTGACATGAAAAAAGCTGGCATGACTCATGCTTTTGTTTCTGTCATACCATGGATAATTTTTCTTTCCATTGTTCATTGTTTTCCCGATGACATATATTGAACATTTTAGTTGAACTGACACTGTCACGATCTGTCCAGATTTTCTTGAGTTACTTTTACTGGCTCTGTGCTTCCTCCAGAATGTTTTCTTTTCTTTCTTTTTTCTTTCTTTCTCTCTTTTTTTTGTTTTTGTTTTTTTTGTGTGTGTGTGTTTTTTTTGGTTTTTCAAGACAGGGTTTCTCTGTGTAGCCCTGGCTGTCCTGGAACTCACTCTGTAGACCAGACTGGCCTCGAACTCAGAAATCCACCTGCCTCTGCCTTCCAAGTGCTGGGATTAAAGGCATGCGCCACCACCTCCCGGCATGTTTTTCTTTTCAATCGCTTAAGCTCTCTCCTCTTCTAAGGACTGCCTTGAGGCTCCCAGTAGCTCTCGGTCCAAAGATGAAATCGGAAAAACATCTGGACAATTACTGCTCCCTAAGAACCCTTTGGCAAATAGCTGATGAGTGCAGGCTTCGGGATGCAACTCCTTTTCCTTTAGTCAGTACAAACTATGACGTGTAACTTAACTCTCAGATTGGCTTGTGTATGCCAGAGTGGATATTTCTCATCTTTACTTAATAGAATTCTCTGAGATTGGAGACAAAAAAGGTGGGTGCAATCTCCTAGGGCATTGAGGCAGGGATATCTTCGCCCTGCCCCTGTGCATCTCTGTGCATCCCAGCCTGCTCTAGAGCACCTGTTCTCTGGGACTACATGTTTTTACCATGTTTATTTTCAGTTTCCTGAAGTAGACATAATGAGACACCATCTATAAGGTCAACATAAAGCTGTCCCTGTGAGATGTTGTGCGTGTTTCCCCTTGCCTAACTTTTCATCTTCTCTGACCTGTTCCTTCTTCACTGACAAGTTTCTGTTGGAAACCCCCTCTAAGTCATTTGCCCCAAACCTCTCATCTAAGGGTCTACTCATAGTGAACCCAGCCTCAGGTGGCAGGTGTAATCAGTACTCATTGGCCAACTATGTACTGTCTCCTTTCCAAATCAAAGAGATAGAGCGTGAGACACTCTGAAGACATCTTTTACTAGGTCAGTTCCTTATAGTTGAACTCTACTAGAATCATCTGAATGTTCTTCTTTATCTGTGACTCTCCAATAATGTGAGACAGTTTAAATTTGGAAATCCCAACACCAGATCTCTCTGAGGGAGATGATTACAATAGCCAAAGGGACAGGAAATGCCTTATAAAACCAGCTTTAAAATGGATACTCCCGCAGTTCTGAACCTGTGTGTTTCTATTTTCTAGAACCCTGAAGGGGGCCTGTATGTGGCCGTGACTCGGCTGGCTGGCATCACAGGAATTGTCATCACACTGTGTCTCATATTGATCATCACATCCTCTACCAAAACCATCCGGAGGTCTTACTTTGAAGTTTTCTGGTATACACACCATCTCTTTGTAATCTTCTTCATCGGTCTTGCCATCCATGGAGCCGAGTGAGTTTTCTAACTCTATTGCCAAATACTTTGGGTTCACTTTCTAGATGTGTTGACTAAGGAGAGGCACAGTAGAGAACAGCTGAGGTCAGTCAAAATAAAAACCAGCAATAGTTTTTGCTTTCTTGTTGTTCCCATCCAATGCATAATGGGTGGTTTAAAATAAGCTTGAAATATATACCTCATATATAAAACACACTGGCTATGGTTTGTCTCAAGGCCACTATTTGTGTAGATTGCCCACTAGATTCCTGCCTCTGTTTGTATAGATTGCTCACTATATTCCTGCCTAAAGAGAAGAAAGGTGGTCTACTCTGCGTGACCATACCTTATTGAAAGCATTCGCTCTGTCTTGGATGCCCACCACATTGCTTATCTACCTCAGGAATTGGGGAGGAATGCTAGCTAGGCATTGCCTTCAGATTTTCAAATATGATAAAAAATAATTGACTTCTACCAAGCTCTATGTCCGGCTCTAAGAACCTGACATTCAATGTTTTTTTTTTTTAACCATCTCATGTGTAGATGTGTAACCCAAAAGTAAAAATGGTAAAATGTGGGCCAAGCCACGCCATGCTGGTGAGTAGTCTAGAGAACAGGTGGTTTTGAGTGGGCTGTGGTGAAAATTCTCATAAGGACACACAGCGCTTGACTTTATGCTCAGAAAAGTCTGCTTGAAGATCAAGTTTCAGTTTTCTACTCTTTCACAGCACCTGCACATGAAAGCCAAGTCCAGGAACATTCCATGATGGGTATTGAGTTCCAGGAACACAGGGGAGGGGCAAGAGAATATGCAAAGCTCAAGCCAAGTAACCTGGGGGTGACCAAGTCTTGAGAGTGAAAAGAGGAACGATGAGGGAAAGCAACTGTGGCCAGCTTCTCTGTGTGTTCTTCACCTACTTCCTGATTTGCGCTGCTGTGAAACTCTTTCTAAGCACTGAGAAGTCTGTAGGAATGGAGAATCTCCTGAGTGCAACAGGGTGCCTTTCAAGTAACCTGCTCACAATCCAGCTCTCTCAGAGAACCCTTCAAAGGAGAAAACATGTCTTCCCCCACACCCTTCACTAATCCCTCTGCTTCCAGTTTATTCCCCACATGAATAGGAAATCAAGACCCTTTGTAGTTACTATTTTTCAGACTCCTGTTTTGTTCTTGATGGTTTTTTTTCACAAGCCACGCCCATTGAGCACTAAATTCAGCCTTTAGTGAAAAAATATACCTGCTTTGCAGGTGGAGGAACTTCAAAGGAAGTTAATTTTACCAAGACTACCAACGTATAAATGCGTCGAATTGAGATTTGAGGTCAAGGCTATCTGGGTCAAAACAGAATTATTTTCAACAAATCATGTTTTAGTGCCCTGGTGTAAAATTGCAAAAGAATACCTACCTGCTTCTCAAGCTTATTCCGTAGATTAACTGAGATAATTGGTGGATAGTACTTTTCCTCATGCCAACCCAAAGCAAGGATTGTCTCTTCATGGAGACTTAGGAATGGGAAGAGATTAGTCTAACACAGTGAATTCCTGGACAGCCAGGGCTACTTAATGAGACTCTGTTTTACAAAAAGGGTGGGGGATAGGTCATAGCCTTGAATTAAACCATTTTCAGAACATACTATGTTATGCTCTGAAACATATGCTATGTTAAATTATAGGTATTGCAATCGGAGTTTACAAATGGATATTCATGTTTCTTCTATCAATATATTCTGAAGACCATGTCGTTTGCATTCTTTAAAATAACTTACTCCATTTTGTGCTAACCCAGAAATGCCTAATATTCTAACATCTGTTTACTTAATAATTATTGAGTTGCACCAAATAGGCTCTGTGCACTTTAAGGAATACAATGCTCACATCCGTGAGGATGGTCAAATTTTCCCAGAAAGCTATCATCTTGAAAATGTTTTTCAGATATAATCTCATTGTGTAGACAAGGCAGCCTTGGAATCCTCAAAGTCACATTCTGCCTTAGCATGTGGGGATTTCAGGTGTTCAGCACGCCTGGCCTACAAAAGTCAGGGATCTACAAATAAAGCACGTTGCTACCTCAAAGCCACTCTGCACGATTGTATGTGTTGTCCAGTATATACCAATGCCTGTCTAAAAGACGAAAGGTAGTCTACTTTCTGCTGGCCACATGATTGGCTTGTAGAAGTTTCTTCACAGCCGGAGAAACCTTTTCCAATTTGCACAAAGGCACCCCCTGGGTTAATGACCAGACTGTTAAGAGTCATCATGTTTCTAGGTTCTGTTTGTTTATACACAAAAATGGCAATTGAAAAGAAGCACATTCTCTCTTTAACAAGGCACATGTTGGTAACCCAAGACACACTCTATAGTGTTAGACGCCAATGGTCTTTGTACCATCTGCACAGTTTTCTATTGTTCAACATCACATGTTTTCATTTCCTTCCCTGACCTACTTAGAAGGGGCGTTACCGGTTAAGAAGCGCAGGGCTCCCATGAGGATATTTGCAGTATGTGCACGATCAGCGTTGAGGATATAGGTTCTTGTCGGAGTCTTTGCCTAGCACACGTGAGACCCTGGATCCCAAAAGCCCACAATGCTCAAGCAGTTTATTGTCTTGTTATTAAGTGATGTGGAATTATTTTGTTTTTAAATTTACCAGACGAATTGTACGTGGACAGACTTCGGAAAGTTTGGAAGAGCATAATTTAGATTTCTGTGCAGACAAAATCAAAGAATGGGGAAAAATAAAGGAGTGCCCAGTACCAAAGTTCGCCGGAAACCCTCCCATGGTATGTATACTTGTATTGCTTCTGTTATAGTGCTGTTACTGTCAGTCTCAGGAAACAGGTACAAATGTTGTCCGTTAGGATGTCCTATCGACTTTTGTCTACTGTGTGAATTGGCTAGAAGCATTTTCTCAATTGAAGTTCTCCTTCCAAGACAACTCTAGCATGCGTCAAGTTGACAGGAACCAACCAACTACCACCAAAATGAACCAGGGCATATGTGAAACATGCTCTTATTTTCTACCTCGGAGTCCATTTAGATGAGGTTATCTTTTACATTTTTGATACGTCAGATATTAGGTTAGGAATCCAACTGGTCGAATTGGATAGATCTGTTGGGCCTAAATGTGTTCCTATAGCGAAAGCATTGCCTAGCTCCTAGAATTTACCAGCATATTGAAGACATATTGAGGTCTTGCACAACATTTGTCATCTTGCAAAAGATTAATCTCGGACTAAATGACAGAGAAAAAATTGCAATGTTTCATTAAAGATATCGTATTGCTGAAATGAGACATTCTGAAGCCTTCCTTCTTCTGTTGTAGGCTTAGTTCAAATTCATGTACCGACATTGAGAGGAAATCTCGTTCTTGCGGGAAGTTTCTCTTCGGAAAGTTTTACACTACAGATGCAGATTATATAATATATAACATATAACCCCAACGTGGCTGTTTTACTGGCTTAACAGTTCATCTTGACTTTTGATATTTTCATATAGACTCTGTTATAAAAAGTTCTTATCAGTAGTAAATGTTTCAGCAAGCTTACAAAGGTTAACCTGGCTTGTAAAATGTTCGCTCCTTCTGAGTCTCTCATGAGCTGTCACCACCCCCTTAACACTTGTCCTTTTTGTATTTGATGTGATTACAGACTTGGAAATGGATAGTAGGTCCCATGTTCCTGTACCTATGTGAGAGGTTGGTCCGGTTCTGGCGATCTCAGCAGAAGGTGGTCATCACTAAGGTACTCACTGATGTGGAATTATTGGTAGTAGCTTCTTACCATATGAGCAACTCTCCCCGAGTTCTCTATACTGTTGGTCTAAAAGGTCACTTTAACCACATTCTTTTCATTAAACTGAAAACAGAAGTCCTACAGTTGATCAGTTGGTTTTAATGCATTTAACTTAAGGATGGAATGGATTGCTCTGTAAGAGAGACACTAAAGGTATCACTTTCTAGGATTCTCTCTCTCTCTCTCTCTCTCTCTCTCTCTCTCTCACACACACACACACACACACACACACACACACACACACACATTATGTGTTAGTGAGACAAAAATTTTATGTCCAAAAAAACCCCCAAAACCCATAAAACATTGAAACTTTCTGGTTCCTTGGTTCCTTCTTCTATTCTTTATATGTATATTAATTAGAACTTCAGTGTCTGAAGTATCAAGCAAATTAATATATAAGCAACACCATGCATTTGCTCTCCCAACTCCAAGTCTGGAGTGCTTTCTATCCGTTCCCCCGTGTTTTGTTTATCATTACAAACTAAAGAGACAGATACACAATTAGACAGACTCTTCTGATAGATAGATAGATGCATAGGAAGATAGATAAGTGGATGATAGAAAAGTTCCTTGTAGTTTTCAGTAAACACACAACAAGATTCTTTTGTTAAGTAAAATTTAATTCCATTCACTTCCAAAAGTATCTACAAAAAGTATTATAGTTTATTTTTTTGCAAGGCACCAAACTTCCTTCTGTCCTCCCCACTAGAATTTTTCGGTTGGCACCTATGGAGAGTCACAGTAGCTCTAGTCCTGCTGCCACTGCGAGGCTTGTGATGTAGGAATTGGGCAGCCCTTCTTCTTTTATGCTATTTCTATTGTTTTATGTTTTTTTTTAAAGCCTAGCCATGATTTTTCTTTTCATAAATAAGACATGACCGAACCAGACAAATATTTATTTCTAGGGCAAATTTGTTATCTTGTGAGGAAAATAAATGTTCACTTTCTTCTCATGCAAATATAAGAAACAGAAACTATCCAACAATACACCAGTGAGTCTACTGCTGTATCTTATTTAGTAAATCCTCTTTGTGCTTATCATAAAAAATTGCAACCTAAGAAAAACTGTTTCAGCACACAAAATTACAACATGACAAATTTCAACAAAATCCTCTCTGTTCACAATGATGCTTTTCAGTTCCTTGTTTCGGAGAAGAGGACTTGCCCTATGAGATACATTTAAATCCCATGTTTTGAAAATGGTTTTCCATTTCTTTTGATGGTGCTGGGGGTCAAACTCAGGCATCACACATGCTAAACGTCTGCTTTGCTAATTAGCTACAGCCTTAGTGCTAACACTTATTAATGAGAATGACACACTTCTTCAGGCCACTCTTGGAAAGAAAACCCCAGCAATATCCGTGAGCATTGTTTCAGTTCTCCGTAACTTTCCATCCTTTGATGACCTTTGGTTTGTCTGAACCCAGATCTCTGAAATTCTTCTAGCTATTGTAAGCATCTTCGAAGGAACAGTATCTGACCCTTTTAGTTAGTTTTAAGCTCGATTTCATTTTCCATTAGCTCAGAATTGTATGTGTTTACAGACTACAATATACTGTTCTCCTATGTTATACTTGTGTAATCAAGTATAACATCTTTCAACTCAAGCATGTATGATCTCACTGTTACAAAAATATCCGAAGTCTTCCCAAAAGCTTCAAAATAGAAAGCATATTATTCACCGTACTTACCATATCTACTGTCCACCAGAATACCAGAACTTATTGATCCTACTTGCCTGTAACTCAGTGCCTGAGACACCCATGTCTCCTTCTACCCCATTCTCCTTATCCTCTAGTGACCATTATTTTATACTCAATTTATATGAGCCGAACTCTTGCAGGTTCATCATATGAGGGAGATTATGCTGCACCTGTGTCTGGCTTATTTCACGTTGTATCATCCAGGATCATATACAATCACACAATCTGACCCATAGCAAGATTTCACCTTCGTTAAGCTGAATATCATTCTACTGTGTAGATGCACCACATTGTCTTTATCCATCCACCGTTTCTGTACAGTGAGGTTGATTCTAGATCCTAGCTGTGGTGCTGAAATGAACTTGAGAGTTTGTCTTCTTGGCAAGAAAGAATATTTGCTTCCTGTTTCCTTTATTCCGCTCTCTTTTAAATTCATCCATTTACTTGGTTTACATAATTGGAATAGATTTTCTGTAGTCATTTGCATAGATGGAGGATAAATATAGCAACTGGCTTGGGGAAAAATGGACGATGCTCTCCCTAAGTGAGGAGAAATGTAGATAGAAACAATGCAGGGAATGGGGCATATTTAAGTGTGATTCAGGACAAGAGCAGACAGCATGGTTAGCTTCATTTTGGGGCTGTTGCAATATACCTGGTCAGTGAAAGTTCCAAATTTACGTCTAGCTGCAAGTGTCCTCTGTCATGACCTGGGGAGTCAGAGTGAACAGGAGACCTTTTTTTTCTATTTTTGTACCTTCTTTAGCTAGAGAGAGAGAGAGAGAGAGAGAGAGAGAGAGAGAGAGAGAGAGA
>JANHMN010000005.1:111161026-111245225 GCA_030674055.1 Rhabdomys pumilio
AGAGAGAGAGAGAGAGAGAGAGAGAGAGAGAGAGAGAGAGAGAGAGAGAAAGGGAGAGAGAGGAGGAGAGAGAAATCACAACAGACTGATAATTTCAATTTCCTGACAAAGACTGTGAAACAGAGAACTGTCTGCAAAATGCTTCTTAGGAGCACATTCTCAGGGGCTGTACTCATAAGAAAAGGAACCCCAGATGTTGTAGCAAGCGCATTCCCATGATCTCAGTAATCAGGAAGTTGAGGTAGGATAGCAAGACTTTAAGACCAGCTTAGGCTACATCACAAGTTTCTGGCTACCCTGGGCTACACACAGAAGCCATGTCTCAAAACAAACAAGAAACAAACACATTAAAAATATTAAGAAAGACAGAATGAGGAAGAGAGAAGGGCTGGGCTGCCCTACAATGTGGTTGCAGCTGTAATGTCAGATCCTACAAGGCAGTGTCGGGGTTATCGCAGGTTGAAGGGAGCAGACTAGGACTTGGTGTCCATTCCTCAGTCCATCATTAGCCATCAGCTACAATTGGGGACAAATCCCAAATGGCAGATACATCTGCTGATGGGCCTTCTGTGTTGGTCCCAAAATAAAAAAAAAAATACCAGAGGTAGAGCATCATAATTAAGTCTTTTATTCATATGAATCCCGAAATTGCAAATGTTTTGTGGACATGCAGTTTCCAGGGTCGTGTTTTATTCTACAGGTGGTCACTCACCCTTTCAAAACCATTGAGCTACAGATGAAGAAGAAGGGATTCAAGATGGAGGTGGGACAGTACATTTTTGTCAAGTGTCCCAAGGTATCCAAGCTAGAGTGGCACCCATTCACACTGACCTCTGCTCCTGAGGAAGACTTTTTTAGCATCCATATCCGTATTGTGGGAGACTGGACCGAGGGGCTATTCAATGCTTGTGGCTGTGATAAGCAAGAGTTCCAAGATGCCTGGAAACTACCTAAGTGAGTACGGGACACATATTGCAAATGTCTATGTGTTTAGGAGAAATGGCTACATAGTTGTGATTCCCCCATATCTTACCACATGATCTTCTGAGTGACAAAGTACAGTGGTTCACAAAATGTATGGGTGTCTCTCTGTGTTCACAATTGCATGTATTATGTTTATACATATGTTTAGACATCTTGGGTGAACTATAAAGTATTGAGATCAAATATTAGTAATACCCTCAACTTTTTTTAAACACATAAAGGTCAAGGCCAAGGTATATTAACTTTTACAGAGAAACAAAAATCATGTCAAGGATATTCTTAAATTTCAAATAATATCATTTGTTTGAACATACTATTTGCTTTGCATCCTCCTTTCCAGTTGCCTAACACAAATAAATGATGTCATTTAAAAAATCATGTCAAGGACTTAGTAGAAACTATGTGTGTAATACAATTAGGAATTTCAAATGTAGATTGTCCTGCCAGGCATGAAGCCCAGGTCTATAATCCCAGGAGTTGGGAAGCAGAAGCAGGAGAATCAGGAATTCAAAGTTCTCATTAACTAGATAAAAACATTGAGGCTAGCCTGGCATACAAGAGATCTTGGTTCCAACAAGCAAGCAAGCAAGCAAGCAAGCAAGCAAGCAAGCAAGCAAGCAAGCAAGCAAGCAAGCAAGCAAGCAAGCAAGCAAGCAAACACAGGGCTGTGCCTCAATGAATAAGAGCTTGCTGTGCAGTCCAGATGTCCTGAGTCCAGCCCCTGTCCCCCAGATCCCATGGTTGGAGGAGAGAAACTCCTGAAAGTTGTCCTCTGATATCATGTACTCTTTGACATATGCATATACACAACAACAACAAAACAAATACAACAAAACAACAACACAAAACAAAAAATACAAGTATAGTTTTTCATAACAAGAGAAAGATGTGAGCTGGAGAGATGACTCAGAGCACCAACTGTTCTTCCAGAGGACCTGAGTTCGAGTATGAGCACTCACAACTACCTGTAACTCCCATGCCAGGGGACCCATCGTCCTTTTATAGCTCCATGAGTACACAGACATACATGCAGACAAAACACCCACACACAAGTGATAAAATTAAATCTAAAGAGGCATATGTGTTGTGTGTAGAGGGAAAGAAGAGGAAGAAAATGAAAAGAAATCCATGGCAATCTAGCAAAGATTTTCAGTTAGCTGATCATTAATATTCTTGCTTTCAACCCCAGTGGTGGCGTTAAATGACTTCCATGAAAGCCATTTTTTAGAGGTTTCCCATACATATACTACCTCAGTTAGAGTCAGCTTAGTGCACAGTGGCTATTCTACTGTGCAGAGCAATACATCCACAACCATCCCCTTCCCTTTCCATTCAGGATAGCAGTTGATGGGCCCTTTGGTACAGCCAGTGAAGATGTGTTCAGCTATGAGGTGGTGATGTTGGTGGGAGCCGGGATTGGAGTCACGCCCTTTGCCTCCATTCTCAAGTCCGTCTGGTACAAATATTGTGATAATGCCACTAATCTGAGACTCAAAAAGGTGAGTTCTTCTTACTTGCTGGAGGGCCTGGATTAACCATCACTTTCTGAATGGCTTTCAGGGATGGGGGAAATGAAGAAAGGTTTAAGTGATTCCAGAGTGGCAGGCTTGCCTCAAGAGAGTAGAAGGGTACATAAGTGGGCATGTATATACACATACCTGTTAGTGAAAATAATATGCTGTGTTTGTCTAGCAGTATTATAAATTCAAAAAATTTGAGAAAAAGAGAAAGCAGTTATAACCCCAGCCTAATAGTTACACTTTGAGTGTGCACATGCATGAGCATATATGCATGTGAACACATGTATACACACACACACACACACACACACACTCACACACACACACACACCAAACAGTGCTAAGTGTGGCAGCCAAAGCTTCAACTATGCTCCTCAAATGTTCTACCCCGAATTATGCCTCCTTCTCCTGGGGTATTCTTTTCTAGTTTTCCCTCTGCAAATTTCCATACTTTTAGAAACTTATAAATATCATATATATACATATATATATATATATATATATATATATATATTTCAATACCCCATTTTCCATAATTTTTAAATAGAAAGGAATGCATGATTTGAGATGGAGCCCAGGGCCTTACAGCTCCTAGCCAAATGCTGAACCACTGAGATACAACTTGACACTCATTTCCCTTATAGATGTCTCCTAGGGATGAATTTCCAGGGAACTGTTACATGTTACTTGAGGAAAGATGCCTTGTAAACTTCAAGTTATTCTAGTAACTGTTCAGATTGCTTCTGATAGGGTCATCTACCCCAGCTTCACATTTTGTTCTTTTTCTAGCGAAGAAGGTATTAGTAAGACTACTTGGGAAAGTCTGGAAGTCCCAGGCAGGGAAGACATCGTGTGGCAGCCACTGTGTTGATTCCTTTGGGCTTTCTCAGAGCAGATATAAGGAAGTTAGGGATTCTGGGAGAGGAACAGCACACCAGCAGAAGGAAACTAGCAAGACAGAAGGTGGAGGTCAGCTACTTATTTGTAAGCCTAAATCATCAATTTATAGATTTACTTTTAAATATTTATTTTTATCTATGTCCATGTGCTTGTTTGTGTGCATGTGTGTATGTGTGTGTGTGTGTGTATGCACACGTACACACACACACATGCACACACCACATATGAAGGGGTGCAGCTAGAGGCTAAAAGAGTGTATCAGATGCCCTTGAGCAGGAGTAACAGGCAGTTGTGAGCCACTTGACACAACAGAACTTTGTTGCCATGGAAGAGCAAAAAGCAATCTTACCCAATGACCCATGTCTCTAGCAGCTCCTGAAAATGATTTCCTGATCTGCCTGCTTGAAGGTCAGAGAAGATTTGTGTAAATTAGCCTATGGAGGATATATAGTTTGGTTATACACACCCACAATGCCAGCACTTGAGAGACAGAAATTGGAGGATCCCAAGTTTAAATTAGGGTCAATCTAGGCTATATCTCCAAGCCAACATCTCCAGATTTCTGCAAACCTGTTTCTAGGCATTCTGGGTACCATGAAAACGTTTAGAACATTAGAAACCCATTCGTTGAAACTGATATAGTCTGATTTGTGGCCTGTCCTTCTTCAGATCTACTTCTACTGGCTGTGCAGGGACACACATGCCTTTGAGTGGTTTGCAGACTTGCTGCAGCTGCTGGAGACCCAGATGCAGGAAAGGAACAATGCCAACTTTCTCAGCTACAACATCTACCTTACTGGCTGGGATGAATCTCAGGTGAGGACAAAAATCCAGTTCTCAGGTCTTTTGTAATATATCCAGAGCATGCTGACTTCCTTTTATTTTTTTAAGAAAATTTCATACATTACTCCCCCAACCCCCAAGGACAGCTAATGGATTCAAGAGACCCAGCCTGCTCACAGTCACTCAGTATCATCCTAAGATATTTAGACCATTGAGACTAGATTCCAAACTCAGGGGCCTATGTTGATATTAGAACAATGTTCCCACCAAAGAACTGGAATCTCAAGGCAGGTGGACAAGATTCATCAAATGGTAATGGGAAGGAAAATCTATCCCCCTCTTTTGTATTCAGTCGTTAATGTGTATGTTCTCTATGTTGTATGATACATTCAATACATTTATATTCAGTCAGTTCTCCATATACTTGAGGTTCTGCATCTATATGTTCCATCAACCTAACCAAAATATTTGGGGAAACAATTGCTCCCTAAACAATACAGTGTAACAACTAGTTACTTAGGCCTTCCATTGCCCGAGGTGTCATAATTAATCTAGATATGATTCAAAGTATGTAAGAGACTTCAGCACTTATGGATTTGGGTTATCAAAGGATTGAGATTGTCGTTTGTAGACTGAGTCCTGTTCCAGGTATTGTTTTTAGTGTTTATGCAGATTGTCTAATTTTATGTTGTCGGCAACCCTATGATGAAGTAACGACTATTATTCTCTGAATTTTATTGACGAAGAATCAAAAGCCTAGAATTGATCAGCTTATTTGCATAAAGGCATCCAACAAGTGAACAGCAGTGTCCAAATGCACTCAGCAGTTCCCAGCAGTTTATGGCTATTAATAACAAATAAATTGACATATATATGACGAAGAAAGTTGGATATATAGTATATATGCAGATATGTATATGAATATGTGTCATGAAAAATATTTAGAGACTACTAAAATAAGTCACTTGTCTTCAACTGAATGCAATATATTCTCCCACCAGGATCACTTAGCAATAAAAGCATCTTAGAATTTACAAGACTAAGGAATGCAGTATGGAGCCTCAGTAGGGCCTGTATGGTTAGTTATAAATGTCAGTCTGGGAAGAGAGTCTCAACTGATTAAATATTTATATTGAACTGGCTCATAGGCATATCTGTCGGGGATTGTCTTAGTTGCTAACTGATGTGCTGAGATGCAGCCCATTGTAGGTGATCCCAGCCCCTGGGAGGGAGACCCCTATATAGGACAGAAGGAAGCTTAGATAGAAGCAAAAAGCAAACTGCATGGGTGCATTTCTTTCTTCCTCCCCATGACTGTGGATATGGCTAGCTGTTTCAAGTTCCTGCTGCCTTGACTTCTCCACAAAGATGGTCTATAACCTGCAGTTGTTAGCCAAATAAACCCGTTCTCTCCTAAGTAGATTTTATCATAATACTTCATGAGACAGACAAGAAAGGAAACTAGTGCAGGTTCCCTGTAGTATGAATTTACCTTTCTTAGAGGGTGATATGGCCCTTTGTGGGGCAAAAGCAGAACTTCACACTTTTGCATCAACCAGGGAGGAAATGGTTAACCTTCCTATTATTTGGTTTAGCCTAGTAGTCAGTCAACACTTGCTTTATGTGACCTTGATGTCACGCTATGTCTAAGACAGGGAAGAATAATGACTGTATTTACAGTCATTGTTTTACTGCTTAGCTTTGTGAGCTTAGGACCAGGAAAGAAGAGTTCATCAAATGACTGACTGTCCTCAGTTTCCCTTTGGCTCCGTCAGTGTTCAAAGTCCCTCCCATTGGTTCATCTTGAACCCTGCCAGGAGTCACAAGCAGCCACATGTCTAGATCACTTACTGAGAGGCTGGAGCTGATTTCTTTTTGATCCAGCACGGAAGCTCGGCTCTTGAAAATGAGTTACCAGCAGTTGGCAGATTTCCCATCATAGCCTTGAAATGCATCTCCTCCTAAATGTACTAATCCACTGCCTACACTAACTGGCCCAGCAGTGAAGGCCCTGCCTCTAGGGGCTGAGCTTTTGGTGTATACAAAGGACACATCTCGTTCTGGGGACAGTTATTCTTCTCATTTTGTCATCTCATCTTTGTGTTATATTTCCATTACCTTTTCATTCAGGCTGGCCTTATTTGGATTGTAAAAGAGGGATTTTCTCTTTAATGCAGCCTTGCTTCAAATGGTCTCTTCCTCAACACCTGAACTTTTACAAAACTTTTTACAAAGGCACATTCTGTAAAGGGAGTTACTGACCATTTACTATGCCATATGTCTCATAAGGAACTGATTTATTGATACCCACATGTCTAGTATAATATCTTGATAGCAGATGGCTACAGAGGACACTTTCATCCCCTTTCTTCCTGAAGAATATCACCCTCTACCATCACAACCTGTATATGTCTCTCTGTGTGTGTTAAGTAAGAGCTTGATTTGTGAAATGTGTTATCCCATGTCTCTTTTTTGCTGAATGTATATCCTTTGCTACAGGCCAATCACTTTGCTGTGCACCACGATGAGGAGAAAGATGTGATCACAGGTCTAAAACAGAAGACTCTGTATGGACGGCCCAACTGGGATAACGAGTTCAAGACCATTGCAAGTGAACACCCTAAGTAAGGAGTCCTCCACTTAAGTGTTCCTGAAGCTTGTGGTCTGCCTAAAGCAGCAGTTCCCAAGCACTGACTGTACTTTGTAGTCTAAATGTTACCATTAACATTTTCATAATGCTGTGATGGGGCTGAATTCTTATCCAACAGACATCAGATAGCTCTGACTTTTAGAAATAATCCTTAAATCATAGCAAAATCACATGGAGAGTAGTTCTCTCAACGTCCTGACCCCTAGCATTTCCCTTCTTTAGTTGCCCAAATGTCACTCTTGCATATATTGATTTTAAATGGTGAGTACAGCGTGTGCTCACGAGTCATACCTTCACTTTCAGATCAAGTGTCTGAGTCTAAGATCATAAGATGACAGATGGCATGGTGTCTTTCTGTTGTCACTACAGTTTTAGCCATCCTGATACCCTGAGGAAATCTCCCTGTCACATAGAATACATGAGAAACTCAATATCTTACTCTAAATGTATCTTTTCAAATAGGTGTGGCAAACACATTGACTTGCCGTTGCAACATGATGTGGTCTGCAAATGTGCCAGGCTACATGCAGAGCTATTCTTATATGTATGGGGCCCAGGGCCTCAGGCTTGACATGCCTGCTTTACTTGAACCATTGCCGTAATGAGCTTTAATGTGCGTTAATGAGCACATAAATTACCTTGCTATGTTATTATATATAGACTCTGATTTATTAGGTCTGAAGTGGGACCCAGAAACCTACATTATTAAAAACATGATGCTTTTTAAGATGGCACGGGGTCACATTTTGAAAAACAAAGATTTCAACTGTAAGACTTCAGAGGATGAAGCTGCTGTCAGAGTTGAGGCACCCAATGAGGGTTTGTTACTGATTTCAAAATACTAGAAAGATTTGAGGGGCTCAAGTACAACAAGAAAGTACACCTAAGCTTTGCTGATTAGCCATGGGTCTTAGTTACGGTTTCTATTCTTGCACAAAACATCATGACCAAGAAGCAAGTTGGGAAGGAAAGGGTTTATTCAGCTTACACTTCCACATTGCTGTTCATCATCAAAGGAAGTCAGAACTGGAACTCAAGCAGCGCAGGAATCTGGAGGCAGGAGCTGATACAGAGGCCATGGATGGGTGCTGCTTACTTGCTCCCTGTGTCTTGCTCAGTCTGTTTTCTTATAGAACCCAGGACTACCAGCCCAGGGATGGCACTACCCACAATGGGCCCTCCCCGCTTGATCACTAACAGAAAATGCCTCACAGCTGGGTCTCATGGAGGCATTTCCTCAATCGAGACTCCTTTCTCTGGGATAACTCCAGCTTGTGTCAAGTTGACATGCAAAACTAGCTAGTACACTATGATATCTTTGTGGTAGAATTTTCCAGAACCCCTGCTTGGATTTCATTTTCTGGGGATGTCAACTCCATTTGAGTTTGCCAGCTGTCTCTAATGCTCAGTTGGGCCTGCTGAGTAAATTGAACATTTTTTTCACTTGTGGAAAAAATAGGAATAGAGTGATCTCTACTTAATAGGAAATTTACCCACCCTCTTTGCTGTCCAACTCATCAAAGTCTGAAACTTTCTTTTCTCTCTCCAAAGCACCAGAATAGGAGTTTTCCTGTGTGGCCCCGAAGCCTTGGCTAAAACTCTCAGTAAACAGTGCATCTCCAACTCAGAGTCCGGCCCGCGTGGAGTCCACTTCATTTTCAACAAGGAAAACTTCTAACTCAGCTCTTTCACCAGGAAACCAGTGTTTGCTGCCAAATGCGCTGATATTGCCAGTTTGATTGTAGTGGAGGAGGAGGAAAGGAAACCATAATGACATGGCCCCCCCTAAAAAGAATTCCAAAAATTATTTGTGAGTCACAGGTCATATTTACATGGAGCTTCATGGTTTCAGAACACTTTTTATAAACATTGTTATGTTGCATTGTTTTTTTCATATTTCCCTCTTCTATGCCAGAAGAGGGCAAGGCCAAAGCATTTTCTGGGACTTGTTCTAGGATAAACAATAGAAGTTCAAATGAATTCAGCCCCTTCCTTCCAATTAAGCATCTGAAAACCAGATCTAGGCCACGGAACTCTGAGTGTAGTCACCTTTTCATATTTAATACCAGCTTGTCTCAGAAATCGGTTTTTATACTCTCCCCCAACCCAAAAAGCAAATCAAAGAGTAGCTCATCATTCTTCATTTGTGTTTCATCTTTAACCCTTTAACCATAGCATCATACTAAAGAAGACTTTTCTTTTTATATAGAGGAGATAGCGATGGTGACTTAATACTTACTAATGACAGTAGGACACAGAAGTATGTTCCAGTTTAACTAGCATAACAGCCTAACTGGGTGAGAGATTATTCCTACTAAGAAATATTAGACTGTTTGGAGTTAAGGGAGCACTCTGCATTTGTGATGGTGTTTGGCAGAGTGACTGTTCAAGATTAGTTTATTGAATGGATGAATAAATGAATGATGCAAGCATTCAGAACTATGTCAGAATGGAATGCATGGCCAGAGACAAAATTACCCTCCTGTTACTTTTACAGACCAAAGTGTCCTGACTCCCCTGGGAGTAGAGAGAAAGATAACCAGTAGGATGACCTGACCTAGTGGATTCATCCAACTGTTATTTGGAGGCAGGAGGGATGAATTCATAGTCCAATCCTCCTATGATGATGTTGGCTAATACTTCTAGTTTAAAGGAAAAAAACACATTCATTTACTGACAGAAAAGGTCTGCTCCAGCTAACCCTTGTGAACCTTGAACTGAATTCTAGCGAATGTATACCTGATGATACATATCCTGCTTAGAATGCATTTCTTCTTCAGCTTAAATACCTACACACATAGATCTATGTGGATAGACAATAACTTGTATTTTTATTACAGCATTTTCATCACCACTAGTACCAGCATCTTCCTGAAATATACATGCTAGAAACTGTAATCCCCAAATAACTGGGTTGAGAGTAAAATCACACCCACTATTTTATGGGTATCCAGAAGTGCAAGGTGGAGTGTAGATCACTGCCAGAGGAGTCACATGTGGAAAAAAAATCCTCCTCCTGTTTCTGGGAACTAAAAGCATTTCTGATTGCCCCACCACCAGGGATAACAAAGATTTATAACTTCAGCTTTGGTAACGAGGAAGGAAGAGTAGAAGGCAGAGGCCTTGTTGGAGAGAAACCGTGGAGAGAACAGGAGAGAAAAGAAAGCACAACACTCAAAAGGGAAAAAAAGAAGGGGAAAGGGACTCATGGTGGTTGGGATTCACCCTTCATTTCTCTTTGATATGTATTCCATGTAATTGAAGGATGCACATGTTTTGACTTCATATAGTATTGCACAGTTTCAGTTCCGGTCACAAATTTTGCTATTGTATGGACATTTTGAAGAGACTGGACGAAGTGAGGGCTCAGATTCTCCTTAGATTCCTGCTATCCCCTGTTCTCTTAACATCCTTAGAGCACTGAAGGCTGGTTCTGGCAAATAAGGCCTTCCTAGATGTAATGTGCACATGGCACCACAAAAGATGTTGCCCTTGGAGAAAGGTCCAGAGCCTTCATGTTTCACCCTAGTTCGTTTATTCAACATATATTTGTTTGGTAAAATTAATATGAGTCCATTTTAATTATTTATGGCAAAGTTTGAGCTAGAGAGAGATATCTCAGTTTCAGGGACTCTGAAAATACCTTTCTAACAAAGGTAGTGATGAGTCTGTTGCTCCAAGAATGTTTCTCCAGTTTGCTGGTTTTTTCCCTCTTTTTCTTTATTCTTCAATAGATCCTCTCCCAGCCCTGCTCCATCCACACCTACTCTCCCCTAGAGCCGTTGCTCCACTGTTTCCCTTCCAAAAAAAAAAAAAAAAAAAGAGCAGGCCTCCCAGGGATATCAACTGAACACAGCATAACAAGATGCAATAAAACAAGGCACAAACCCTCATATCAAGGCTGGCAACCCAGTAGGAGGAAAGGGGTCCCATAAGCAAGCAATAGTTGATATCGACATAGTTCCTAAACTAGAGATCTATCCTGAGTTATTCTGGTTATGAGAAGGAAAATGAGTGCACATGTGCTTCTTGTTTGAGAACTTCCTTCTTTTCCCTCTGAAGCCCCCAGCTCCCAGTCTCCAGTCCCCAGCCCCCAGCTCCCAGGCCCCAGCCCCCAGCTACCAGCTACCAGCTCCCAGCTGCCAGCATAGCTCTCCACACTTAGTTCTTGGAATTTAGTAACAGATACTGAGATCTGTCTTTACTAACAAATCTAAAACGAGAAAATAAGGCTAGAAATGATTTTCTTAGTTTTTCCCGCTTTTGCAATATCATGTTTATGGAATTTGAGTACTTTCCGCCATTGTATATGAATGTCTGGGGCGGGGGCTGGGCAAGATGATGATCTGGAGATAACTTTTAGAAATAACTATTAAAGCTTGCTTTGATGCTGAAATCAGTGAGCTTTCCCTGTGTCTTTGTTACTTAACTTGTCATTAAAGGGTGAATCCAACTAGCAAAGATCCCGTCTTTCATCATGAAGATTGTTCTAAACATGTCCATCAGTTACAGCCCTCCCTGTCTAGGTAATGCATGGAGCCATGAGCATGTGTTTTGGCCTTGGTCGGTTGTTGTTATCATGGATGCAAAGCACATCACCAAAGGTAAATGGTAATAACAGAAACAGCAACTGTTTAGTGAGCAGCTACTACTATGCCAAACATTTTACATACATCTCAGCTACTCCCTCAGCAACAGTACAACGCCATTTTAATCCTAACCTTGCTGATAAGAAAACTATCCAAGGAAAGGTGATTGATAAGCAAAGGTCCCACAGTTAATGGATGAATATGTCAACATTAAATCTCCATTTTCTAGCAATCGGGCCTATGTTCTTTTGTTGCAGTAATATTTAATCGGTGGCACCCAATCTAGCTTGTTTTTATGGGGCCACCATGTTCCCGACTAGGCAAGGCCTGAGGTCACAAGCGAGTGGTGTGGGGCATAGGAGGTGGCTCTGCCAATCTACCACGCTGTCTCCACAAAGCTTGGCTGAACCCCAGACAATATCCACCATCCACGTGGTACCTGGTAGAAATGAAACTCTGAAGCTTAGTTATTATCCAATGGCTTTCTATCTTTAGAAATGTTCAATTAACAATTTGCCTACACAATTAGAGTTGTTTCCCAATATCTAACCTTAAGATATAAATCATTACCCAGGACTGTCCTGGACCCATGCGTGGTTCTCCATGGCTCCTACATCTCTCCTCCTCTCCTAGCTCCTCCTCTTTCTTCTCCTCTTCCTCTCCTTCACTCCTCCCACCTTAGCTCTCCCAGATTACCAAGTTTATTGTAAAATGTAGCAGGGGGAAAATGTTCTGCTACATTCTTTCCACTCACAAATTAAATAAGGTTCATGGAATCAAAATATGCATTGAGAATGGTTGGGTAAGAGTGGCAGTAGAGATCAAGTATCTTGGTATGTCACTTTTAAATTCAAATAAAATAGGATGCTGGAGGGAGAAAAAGGAAAGTCAGAGTGATGGAATTTTATTTAAAATATACAGAAATAGATTATAAAAAGAAGTGAGGAGTCAGGTATTCTGGTGCATCCATGCAATAAAGCACTCAAGAGGCTGAGTCGGAATTATAAATCCAAGGCTAGGTTGCTCTGCATATCCAGACTCTGTTTTAACCCCATTCCCCACAAACAAACAAACAAAAAAAGGTTACTTTTCGTGACAAAAAAAATTTAATGACTCAATTTAAATGTCCTTTTTGTATATTTTTATTTTATTTAAAAGCGTGTATGTCTTTCAGAGAATGACCAGCCATTGTTTGAAGTATGTATGTGCATGCGCATGCGCATGTGTTTATGTGATACATTTTCACGAGGAAGAAGTGTGATTATAAAATGACAGGATTTCTCAACAGTAAGTGCTGTTCTGCAGAACAAACAAAATATGCTGACAGTGGCTGGTAATTTCTAAAATGTGGGAAATGAGCAACCAGTGAAGCTGGCTGGAGATTGTTTGAGTGCTGTAGTCTTACGTGTTGTGTTGGCACATGAGGACTTAGTCTACACAGTTACTGGCAGTTTATTACCAACAACCAGGAAAATAGAAGATCTCAAATTGTACTTAGAACTCAATCCTCAAATAACTGTTTTGTAACTAAAAGGCAGTACTAATAGAAGCAACACATGAGAAGCCACTGTGAATTAATTGATGAGATTTTACCCTGGGAACTAACAACAAATGGATGGTGCTTGTCTAATTATTGGAAAAATCCCCAAACATTATATTCTGAAATTTGATTCTTTAGAAAAGATCACACCGTCAGCAAATCTGCTTTACAGTAAAACATCAAGTTCAAAACATCTTTATAAATCGTACAATTACATTCAAATATTAAAAAATCACCAGTTTTTTCCATTATGTTGGATTACTTCATTGATAAGTATCACTTCCTCCTTTTAGTTATGAAATTCTCACTTGAGTAACAATATAATTACTAGCAAAAAAATAAAGCTAACCATCACTCTTCACAGTCAGATGGGGATGAGCCAAAGTATAAGAATAAATCACCTATCTTTCCCCAAAGATCGTAGACTAAATTTCAGCTATGTTTGTGTTGATTGATAAGAAAAAATATTATTTAATCATCTATCACAGTGTATAGATTGGGTCTCAGTTGGCTGAAAACCACCAGAGCACTCAAGTGACATGCAAGTTATTCCACACCTGGTGTGTAAGGGTATGCAGAGCTAGAGAATCATTCTGTTTTTCTGTGCTGAAACGGTCAAGTCATCACACTCAGACATCTGTGTTGTTAGCTACTCGCAACACTCATTACAAAGTGCTCCATTCTGCTGGAGTTCCTCTGGCTTTTCTGAGATCAAAGGCAACAGTAAACTTGACCGTGAACAAATCACAAAGGAAGTAAGCTTTGAAACCTTTTAGATGAGTGTGTTTTTCCTTGGTAAAAGATAATCAACAAAATTGAATTTCTATTTGGTACATATGAGATAACATAAAAACAAAACAAAACAAAGCAAGAACAACAAACAAACAAAACCTCTGGAGCTGGAGAGATGGCTCAGCAGTTAGGAGCACTGACCACTCTTCCAGAGGTCCTGAGTTCGATTCCAAGCAACCACATGGTGGCTCACAATCATCTGTAATGAGATCTGGCGCCCTCTTCTGGTGTGTCTGAAGACAGCAACAGTGTACTCATACATAACATAAATACATCTTTTTAAAAATCCTCTGCTTTCTATTTAAGGCTATTACATATCAAAGGCCTGGAGATGGGGGTAGAAGGAAACAGTAGAACAGAAATAGGTGCGATCATCAGTAACTAGAGTATAGACTGTTTTATTGGCTTTTAAAGAGGTGAATTCACATGATCTTCAACGTAACTTTGTATCCCTTTCCATTAATAGGAGAACTATTCCCTTTAGTAGTATACTTAGTACTTGGTTCTATAGATCTTATAGTGATCACAACAAACAATTCAGATTAAAATAAAAAAAAAACATAATAATGTAAATGTTAAAATTTTCTAATTTTACAATTAATAGACACATCACAGATGACCTAACCATGGAGAAAATGAAATGCAAAGTTATTAACGGTGATATTATATAACTAAATGGATAACGAAGGAGGTAGAGTATTGGCAAAAGTTGAGGGAGAAAATGACAGATGTGGGAGCTGAAGAGATAATTCAGTGGTTAGGCGTGCGTATTGCCCTGGCAGAGAACCTGGTTTCAGTTCCCAGCACAGTATCAGATGGCTCACAACAACCGGTAACTCCATTTCCAGGAAGTCTGATGCTCTGTGACCTCTGTGAGCACCTGGTAAGTCAGAGGTGCACACAAACTCATGCAGACACATATACATACACTCAAACATTTTTCTCAAAAGGATATGGGTGTGCGGTTGAAAAGGTGGGTCAGTGGTTAAAAACACTGGCTGCTCTTCCATAGGATCTGGGTTTGATTCCCGACATCCACATGGTGGCTCGCAACTGTCTGCAACTGTAGTTCAGGGAGTGCCAGTACTCTCTTTTGGCTTTGAGGGTACTAGACATGCATGTGGTGCATAGACATATACTCAGGCAAAACATCCATACATATAAAATAAAATAATAAAATAAGGGTATATTCTACCTGGGTATATAGAGACAACCATGGAAAGTAATTTCTACTTCCTGTCATTTATTTTAACGAGGATCCATTTGTGCCAGAGCAGTTAACTAACCACACCCTGGCAGATGGCCTTGTATTGAAGTGTATATGGGCAGGAGAAATAGGACTTGATGGATTTTTAAAAAGAGGCAAAAACTTGGGTAGATAGGGAACTGGGGTGGATTTATGGGGAATAGGGAAAGAGGATTGAATATGATCCAAATACATTATATAAAATTCTCAAAGATGTTTTTAATCTCAATGACTTGAAGCAACAGAAGTCATTTTATGGTCACATTATGTGACCATTGCATATTGACTGGGAACAAGGGACTTGTTGAACCCCTTTTTGACCCAGGATACCATCTTCCTGCTAGTATTATTAGTTAAGAACTTTATATATTTCATCTAATTTAAATTTCAGGACATCTATTATTTCTTCTTTACGGACCAGCTGAAGTATAGAGATATTACATACTTTCTCTACTATGACACACCTGAGGGCATGTTAAGATTGGAATCCTAACTGTGTTTCCCCACAACCTTGTGGCTTCATAGAAAAATGATGAAGGACCAATATGAATGAATTTAAATGCTGACATTCATGGGACATGTGGCTGGGAGTTGATCTCAAAAACTGACCTTAGGAGATACTGCTAATTTAAAGCTAGAATTTTTCTTAGTGCTGGCAAATAAAAGCAAAATTACGTCATGATGTTAAATAGTTAAAAGCTGAGTGAGACTAAGACACCTCAAATTTTGTAAATCAATTTACTTGACAAAACGCTTAAAGCATCATCTTTAAATACAGTGCAGTGTGTATGGCTTCCAAGTCAAGGACCACCGTGGATCCTGGGAGGGGAGCAGATGAGAACAGTCCAACTCTTCAGAAGTTGGGTAGGATGAGCCTTGTGCAATTCATGTCATTGAGAGAGCACAGACTCCTGACAACTAACAAAGAAAGCCAAGGGGGGAGAAAAGCTTTTGCTTGTTGAGCCACTAAGAATTGAGGACTGTTTATTGTCACATCATGACCTAGCCCAGGACTGATTGCTACACTTGGCTTTTACGGATAGGTCTTCTTGTCCAGAATAATTTTAGAGATACGATGGTGGAGTGTGGAACTCATTAGGATAAACTAAAGTTCTCGACTGGGCAAGGTGTCTGTGTGAAAGTCTACATCTTTTCCATTTCCATCTTTTAAAGGTCCCTTACCTTCCAGTTCTACCAGTAATTTCAATTTTCTTTGTAAGACAACATATTTTCCACTTAAGAGAAGAACATCTTTTTTTTCTCTCGTATCCTTTTAGGATCACTAGTTTGGCAGTTCCAAGGGGTACACTATAGTTCACTGTGGCAGGGAAGGTTCAGTGGCAGGATGGTGGTGACAGGACTCAGCTGTTCACATTTCAGGAAGCAGAGAGTGATGAATACCGCCTGGCGGTGGTGGCACACGCCTTTAATCCCAGCACTTGGGAGGCAGAGGCAGGCGGATCTCTGAGTTCGAGGCCAGCCTGGTCTACAGAGTGAGTTCCAGGACAGCCAGGGCTACACAGAGAAGCCCTGTCTCGAAACACACACACACACACACATACACACACACACACACACACACACACACACACACACACACACACACGAATGATGAATACCTCTCTGCTTTGCTCAGGCTCCTACAATGATGGCTACATTGCTGTCCCTCAAAAACATACTGGTTGATTCCACTTCTAGGTCTTTACATTTGCAGCCCCTCTGCCTGAACTCATTGTTTTTTCAAATATGTGTTGTTTACTCCCTCTCATTTCCTTCAGGTTTCAGCTGAAATAGAATTTTTATTAGAGAGGTATAGTGAGACTTTCGGTTTCTTAAAAAACCCAGTTATGTTATGTGAATATGTTTTTGTTTTAATCCCAGCTATGGGCTATGGGGCTGCTTCAGTTTGTCCGCAGCCGCTAACTATGATTGTCTGATGCTGTAGGAAGAGCATGAGTTTTGTCAACTGCAGATAGTATAAATCTGGGGACTTTGGAGGGGATATAAACAGGAGACCCCCGAGAGGGCCTGTGGCGGTGGCGGCTGCTCCATGCTGCTGTTGATCCACACTGCTGTTGCTATTGCTGGCTTGCTATTGCTGGCTTGCTGGCTTGCTGGCTTGCTATTGCTCGTTTGCTATTGCTGCACTGTGGATATTTTGATGATGAGGACTGGACTTGCCCCAAGGAACCCAACATCCCTAATCAGCCACAAATAGCTTAAAGAGGTCTAAGTCCCCCCTCCCCTCTTTAAACTTCTTTCTCTCCTACCTAGTGTTAGGGAAGGGGATTGGAAGAGGTTAGGGTAAAATAAGGGTTGAAAGGGTAGTAGATACAAGAACCCAATAAAATAGCTAAAAACATATGCCAACAGAGAGGTCTGCTTTGACCAGTTCATTTAAAATGATAGTCCTCCCTGCCACCACCTACTCCTTCAAACACTCCATCTTCCACCCTGCTGGTGCGCTACAGCACACGTTAGCATCTGATCATACTGACTTACTGTTCACTCCACCAAAACCTTAAGCTCAACGAGTAGTTTTGCTCACACGGGTTTTCTAGAGTTTGGAATACACAGCAAACATTAAGTACCTATTCGCATGTTTGTAGACATTGACCAGGAAAGGTCTGTGGAAAAAGCCACCAAGACAAGAATACATGTGAGAGGCTCCAAAGGAAAAGAAAAAGGCATCACACTTCTGGTAATTTCTTTGAAGGAACAGCAACAAACCCAAAATGCTTCCTGTTTCTACCACATACAGTGAGGCCTATGAGACATGGCTGCAGCATTGAGTTTAGAGTCTAACATAATCTAAGTACTTTAACAGAAGGCTGTTATGTAGCAAACGCTGGGGATCTATGAGCATCCACTGTAGGCAAGGGGGCAGAGTGGACCCAAACCCATCACTTCGCCATCTGATACAAGGAAAACTTCCAAGTGCACACAATCAGTGGCGAATAGCACCCTTCTGTCCCCTGGTGGCAGCAGTGCCAAACTACACGAGGAGACAAACTAAAAATGAGTAAGCTAGGCTTTATTTCAAAGCAAGTTTCACACATACACGTGTATACATAGTGTGCATTGATATGTATGTATGTTGATGTGTGCGTGTGTGTGTGCATGTGCGTGTGTTTCTTCTTGGGATTCTTGGGGTAAAGGTCTCCAAAGGAAGCCTGATTATCTTTCCTTTTGTGTCTTGAGTTCAACATCACAGGAGCCAGTTAAACAGAGGGCATTCCCTCACAGGTCTGCTTGAGTGCAATGCAGCTCAGTCTAGGCAACCTTCTCTCCTAGCCTTCTGCTAAGTGTTTGTAGAAAGGATTTCTGCTGTGGCTGGAGTGCTGGCATAAGCAGCCTTAAAGTGCTCTCCAACTCTAGGATTCTGTCACATATGCTGAGCCATTCTGAAGGATCCCAAGGGAGGGCCAGATTCTACTCTGTACAACTTGGCAAAGACCAAAATCAGAATACAGAAAGAATAGATTCTGTACCCAAGAGAGAAGCAGAAGGGATACGTCACAAGTCATCAAAGGAAGTGAACGGATATTGGGAAAGGAAAGAAACTAAGGCGTAACAGAGAGAATGCAAATGCAGCCTCGGTTGCAGAGTTCCCTGGAGGATGAAAGTCCACTTGTGGTTAAGCACGCCAAAGATGGAGTCTGGTTATTTTTATGTAGATGCCGCTCCGCCACTTCAGGCCTTCCCACTTAAGTTGATGTGCAAACTACCAGTGGTGTGGTTTGGAAATGGCATGCCCTCTACAGCCCTTCATTTGCTGAACACTGATAACCTACTGGTGGTGCTGGTTTTGGAGGTTGTGAAAAGTTTAGAAGAACATACTTCACAGTGGTCATGACTTGTAAGAGTGTATCTGGTCCCGGTGCCGGTCCCCTGCTTCTTGTAGATCACGAAATGAGATTGCTTTGCCTGCCTTCTGGTTGCCAAATGAATAGCTCTACTGTGCACGGACTTGTGCCGCCATGATGTTCTAACCTTGTCTGTGGCCCGTCAGCGGAGCATGGGACCATGGACTAAAGTATTGAAACCATGAGCTAAAATAAATCTTTCCTTGTCCAAGTCCAGATACCATATCCTAAGCATGCCTCCCCCAAATCAGGCCCACTGTCTACGACTTTTGTACTTTTGGGAGAGTTAGTTGCACTATGGACAACAAATAATTTCATTTGAGACTGATAACTTTCAGAGCTGACAAATACATGTACTATAAATTTGAAGGTGCGTTAATTGTCGTTTAACTATTTCAACCTATGTAATTTGCTTTTTGCCAAAGGTATTATTTATTCATGGACCTCTTGGTAGATACTCTGGTTTTTGTGTTCCGTTTGCTTTTAAGAGTCTTGTTCTGGACCTTAGACTGAGCTGCAGCACACTATGTAGGTAGGACGGGCTGAGCCTTGCAGTCTCAAGGCTTCCGCTTGCTTCCTCTGTGCTACCACCACCCCTGGTCTGCGTTTCATTTTTAAAATTTACTTTCCAAACACTATTCAAGAGAAAAGCCTCACTTATTTGCATTTTTCATTTATGAGCTGCGCTGTTAGTTCTGCAGCAGTGGGCCAAAGAACTATTCACATGATAGAAGAAGAAGAACAAAAAATTTGACAGATGTCACTAAATTACCCCCATTTAAAAACCTACTCGTGATTCATAGGACATTCATTCTGTTGAAATATCTGGTCCCCATTAGCAATGGTGACAACTACAGCAGCTGTGCCCAGTATTGACTTGGCCTTAAGCCCACACTGTAGCTAACTTCATTCTTGAAGTTATTATACAACCAATGGAGGCTGCTGGAATGGGGCTTGAGGGGCTGGTAGGAGCCTAGAACTACTAAAAACTATGAAATTGAGTCAATCTCCCCAAACCTTAAGGGATCAGCTTAATCCTCAGTTATGGTAGGTTTCTTTCCCCCTGTGGTTTTCTATGAACAGAATCATTCCTTTTCTATAACATATTGATATTTCTTTACTCCTTCATTTCTGCCACCCTTGGTATGCTTTTGTCTCCTTTGATTTTGTATTTGGCTTTCCAGAAACAGCATGTTCCTGTATTCATGTAGTGAGATTCTAATACTGGAATTTAATGAGAAAGACCAGTTGCTCCAGAAAATTCCTAATCTGGGATGGAAAGGTATCATTTCCCTATGATTCTATCATTCTCAGCGCCTAACTGGTTCACAAATAAGGTGAGGGTCTGGAGATGACGGAGCACACCTGCAATCCTGACACCCGGTGGACTGAAGCAGGCGAGTTGGACAGCCTGAGTTACCTCACAAGACCGTCTGTCAAAACGGAAAATGGGAGGGTAGAGAAGGAAAGGAGGAAGGGATAGCAGAGGGAGGAAGGGAAGCCAGGGAGGGGAAGGAGGTTAGGGACTGCAGAATAAGAATACTATTTATTGGGTTTGCTTAAATCAAAAGTCAATGTTTAAGGTTTTTTTTTTTCAGTTTTGTGAGTCTTTTCATATTATAACCAATACTTGTGTTTCTTTGTAAAGTTGAAAGATTAGCCTGCCATACCTGAGCCTCTGTTCCTTAATAGAAACAGCAGACGAAGTTGAAATGTAACTTTCCCTGGAATAGCGCATGTGCAATCCAGTCTATCATTCACTACTTACCTGCTCTTTACTTTTCTGATACTTACATTGGAGAGTCCATTGATACTCAGCATCATGCGGTGATAAGAGTTGTAGCAGAAGAATAGCCACAGAAACATGTCTACATCTTTCATTTTGAAACCTGTGAGTTTGGTTTTGGTTAATGGGAACTATGCAGGTGTGATTAACGATCTTGTGGAGACAATCCTGAGTGGACTCAGTGTATTCCCAAGATGATATAATAGGGCAAGAAGAAGAATCAGGAAGAAAGGAAAAAAAACAACAAAAAACAAAAAACAAAACCAAAAACAAAACCTTAGGGGTCAGAGATGGGGTCTGAAGATGCTGCTCCAGTGGCTTTGAAGATACAGGTCGGAATTATTGAAATCACCCTCACAAAATTCAATTAGCCTCTAGAAACAAACAAGAAAGTCAGAAGAAAGACCCCTAGATCCTCCAAAAGGAGACCCTGTCTCAAAATCAAACGTGAAAACTGGGGCTGGAGAGATGATTTTAAAAGCCTTTTTAAAAGCACTGACTGCTTTTGTAGAGGAATGAGGTTTGATTCCATGCACCTACGTGGTAGCTCTCAACTGTCTCTAACTCCAGTTCCAAGGGATCTGATGCCCTCTTTGGGCCTCCACAGGCACCACCAGGCATGTGAGTAGTGCACAGACATCCTTATAGGCAAATAACCTGTACACATAAAATAATAAGACCCCCAAATAGGGGTAGGTGAAGGGACCCACTTCAGGGTGCCCTGTCTGGATCCCAGATTAGTCATAGACCACACCCAAATACCAATTTCCAAGTACAAACCAAACACAAAAAGATCCCTTAATTAAGCAAAGCAAGAGACAAGGTGGCTGAATCTGAACTGGGCAGAAACAGCAGCAAATAGCTTTGCAAGTGTTAATTTTAACAGGGGAAAGAGGGAGGTCTGTGTTAGAATGAGCTAGGATGTGTTGGTAAGTTCTGATTGGGTATTGTAATCAGGGTAGACAAAATGGTGTGTTTTGATTGCTGGGAACTGATGTTTGGATAGTTGGACCTCAGTGATCAGCCTTGGGAATGAATCAGGCATAACAAAGTAGCCAAGTAATAACACCAAGGGAATAGGCCTTGGTGGCTAGCTTTAGGAATGTCATCTAATGGTATAGAGCAAGGGAGAAGGAAGGGAGAAAAGGTAAAAGCTGCCAGCTCCATGTTTGCCATGCTGGGGCCTGTTTTTGTCATGCTTGAGCCTGCTAGAGCCCTAGGGATATAGCTCAGTGGTAGAAAGCTGGCCAAGTGAGCTGCATAAAGCCTCGGGCTCAATCCTCCATAAAATAAATACTATATCTCATAAGGGATGGATATTTAAGATTATTGCATAGAATGCACAGAATATGAAAGACGGAGGAAGGACTATCAGAAGAGGAAGGGAACCAGCAAGTGGGTGCGGGAGAAGGATGTGGGAGCAGTGGGAACATCAGACAAAAACAAAAGTATGACACATGTGTATGACAATGTCATAATAAAAACCCATTACTTTGTACGCTAATTTAAAATCGTCACTGTAAAGGGTAGAGAGTGAACTTTACAGAACCATCGAACACTGGCCATAGATGATTTAGCCATAAATACAGCTCCACCTTTTGAATTATAAAACAAATTCCCCTTGGACAAATTGTAGCACGTGAGGAAAGAATTTCAATTCACCTTTAACTCTCCTTTGATATGTGCCTTAGAAGAGACTTAACCAGTTTTTCGCATCCCTTTTAATAACTGCTATGAAGAACATGTGGCTATTTTTGCTCTAATGTTGAAGACACAACCCTAAATCTATCCTTAGATCACTATCAATCGCAATGATGAATGCACACAGTGAAAACCCATTCCATTCAGTGGCTCGTAATTAAGTAACACCCAACTTGGGAAGAAGAATAGGAAAGTGCTGTTTACAAGAGAAAGTGTGATGCGATGCCACCATCACGGAGGCAGTCTATTAGGACTCGATAAACACAAAATTACAGCTTTACAGAAGCCACAGTTAGTGCTTACATGTGAGCACTCTTATCTCCTTGAAGTCCCTAATTGTTTGAAATAAGCAACAAGTCATTTGCAATTTGACAAACAAGACAAGTTGCTAACAATAATGATCACAAGTTCAAAAGTAGTTACAAAATACGTTTCACAGTAGCTTTAAAGAACTGGGTAAATGTTCATAAATAAAATACATGAAACAAAAGCTATTAATGATGCTATACTGATGAAGACTAGATTTGGGTAGCAATAGTCTGGAGACACAGTTTTGTTGGGTAACTGAGTCTTGATGTATTAATTTCTGTAATATATTTCCGTGGTCCCACATTTATTTTCCTCCTCCATTTACCCTGCTGGAAATGTATTCAAGTAAGCAGAATCCTGATTTCTTGGCCACTGAATGATCAACCAGAGCCAGATGTTCAGCACAATAAGATAGTCTTTATTATAGTTTTTAACTAGAAACAGCAGATAGCAAGCTCACGAGGTATGATTTGATAATTTTAAAACGAGCCTTCAACAACAATAATCAAAGGATAAGCCTTAACTGCACAGATAATTTGGTCACTGTTACAATCTCCCGAGGTACAAGAGCCAGCAGCATAAAATAACATAAAGGTAATGACAAAGAACTCCACTCCGGATGTGCCAAAGCTACAGGTCACCTCATTAAACTCTATCTTTGCATCCTTGTCATTACAGTTATTCTGCAAAATGTCAACCACGTGTGTAGTCCTCATACAAGAATCCTGTCTTCATGTTGTTGCCATTAATACTAAACTTTTCCTTACCCTGAAAATTCAATGACATGTGATTCCAGTGTGCACACTGTGTGTGACAATGGTAATAGGCGAAATTGATTTCATTTTCTAGGTTAAATGGCAGACTGACTTTGCATTTGGTGGCCAGCTGTGTATTCTAATATTTATCTTTGATTTTAATAAATTGAACTATATTTCATAAGCCCTGAGATATTAGATAACCTGCTAATGATTGTTCACTTTTAATGTTTATTCTACTCCACTTGTCCTAATTCTACCTCAAGTATTTTAAATTAGTCACACATAATTGAAACTAATTCAATGATAAAATTTATTATTGTATAGCTAAGACTACTAATAAGGCCTTTAAGGAAGAGTTGCATATTTGATGTATTACTTCGTGGGAAGCAACCCTTAAAAACTGTATCTATAATTCTGTCACCGATTAGTGTTTTCCTTCTAATTAATTTTCCATGGATGGTCAGACTCTTTTCCTTTCTTTCTTTTGTTCTCCTTCAAACATAAACACTGGTTTTCTAACTGAACAGCTGCCAAAACAAACTTGACACGTGAACACCACGTTAAGAGCTGTCTGTCTGGCAGAGAAACCTGCAGAGCACACAGTCAATAGATATCCATCCCTTGTGGAAGGAATGGGTTGTAAGGCAGTTGTCTGAGTCATATACTGTTGATCATATACTTAACTGGGTTTATAATCTTTAATTCCACCTCAAGTGTAAAATGTAAGAAACTGACATTAAAAATCAATGGATTTGCTAGTTTGTAGGAAAACAAAACTGGTTAGTCATATCAGCTACAATAACATTAGATGGGGTGGAGAGAGAGAGAGAGAAAGAGAGAGAGAGAGAGAGAGAGAGAGAGAGAGAGAGAGAGAGAAAGAGAGAGAGATTTACTTTCCATGAACTATACTATGTACAATTCAACAAAGGAAAAAACTTAAACCAGAAAGGTATTAGCTAATTCATGTCATTTTCTCTGCATTTCTTCTTGTAGTTTTTTTGTTCATATATTTATCCCTGTTGTGTTTTCTAGTTAATGATAATGTTAGTATCTAAATAGATTTCCCCATCTTTGTGGGAACCTAATGCCAGTGAAAGGCTGGTATTAGTAGAAGATTCTATTTTCAGGTCAGCCATATCTCTGCATTAATTGTCGGCTAACATTTTATGTCCTTAAATGATGCAGTATAGAATATGAGATAATCTGCCAACTTCCTATTAGACTTCTGCTTACAATATTCAGTTCTCTGTTGATAGCTTTGTAGCATTTTGCACACTTGTCATCTAGCACATTAATAAGTAATTGTTACTCTTTTTAGAAAGGATACACTCACAGACTTAAGTTAATGGCCTTAACCCAAAACATGTAGTGCATTACAGGTCACAGAACAATTGCAACTGCAAAAACATTAACGATGCAGTTCATGGTACGGTTCTCCCATCTCACGGTACAGGTTCCTGAAAGCATACAAGAAGAGGATTTTCATATACTCGCAAATCTTCACAGTTACCAGACACTAAGTCACACACACACACACACACACACACACACACACACACACACACACACTTTTAGTAGTATTTCCTGCAACACACTGTATTTTCACATTTCAAACTGGCCTGAGATCATACTTGTGAATACATACAAAGCAATTCTTTCGGTACTATCCTTTCAGACTTAAAGTAACGCTATGTAATAACTCCAGCCTGAATTTGCTGGAACTTTCATTCTGGGTAAATTCATTTACAGTCCCTCACCATCAGATGTCGTATCCCAAAAGCAGGAGCTGGCTGTGTGAAATCCATATGGGCTCCTCTGGACTACTGCACAGGTCACTGCAAAGAAAGACACAGAACGGCAGTTACCGAAAAGGGGGAAGGAGTCAAGGCTGAAGTGTTTGTGTTAGAACCCGAAAAGCTGAAAAAAGTAACACAAAACAATTCGGCCAGTAGATTAAAATAGTCTCCTATGTTGAATACTTACTACCATCCTGAACTTAGCATCATGGGAGTCAGCCATCTCATGGACCACTACTCTCGCTACCAACAATTACATGGCAGAAGAATTCTGGATCAAATTGTGTGCTCTGTGCCGTTAACAGATTCCACACAGAAATGCGGGGAATATTTCACTTTGTACTTGCTGTGTGGATCTTCACAGGCCTACGCAGAGGCATGGATGGATGAGAGGAAGACAGCACTGGAGGGCCTCAGTAGGCAAAGGGAACTGTTGTTACAAAGCCCTTTCTCTTTCCACATCGTTGTGTATTATGTTGAAGGGATATGTCAGAAGTGCATCTTACACTATGAGTGCTCAACTACAGTGTCCGTTGTTCAGATACACGCTCACAATTCAGAGAAAATCAGAAGGAGAAAGGTACATCCACCAGCGAGGAAGGACACTGAATCATCACTTACCAACGTACTTGTAAGCTTTTCCTAGTTTCACCAAATGTGCTATGGACTGCTCCACTATGCTTGCGGTCCACTGGTTGATGTTATTTTGATTGTAATCATTACCACCCAAGACTCCATCAACACACTAGGAGAGAGAACAGCTCAATTAACCCAGATGAACCAAATTGGACATACACTATAAGAGAAAACCATTTAAGACAGTGCCTGCTAAGGCATTAACAGAAAACACACATCTACTACGTGTTTGTTGTACACTGTCTGTAACTTTAAGAGTTTTCTAAGCATTTCCATGAGTCTTATCTCATTCTAGGAAATGTTACAGGTCGTACAAAAATAAATTTGCCAATGCCTCTGTGGTAAAAAGCTTACTCTAGCAGAGGCACAAATCAAAGAGCTCTAATGTTTACAACATGGGAAGGACAAATCATAAACAGGAAGTGATAAAAATGACTGCAGGATTAAGGGAAGATGGCACTAATTGGCTGGAGTGGCTTTGAAACACAGGATTAAAACCAGGGTTTGTGTATGCAAAACAAAGGCCGGTGTTAACTTAAAAACAATTCTCTGGATTAGAATTGGAATCCCATTCATGACATATAATTGCTTAGCTATAAAGTAATCAATACACCTGCCAGTGAAAGTGAATAAAGATATTTAAAAAAAGAAAGTCGAATAATATACCACAGTGCTTACTTGCATCCACTTTTGATACCCTATTTAGAACAACGGCTTTCGTATCCCAGTCCTGGGTTTGAAGGCCAAGATCTGTATCTGTCTGTTTCAAACCATTTAGCTAATGACCTACCACCTTTTAAGCCACCAGTTCCCAGACTGTGGGGAGAGATGCAATACCTGGAGTGACTGAAATCCCAACTGAATGTGTGTGTGCTTCTGACATGGGTACAGCCATGACAAGGACTCATAGCCTCAGACTCATGGGAAAATTGCAAAGCTTTCCCAACTCCCGAACTGTGGCTCAGAAAGATGCTAAAACCTTCCTCTGGTCCATATGTAGATGTTGACAGTGTGCAGAAAATGTCCACCATAGCTTTCTCTCCCAGCCTGAAGACTGCTCCTCTACAGAAACTGTTCCTATTGAGACTAGCTAAGGCTGCCTCTTGAATAAAGAACAGCTATATATAATAACTCTGCTTCCCTGTCTGTGTGTAATTGTAAGGAGACAGTTTTCTGAATCCAGTCATCTCAGGGATAACTTCTCTATCTTGCTGGCAGGATCAAATTGAATCCATGGTCCCAGGCCCAAGAACTAATTCCTTTGTCCTCTTATCACTCTGAGCTTCAGATCAGAAGTGTAGGAGAAAGAATTAATGGCCTTGAAGTCAGATGTCCTGGATAAGGCCCAGCCTCCAACAGATGCTTCTTTGCTTAACCCTTAATGTCACAATACGACGGGATAACCTTGTAGATCATTCCAGCCCCCTCGATTTTAAGCCCACTATACCTGATCCCAGCTTTTCTGGCCATGTGTCTGTATGTGTGTGTCTTTTCTTCATCCCTTCACTGCCCTGAGCCAAGTGAAATCCCTAACTAATAACCACCAACCCTGAAAGACACTACACAAATCAGAGCTGCAAACAGTTCTGCATTCCTCCAGAGCAAAGCTCAGGACCTGGGCACACATTAAGTACTTACATGTTTGTTAAAGCAATACTGACTTAAATATACTTTCTGGATAGTCTAAACTGAACATGCTTTAGACCAAGTCTTGAGTTTATGTCATTTAAAATGTCATTTTTTTTTCTGAGGAAATTTTGGGCACGAGGGAAATTCAATCACTCACTAAATTAAATGTCTTCTAGTACTAGTACATGACTGGCTCTAAAAGCACAGTAGTAAAAGTAAGTTGACAGGGAGAGAGAGCTCAGAGCAAGAAATTAAAAGAAGCTGCTGATGGTGGCACATGTCATTAATCCCAGAACTCAAAGGCAGAGAGGCTGGTGGTACTCTGGGATTTCAAGGCCAGCCTGGTCTACAGAGTAAATCTTAGAACAGCCAGATTTACAGAGACACTTTGTCTTGAAAATAAAAACAAAAACAAACAAAACAAAACAACCAAACCAAATCAAACTCTGAAATTAAGGAACGAGACCGAGTATGGAATAAAACAGACACGATTATTGAAATTATGGAATTATCTAGGATGGTCTGAAATGTTTTAAAACAGTATTTGTACCTTTAAAGTCTTTGCAGCTTTTCAATAGAACTATTTTAGTGGCATAGAAAGGTGATTCAGGAAAAAAGACCAAGGAGACCAGAGACAAGTTCCCCAAAGCAACATGTACAAAGCCTCAGATTTCTCCTGAGTGCCATCTTTCATGTCGAGAATTCAAGTTCAGTTGGTATCAAACTGTTTTCAGTTAAATGGCTTATAGAGCTAACCACATTCTCAGAAATATTTCAGTGAGAGTCCTACTGTAAAATGCATCTAGTAAGCTAGGTGCTGTGGTGTGTGCCTGGAATCCTAACAGTTGACTGTCTGAGGCAGGAGTATGAAAACTAGGAGGCTGGCTATTCTGGCTACTTAACAACACTCTATCTCAAACAAAACAAAACAAAGAAACAAGAGAAAAAAATGCATTTGGTAGTTTCTAATACTACCTAACCCCTCTAACCCCTCTAACACACACAGATACAGACACACACACACACACACACACACACACACACACACACACACACATATACACATGCGCGCACACAGAGAGAGAGAGAGAGACAGAGAGAGACAGAGACAGAGACAGAGACAGAGACGGACACACACACATATCAGTTTAAAAAGTAATTACTTATATATTTCCAAATAATATGTCTACCACTAAGTTTTGCTTTATGAGCTATAGGCTTGTCTAGAACTCCTATGATAGTTGAAAATTTAGTTCCCCACTAGCTCCCCCACTTCTTCTCAAGAAAGAGGTCTCAGTAGATTTCAACATATTCACACCAACAGAAACACACTTCTTACACACCCACACCCACCTACACACACACACACACACACACACACACACACACACACACACACACCTTTAACATTCTTGACCTCTTACTCCATCCATCATTCCTTCCTAGGGAGATGGATAAGTTATCTGGTTGGTGAGTGGTCAGCATTGTTCTAGCTGACTCACCTGAGAAAACCACATTCCCTGGCATCTTGAACTTGGGTTTCCATTTTTCCTTCCATCCCCACCCAGACCAAAGAGACACATTATCCTGTTTCTCTCTGCTGACTCAAACTTGCCCTTGTGTGCATGCAGAGCCAGTATTGCAAGTTCTGAACTAAGGAGGGGTTAGTATAACATGATACAGTCATCAACCTAGTTTTTATCGACAATAAACGCTGTGTTTCACTCTTTCAAGTGATGCTTTTGCCTTTTCATATGGTTCAAAATTTGGGTAAGGAAAATATATTAATGTGTTTCTTCCAAAGAGTCAGCATCTTTTCTTTCATGTCTACTAACCATTAACTACTAATGTCTTTTGACATTCTATTTTAAAAAATAAGATTATTGCTGTCTCTCCCTCTAATTGCTCTTCCTTGTGCTGACATTGTGAAGGCACTTAATGCATTTGCATTTATTTTAATTAAATATTTTTAAATATACAGCTATATAATATAGTCTGGATATTTCAAACAATTAAATATTCTAATAAGAATTCTTCAACTATGAAAATACAGAATTTTTTTTCATGTTGTTTAGCCCTCTGGGATGTTAAACTGATGATCCTCCTTCTACAGGGTCAGCCCAGCTGAGCTCGGGATGAGACTATACCCTTAGAGCAAGCAGTCAGGCAAGTCAAGAACTGTCTCTGGGGAAACTGATGGCGCGCATGCGCACACACACTCTCGATGCCGATGCCGAGAAGGAGTCAATCCTGCCCAGACAGAACTCAAGTCAGGGTTTGCTAGGACACAGGCCCCAAGAGCCACACCCACAATTGAAGCCAGTCTCCTGAGCCAGCTCAGGGTTTTTTCTTTCTTTTTTAACCAAGGATTTGGCAGAGTTAATGATGCCTCTTTAGAGTACCCTTAAAGTACCTCCCCCACAGTGTAGTCTATAGTGATAACACTAGGATCAATAAGGGTCCCCAGTGTCTTTTCTTTCTGTAGACTTGAGACAGAGCTTCAGCTTATCTTTCAGGAAAAAAAAGTCCAACTAAGCCTCACTGCATGCACTGCATACACACCCCTACAAAGGGGGAATAAATACTTTACATCTTGGTGTTTTAACGCTAATTGGATTTAAGATATTTCCATCGACACAACAAGCTGTGAGATAACAGCAAATATGACTCACCTCTTTGACTATGTTGTGTGCTTCATCAGCATTGAATCCAACCTAAAAAGAAAACACAATAAAACTGCTTTCAGCCTAGGCAATATTCAGGATACTGTCATCTGGTCTAAGAAAACCATAGCAACGGAAGATTATAGTGCTAGGAGCACCGGGTCTACTGAGGAGTGCGAACCTATTCCCTGTAGGTTTGGAGCCATTGGCCAGGGCCTAGGCAAATATCGCTTTGCAAAGTGCTTTTACAATATTGAGTGTAAAGAATATTCTAGAGAATCATTGTGTGATAAAGCTTAAGAAATTGGCAGTCAGTAGCTATTAGTGATGTCTGTTGTGTCCTATCAGTATACAGGAAATCATTTCAGCAAAAGTAGACCCTAAGAGTATACTCAACTGTCACTTCCAATTTTATTTTGAGCTGATGTGAGGCAAACCATTGCTTTCCCAAATAAAAGATTATGGCAATGCTCTGTCATTAGAAATTAATGTTATTTCAATTGTATAAATTGCTATTTCTTCTGTTTTTTTCTTTTGGAGTAGCTTGTTAGAACCTTAGATTAACAGCAATTTTCAATAACATCTAAGTGTCCTCTATTGCAGAACTAGGTAGTGTGATAAGACTGAAATACCAGCCAAGATGCTTTAGGTAATACCAAAATTACTTCCATGAAGATATTTTGGGTACATTGGGAAAGTAGCACTTCTGGGTTTTAAAAACCACTGTGCAACTTCAAAGTACTTGAAATAAGTAAATTCCAGAGTTATGTTTTAAGTATAGATTGCCGTATTTTAATTCTATTAATTATTCTGTAAAATTTCCCACCATTCCCCTAAAAAAAAAAAAAAGCAAGGAACAAATACCTAAATAGTTGGAGACATTATGAAAAGAGATCTCATATTTTGGTCCTATGATAAAATATCATTTTTACTTCAAAATCCCATCCAAAAATTGGCCTAAGAAATAAAGGACGCACATTTCGCTACAGTTTGGAAAGTTACCTAATAATATGGGTGCATCTCTGTCTCTTTTGGTGCTATGAACTCGGAGCTTCTCATGTGCTAGCCGAGCACATTAGGACTATTTCTCCACTCCCATTTCTTTTGAAATTACATGCATTTAGGAAGTAGTACAAAACAGATCCCCTTGCACCTTTACTAGGAGGCAAATCTGAGGAAGAACCCTGTAAATGGGGGAGGGGCAAGTCCTAACATCAGTATGCTTCACCACTGACCCACAACTATGCATGCTCTCTGCAGCCCAGAATCTTGTGCAGAAACTCATACCCTAAAAGTTCCCATTGGACCAGAAGCTCCTTACAAAGATCATGTCACATTATACCTCCAGGTCTCATCTTTTATTTTCCTGTATCACTCACTAGTGGCTATTGCTGGGCAAAAAAAAAAAAAAAAAAAAAAATTCTGTCTACCCTGTCATTGCAAACTCTTATGGGCTGTGCGACAATTCAACAGGCCTCAGCCTCCGCGTCCTTGAAATAAGGGCTTAAGTATGAAGCCAGAGACCTGGGTTCAAATGCAACATCTGTCATTCCTAGCAGTTTTAACTTGGGGCCTATCACTTGGTCGCCATAAAAAAGTCAGTTACCTTCAGAAACAGAAAAATAACTCACATCCCAGAGTTCTGATGAGGTTTAGGGAAATCTGAATCAGTGAGCAAGTGCTCTTAATCCATAAAGCACTTCCTCTAGCCTTTCCTGGGGAGAGTTCCCAGGACTAGAGCCACCTTGCAGCACCAGCTCAAGGAGACTCAAAAGGGTGGAGGAATCAGAGAGACCGGTTTCCCAGGCCCGGATCGCAAACGGGCGGGGCTCGCCAACGCCTGCCAGTGCATCCCAAGATAGGCCTTCCCTACACCCACCCGGCCCTCTGCCCTTGTAGACCCCGACGACTGCCCCCAAGCGCTTTAGGTCACTCAGGCCAGCGCAACGTTCAGCCCACCCTAGGGATCTCGGCGGAGGGGGAGGGGCGGGGAGAGGGAGACGCCTAAGGACAAGAAGGATCCAGGCCCCGCGGCGCCGACCCAGGCTAAAAAGACGCTGAATCTTAACTCTCCCAGCACTAAGAGACCACCCTACAGTGTCCCCACAGCCAGTCAGAGAGGGCTGAGGGGCTCTTCCTGGCGCCAGAGGGGCGGTACCTCGTCGCAGGGCCGCTGGTACCCTTCCATGATGGTTTTCTCAGTCCCTGGGGGTGGAGCAAACCTTCGGTTCAGCTCCTCAGTAGCTTACTGGCCTCTGGGGAGGCCCCACCTCCACTCAAGACCCAGGGCTTTTGTTTACGTAGGCCCCGCCCTTCTGTCGCAGGACCTGACGAGGGCGGGGTTAAAGGACAGGGAGGAGGGACTCTGTCTGAGTTGAGCCCTTTAGCGGGGCTAAGGGTACCTGCTAGGTCTAGAGTGCACTTCAGATCAGGCTGGTTTTCTGAAAATAAGGGAAGTATGGCGAGAGCTCCAAGAGCTTCCATGGGGATTAGTTAGGATAACGTTGTGTCAGCCAGTCTAGACTCAGCACAAGTGGTTTTTGGGGTTTCCTGCTGTGGTCATGTGCACAAAATTAATTCATCCACAGTTATCCAGCAAATGAGTCTGACAGCAAAGCTCAAGTCTCTCAAGAGTGTTGTGAGCTTCCTGTTGCTGCTGTAACAAGTTACCACAGACAAACTAGTTTAAAGCACCAAAAACATTATTTTGTAGTTCTAAAAGTGGTCACATATCTAAAATGGATCTGGAGGCACTAGCACAGAGGTTCTGAACCCCTGGGTCATGACCCCTTTGGGGGTTGCATAGCAGATATTTACATTGCAATTCATAACAGTAGCAAAATTACAGTTATGAAGTGGCAACAAAAATAATGTCATGGTCAGGGGTCACCACAGCATGAGGAACTGTAGTAAAGGGTCACAGCATTAGGAAGGTTGGGAACCACTCGCTAGCAGGTTCTTAGTTTCTCGATATTTACAACTTTTAGCAACTCTCTCCCTGAGACCTGGGAATCACCATTTATGCTAGACTGACTGACTAGCAAGCTCCAGGGATCCTTCTACCTCTGGCTCTCCATCACTGAGATGTATTAAGCCATATCCCCATCCCCATATCCATTTACACCAACCATAGGTTTTTTTCCTGTTTGTTCTGTAAAAGGGAAAAAAATTTTTTTTCTACATTCCGACAGCTTCAAAGCTACCACCACCTCTCCTTTATCAGTCCTAATCACACCTCCAAAATGCTTTTGTGCCATGCAAGGTAAGACATTGCTTGGTTCTGGGATTCAAATGTTGATATGTTTTGGAAACATATTCAGCCCAACACAATGTCTTCTATTTTGTTCCCCAGTATCAAAGTCAGAAGGCTTATTAGTTTTCGAATCCCTTTCTATTACTTTGAAAGTAAAACAGGCATTAAGAGACATGAAGTAACTTGAAGCCTATATAGATGTTAACAGACTCCTCAGGCACACATATATTCAAGGAAACACCCCCCTCCCCACATTCTATAAACAAGTTCAATGATCTTTCAATGGGAGAAGTATCAAACGATTTTGAGAATGTACTTTCAATCACTGTAATTTTCTTACTATGCTCCTTTGGCTACAAGTAGCAGAAGACCCAAGTAGGAGGAACTGAGGTAATGGTGTTTATGTTTTGTTGTCTAACTGAGAATGTGAAGGTCCATTTATAGTCCTGATTGAAATGATTTAGTTGCTCAAAAGCTTTGGTAGGGTATTTGTGCTTTCTGTCTTCATACAGTACTGTCTTCAGAACATCAGCAATATCTTTCTAGTCTCCAGGAGTCTTTTCCTCAGGCCTAATTGGTCATGACTTACCCATGTGATTTTTTTTTCCCTTTTACAGAACAAACAGGAAAAAAAACCTATGGTTGGTGTAAATGGATATGGGGATGGGGATATGGCTTAATACATCTCAGTGATGGAGAGCCAGAGATAGAAGGATCCCTGGAGCTTGCTAGTCAGTCAGTCTAGCATAAATGGTGATTCCCAGGTCTCAGGGAGAGAGTTGCTTTTAAAAACTAACATGTGAGCAATTAAGGAAGACATCAGTATTGATCTCTGGCCTCCACTGGGGTGTTTTGCTGCATAGTCTGGGGATCTTGAGAGAGGATTATCAGCTGAGTGTGGCATAATTTTATTTAAACTATACGTACGTGTATGTGTGCTTCAGAAAACCACAGGGAAACATGATGTGAGCTTACTGACAATGTGTGTTCATCTTTATAGAGTCTATCCTTAAATTTATTTATATGGTTGTGAAGGAAAAAATAAAGTAGAAAAGGTGTTCAAGTAAATTAGCCAAATAATTCAAATGAAAATCTTTAAACTGTTTTTAGCGAAACCCACTGTTTTGCTTTTCTAAACATGTTTGATCTGGTTTTAGGCTATAAATATTTATAAGCCATTCCTGCTCAAGTAGTTTTTGTTTGTTTGCTCCTTTTTGAAACAAGGTCTCGATTATGAAACTCAGGACAGACTCTACAGAACTCACAATCCTCCTACCTCAGCTACTAGAGTAATGAGATTGCAGGTATGTAACAGACACTAACAATTCATTAAAGAGTCATTTTATCCTAAATATTTTTTGCTTACATTTGTGGTGATGGTTTTTTTGTTTTGGTTTGGTTTTTTGTTTGTTTGTTTTTGTTGTTGTTGTTTTTCGAGACATGGTTTCTCTGTATAGCCCTGGCTGTCCTGGAACTCACTCTGTAGACCAGGCTGGCCTCGAACTCAGAAATCCACCTGCCTCTGCCTCCCAAGTACTGGGATTAAAGGAGTGCACCACCACCACCCGGCTGTGGTGATGGTTTTAAATGGAATCTTTCTGCAGTCCAGGCTGGCCTGGAACTCATGTTCTCTTGTCTCAGCCTCCTAAGTAGTAAGATTACAAGTAGGTCTCAAATTAGTGTTGGGAAATCTTATGTAATAAAGCATTTAAAACATTTTATAAATGATTTAAATTCTATCTAGTGGTGAACTAAAGACTGAGCATCAATCTTTTCACTAACAATGTTGACCAAAAATGGGAAGACAGCAAAACGTGGCATTTGAATCAGTTTCCCAGCTGGTGCCAAGAAGCTGTGGATGAGCCGAGACATAAGATGATTAGATTTTGTGGCATGCCAAGGTGGGGAATTCTGGTAAGAAACCATACTTTGGGGATTTCTGTAGGTGAGACAAATGAAAATATAGCTACAAAACAGTGTCAGTTTATCAAAATAAACAAACTTTAAAAACAACACCAATATAACAACAAAACAACCCCCCAAAACACACAAACGAACATAGAATAGCTTTTGTGTAAGCAAACTATTCCTTGGCATAGGTCCTGTCCTAGAGTGTGCTTGATATACCCAGTGACATTCTATTGAAGAAAACTGCATGGCTCAACACTCATGAAAATACGCCATAATTCAACTAAGCTCCTATCACCCTCAAAAAAAAAAACCTATCTGTGGGCAAACATTATACATTACTGTGGTGTTCTCGTGTCCTGGGGTACCTCAGAAATTCCACTCTATGAAATCCAAGAAATACATTTAATTTAAAAAAATCTTAACAAACTTTACACAATGCTAATCATGTAGACACCCCAGAAAATTTATGGTTATATGAACCTCAATAAAAATTGTTCAGAAAAAAAAAAAAAAGAAATCATACTTTGGGTTGAAAATAACCTTAAGGATTAAAGGCGAAGAACAAAACACCAGAGCTAAGAAGTTCCCAAAGCTTAGTATTAAATCACTTTAGCCCCTGCAGTTGGATTACAATGGTCTGACTTCGCTGATGCCTGTAGGCAGCTGCTATAAAACAAAACTAAACCAAACAAAGCCATTACTTCTGGATGATATAAACCTTAACAAAGGCTACAAATTAGGTTTATATTTTTCACATGCATTAACTCCACAATAAAACACAAGTAGGTACATAAAGAAACAAAACCACATTGTCATAACCAGGGGACAATGGAAAGAGCGCATTGTGGATCTAGATGGTACAGTTTTTCAGAGAGACTCTAAAATTGCTGTTTAATACATTCAAAACCAAGACTGACCGTTTTATTCAACCTCTGGAAACTAGTTTAAAAATTCAAATAGAATTTTCATAAGTAGAACTAACAACAAGTAAACACAACTCCAGTTGAAGCAAAGCTGGAGGTTTAACTAGAGATTTTTTTTTGAAAGTTGTTCTAGAGGTTGGACAGACAGCTCAGTGGTTAAGAGCACTTGTTGCTCTTGCAAAAGACCCAAGTGCAGTTCCCATCACCCATCTAGTGACAAATAACCACCTGTAACCCCAGTTCCGAAGGACCCAATGCCCTCTTCTGAAATTTGTGGGCACCCGGCATTCACGTGGTGCATAAATCTGGTGCATAAAGATAGTCAGGCAAAACACTCACACACATAAAATAAATCTAAACAAAAAATTGGTTCAGGTTAGGTGTTGCATACACTTTTAATCTCAGCATTTGCTGGGGTGGGGGACAGAGTCAGCCATATTCAATGCCAATGTCAGCCATGGCTACATAGTAAAAACTTGTCTCAAAATGAATTAATTAAAAATTGGTTTGAAAACGATTTCAGGACTGTGAAGTGGACTCAATGACTCACCCCTAGCAAAAAAGTTATTTGCAATTGACACCTTCTAGGAAAGGAGAAACCAGTTTTCTTCACTAGAGTGTCACTGGGTATATGAAGCATACTCTAGGACAGGCCCAAAGCCCAGGAATAGTTTACTAACACAAAAGCTATTCTGTGTTTGTTTGTGTGCTTTTGGCGTTTGTTTTGTTGTTATATTGGTGTTCTTTTTAAAGTTTGTTTATTTTGATTTTTCATTTTTCGTTGTTTGTATTGTGAGAGAGATAGAAATAGAGACAGAGAGAGACAGAGAGACAGTGAGACACAGAGTCAGACAGACAGAGACAGAGACAGAGACAGAGAGAGCATGTTGCTTAGTAAGTAGAGAAGTGGGAAAGATCTGAGGGGAGTTGGGGAAAGGAAAAGAATCTGCTCAAGACATACTGTATGAAAGGATATTTAATAAAAATTTTAAAATTTGTTTGAATAAGATATTCAAAATGAAGCAGAGACAGCCACGTGTGAAATTTAGAAGGAAGTAGGGAGACAATATCATGAGCACAGTTCATATATAAAATTAGATTTCATAAAGAAGAGGAAAGACTGCATAAAAGCAATGTAATAACGTTCTCCAAAAACTCGTAGAAGAGTTCTGCTAACCAGATTCTTCATAAGAAGTTGATGCAGTCTCTCAGAATGTAAAAGTCAAGAAGATTTCCTTCCCATGTTAGTCGCTTATCTTGTTGCTGTGACAAAATACCCTGACAAAAGAAACTTTCAGAGGGAGAGTTCCTTCACAGTTCCAGGTGATAGTCCATAATGGCAGGAAACTCCTGGTGGCAGGGACTTGAAGCTGTTCACATTGCAGTCTGCAATCAAGAAACAGAAACTAATGATGAATGTTCATGCTTGGCTTGCTTTCTCCTTTTTTTATTCAGTCAAGGACCTCAGCACATGGAATGGTGCCATTCACCTCAGTCAACATAATCTAGATGGTGTCCCCCTCCCCCCCCCGCAGGCATACCTACATAGTGGCTTATCTACAGGTGATTCTACATCCTGTCAAATTGATGATATTTAACTATATATTGATTTGTGTGTGTGGTGGCGGGGGGGGGGGGGGGGGGGTGTGGTTTACAAAGAATAGCACAGAAACAATCTCCTTTTTTTTCCCTTTCAATATCCATGCCTTACCCAGGTATACATAGTGTCTTACAGATGTTTTTGTTATCCTTATTATAGGTGGGACTATAATCAATTGATTCCCATATTTAGATGATACACAGCTGATAGGAAGCTGTCCCTTCTGTATATCAAGGGACACACGTCAGGCTCCAGATCTATTACATTTCTAGAAATCATTCAATTACAGGTCCAAATAGTCTCACTAATGTAATGGAACAATGTAACACTAGTGCTGTTAGACAAGAGGAACTCCTTTCTCCAAGCTGCTATGAAGAACTGCTTTTCCTTAATTCAGTTTATCCATGCTCTTAATGTACATTTTCCTTATGTGTGAGTTCCAAAGCTATAATAACATGCCAGATTAGTCTGTAAGTTTTATTAGAAACTTAATTATCATAGAGACTAAGTATCCCACCAGGCACCTTCATTTCCTGGCCTTTCAGCTGCATTTCATTCTCTGGTGATGAAATAAATAATAGTGATATCATTTCATGCAGTGACTATCTTATACTATGTTTCTATTAAAAAAGAATGATACCCAAAGACAGTCAAAATGGCTAATGTCTGTAATGCCAAAAATAGGGAGACCTAAGCAAAGAAATTGTCATGAATCTGAGGACAGCCTTGGTTATATAATGAGTTCTAGTATAGCCTGGGCTACTTAATTAATACAGTCTCAAGGAAACCAAAACTATACATAATATGTGAACAAATCAATTTTAAAACTTTATTCGGAGGGTCCACTTCCTTGTTAGTCAGGATTCTCCAAAGAAACAAAAACAGTAGGACATAGGAATACTGACTTTTATCAGGGAATATAACAAATTCAAGTGGTCTTCAACAAAAGTAACCAGGATGAATTATGCATTTGGATTGAATGCATTTGGGATTAATAAAAGTTGTTGACAGAAGCTAAATACAACAAACCAGTAGCCAACATCAAACTAAATGAACAGAAACTTGAAGCAATACCACTAAAATCAGGAGCTAGACAAGGCTGTCCAGTCTCTCCCTACCTATTCAATAGAGTACTCGAAGTCTTAGCCAGAGCAATTAGACAACAAAAAGAAGTTAAAGGGATACAAATTGGAAAGGGAGAAGTCAAAATATCACTATTTTCAGATGATAAGATAGTATACATAAGTGACCCTAAAATTTCCATCAGAGAACTCCTAAACCTGATAAACAACTTCAGCGAAGTGGCTGGATATAAAATCAACTCAAACAAATCAGTAGCCTTCCTCTACTCAAAGGATAAACAGGCTGAGAAAGAAATTAGAAAGGTGATATCCTTCACAATAGTCACAAATAATATAAAATCCCTTGGTGTGAATCTAACCAAGCAAGTGAAAGATCTGTATGACAAGAACTTCAAGTCCCTGAAGAAAGAAATTGAAGAAGATCTCAGAATATGGAAAGATCTCCCATGCTTATAGATTGGCAGGATTAATATAGTAAAAATGGCCACCTTGCTGAAAGCAATATACAGATTCAATGCAATCCCCATGAAAATTTCAACTCAATTATTCAGAGTTAGAAAGAGAAATTCTCAAATTCACTTGGAATAACAAAAACCCCAGGATACCGAAAAATATTTTCAACAATAAAAGAACATCTGGGGGAATCACCATCCCTAACTTCATGCTGTACTAGAGAGCAATAGTGATTAAAAAAAAAAAACCTGCATGGTATTGGTACAGAGACAGGCAGGAAGATCAATGGAATAGAATTGAAGACCCAGAAATGAACCCACACACCTATGGTCACTTGATCCTTGACAAAGGAGCTAAAAACATTCAATGGAAAAAGGACAGCATTTTCAACAAATGATGCTGGTTCAACTGGAGGTCAGCATGTAGAAGAATGCAAATCGATCCATTCTTATCTTCTTGTACAAAGCTCAAGTCCAAGTGGATCAAGGACCACCACATAAAACCAGAGATACTGAAATTAATAGAAGAAAAAGTGGGTAAGAGCCTCCAACACATGAGGACAGGGGAAAAGTTCCTGAACAGAACACCAATGGCTTATGCTCTAAGATCAAGAATTGACAAATGGGACTTCATAAAACTGCAAAGCTTCTGTAAGGCAAAGGACACTGTCAATAGGACAAAACAGCAACCAACAGATTGGGAAAAGATCTTTACCAATCCTACATCCGATAGAAGGCTATTATCCAATATATGCAAAGAACTCATGAAATTAGACTCTAGACAATCAAGTAACCCTATTAAAAATGGGATACAGAGCTAAACAAAGAATTCTCAACTGAGAAAATGGTCAAAAAGTACCTAAAGAAATGTTCAACATCCTTAGTCATCAGGGAAATGCAAATCAAAACAACCCTGAGATTCCACCTTACACCGGTCAGAATGGCTAAGATCAAAAACTCAGATGACAGCAGATGCTGGAGAGGACGTGAAGAAAGAGTAACATTCCTTCATTGTTGGTGGGATTGTAAGCTGGTACAACCACTCTGGAAATCAGTCTGGTAGTTCCTCAGAAAACTGGACATAGTATTAACTGAGGACCCAGTTATACCACTCCTCGGTGTATACCCAAAAGATGCTCCAACATATAACAAAGACACATGCTCCACTATGTTTATAGCAGCCTTATTTATAATAGCCAGAAGCTGGAAAGAACTCAGATGTCCTTCAACAGAGGAATGGATACAGAAAATGTGGTACATTTACACAATGGGGTACTACTCAGCTATTAAAAACAATGAATTCATGAAGTTCTCAGGCAAATAGATGGAACTAGAAAATATCATCCTGAGTGAGGTAACCCAGTCACAAAGAACAGACATGGTATGCACTCACTGGTAAGTGGATATTAGCCCCAAAACTCACAATACCTAAGATGCAACTCACAGACCACATGAAGCTCAATAAGAAGGAAGACCAAAGTATGGATGCTTCGGTCCTTCTTAGAAGGAGTAACAAAATTCTCATGAGAGAAAGTATGGAGGCAAAGTGTAGAGCAGAGACTAGAGGAAGGGCCGTCTGGAGACTGCTCCACTTGAGTATCCATCCCCTGTGCAGTCACCAAATGTAGACACTGCTGTAGATGCCAGTAAGTGCATGCTGACAGGAGTCTGATATAGTGGTCTCCTTAGAGTTCTGTCTGAGCCTGACATACACAGATGTGGATGTTTGCGGCTAACCATTGAACTGATCATGGGGTCCCCAATGGAGGAGGTAGAGAGAAGACTGAAGGAGTTGAAGGGGTTTGTGGCCCCATGGGGAGAGCAACAATACCAACCAACCAGAGCTCCTGTGGTCTAATCCACAAGCATGGGAAAATGCTTTGAGGGACCTATGGCTCTAGCTGTATATGTAGTAGAGGATGGCCTTGTCAGGAATTTGAGGGCGAGGAGGTTCTTGGTTCTGTGAAGGTTGGATGCCCCAGTGTGGGGAAATTCGAGGGCGAAAAGAGGGGAATGGGTGGTTGGGTAGGGGCATATCCTCATAGAAGTAGCAGAAGTAGAGATAGGATAAGGGGTTTTTGGAGGATGGGGAAAGGGAATAACATAAGAAATGTAAACAAAATAGCCAATTAAAAAATTTTGGATGCCAAGGAACTTTCTGCTGAGTGCCTATGGCACCCTCCAACTAGGCATACCTATGCCTAAGTGAAAAGGAAGGATCCACTTACTGACATATGGCATGACCCTGATCAAGTATCTAATATGGGGAAGAGGGCATGTTTGTGTTTTTTTCTGCAGTATGCTGAAGGAGCCTGGTGGCTGCCAGAGCAACTGGTGAGACATGCTGATGCTGGGACAAAGAATGATGCTGACCTGTGAGCTCTCTGAGTGCCCTGACAATGGTGACTAGGAAGCTGTATTGGACATATGTTCCTGACTCACCTTTGCTTTCCTTATACCCCTGATGGGACAAGCTGCTTTGCCTTGAGTTTTTAGACCTTGTAGAACAGAGAATCAAAAAGAGAAGTTATAATGCCTCTTGTATTGTTATTAAATATGACCAGTTATTCAGACTCAATCATGTACTGGTCTAGAAATAATCCAATATTGGAAATATGAGTCTTCATTTGGAAGGCTCGATCTGGGCATTTTCAGAGTCATATTTGGAAGTTAGCTGCAGTTCTCTATGATATTATATTAAGAAGACATAAAGTTGGGACAGGATCTAGATTTCAAACAAGTGTTCATGCATAGGTTAAGGTTCTTTTGATTGTCAAGTTAAAATTACTTTTGTTTCTTCTACAGTATTTATTGTAAGTTTCATTGATTGTTCACTTTCTAATTGTGCTAGTGTGTTGAAGTATGTCTGTTACAGGGCTCTATCAACTAGCTTTTGTCTTATTTCTCTGTGTATTACAGAATTGTGGTTTTCTGAAAATTGCTTGCAAGTTCTGGAAGAAGTGAGTTAGGCTTTAAGCAAAATCAAGAGGGTAGTGGACTTTATTATTGCTGGTATAATAGCTTTAATTACATTAATCACTAGTACCACTGCTTCTGCAATTGCTTTGACACATAAAGTTAAGACAGCTACTTTTGTTAATAATTTAGCAAGAAAATGTTACTAATGTGTTGAGTATACAAATGCCCCAGTCCCATGGGTCATTGAACTGGGATCAGAAGACCTGGAAGAGAGAACTGGTGGACAGGGGACACAAAGAAGGAGCAACTTGTCTATAGGCTGATCAAACTGCTATTTTTACTTTTTCACACAGGGGTTATATGCACATAGAGGCAGGATGTGGGGAAGGGGATGATGCAGGAGCATAGGTGTTCAGGGGGAGTACAGATATCTTCCAGAACAGGGTATCGGCTGAGTGATGGTTCAGGGAACAGGGCACTATGACTCTGTCTATGAATCACTTGTTTCTTATCTAAGCTGGTACTATCCACCAAGGCTACCTATCTACAAGGTCTATGACTATCCAGGCTGGTAAATTTCCACCAAGGCTGCTTGTTTACAAGATCCTATAGCCATCTGTTCAGTGTTTTTCCACAGAGACTAGAACTTTGTGTTAGCAGGCTGACTTAGGCCTATGGCTGATTTTAGGCCTTCTCTGTATAAGCAAGGCTGACCCTGACATACAAGTGGATTTTGATAGGCATTTGGAACATTGGATTGATGCTCTTTATCCTACTCAAATTATTGGAAGGTGTTTCAGAGTTTTAAGAGTAAAGAGCCATCTTGAGTGTCATGCCAAATACCAATGAAGTTGTGTTACTTCTAAAATTTATAATGATAGTCATTATAATTAGGAAAAAGTTTAAAGACACTGGCAAGGTATTTCACATAATTCTAACACCTCTCTGGATGTTTTAACTTTGCATAGTAAGATTATCAATTTAAAGAATGCTGCTTTTCTAAGCTTTAATGATGCAGACACTGCTGATAAAATTATCCATGGCTTGAGGTCAGTATTTCCATTTTGGTCAAGCTTCAAGAATGGCATATATAGCTTGATCATGCTAGCCCTTGTTGTCCTGAGAATACTTTTATTGCTGCCCATCATGTGAAAGCTTGTCTTTAACAATGTCAACATGTTCGCAGGCAAGGTACATGACTTGAAACTGAAAATGGACCCCCAGACAGAGTTATTAAATTAACAGGCTGGCAAGCCAAGGACAGCTAAGATTCTGCACAGAGCCTTACCAACCTAAGACATAAGTGTATTGCTTTTGATAATGCATTTTCCACAATGGGTAAGGGAGGCATTCTTGTCAGAACAGCCTAAGACAGGATCAATCTTGTTAATGAAATAAAAAGGGGGGGGGAGAGAAAGAGAGCTTTTGGTAGAAATCTGACATTGTCCAAGGACAAGGAAATGGGCTGCTTGTCAGGCATCTGACATTAGGCTAGAACAAAGAAGTAATTTCAGGCAAGAATCTAAATCTTAGGCTAGAACAAAGAAGTAGGCTTCAGGCACAAAAATGACTTTGGGCTAGTACAGGGAAGTAGGCTCAGATACTTTGGTCATCCTGATAAGCCCTTAGAGACAGTGATCACAGGAGTGTTCATGGAATGAATTGTGTTTAATGTCTTGCTTGTTCCTTGACTGTTTGCATCTATTGTATTGCTAGTTCCTCAATTCAGAACTGACCTTAATACTTGAATGTAATTAAAATGGTATAAAAGCAAAAAGGAGGAGGAGGGATGAGATAGGAAGTTTATGGAGGGAAAACAGGGAAAGGGGATAACATCTGAAATGTAAATAAATGAAATATCCAATAAAATATAAACAGATTTCAATACCAACATATTACATATGTGCCAGGACTTAATGCTTTCTTTAAATTATCAAAATTCAAAAAAATTATCAGAATTCTCATCATTATCATCCCAAAATATTTCAAAAGCCTCAACATTGATAAATAAATATGAGATAATATTACAGGGTTGTAGGCTAAAAGCAATGCATAACGTTTTGTTATGGATACATGTAAATTTGAGTAAAATTATTAATGGAAAGGTAGGCTATGGCACTAGTAAGTTATCACATGTACTTCAGTAGCTTAAATACAGAAAATAGAAATTTTACAAGCCTTTGCTTCTTTCATGTACAGGCTGTTAATCACAACAAACCATCTTCTAATATTTTTGTAAATAAAATAAATGTATGAATACTGCATATTCAATTAATTATTTTCCCTTGTATAAAACCAGAGCCTTCTCCAAAAACAATGGCTTCTCTTTAGAGGGAAAGAGTAGTGTGTTAGCTTCAAGGACTTGTCAGAAATCAGCTTAGGGCTGGGGAGCTAAATAACGGTTTCAATAATCTAGAGCCTTCATATTACTTTGTCATATATCATGTACATTAAGAATCATGCTTTTATTTCCAAGAACTGAGAGGGGTTAAAGCAACAAAATTTATCTGCCTTTTCTCAGCAAGTGGAAGCCTAAGTGAAGGGCTTTTCTGTGTGATTCTGTTCTGTGCAAGGCTATTAGCCCAGGAATTCTGAACTCCTGTTGTTAGAAGTTTTAACTGAACCCTTCCCTTCACTTTCACAAGTGCTTTTTGTCTGTGGTTCCTTGTTTCTTATATGTGTTATGACAGGAAACTAAGCATTTGAACTGTTTCTTGGCAGAATTTTTGTCAGTTTCATCAGGAGACCCTTAATTATATCTGTAACCCTGCCTCTTTTGAAAAAAAAATTGTCATAGACAGGGAAGCATTTATTTAGAATCAGTTTTAGAGAGATACAGGCAGTCACATAAATTGTTTCAATTCTCTTATAGGCAGAAAATATTGGCCTGTACCTCTGAAAGTATGTGTATTATAAAAGCAACTTTTATTTACCTGATGTCATCCTGGAGGCTAAAGAAGCTCACCCTTTTAGGTCCTTCTGAACTCTGGCTGGCTCAATTCAGCTATTCTGGCTGAAATTCCTCTCTAAGCTGACTGATTCAATCTGAGTTTTCTCAGCTTCTCATCGAATTGCTCAATTTGGCCACAAACTCACTTTGACAATCTATTCTAATCTTCTGGTTGTTTCTCATTCTCTGGCTCATTCTGTCTTCACCTGTGTCTAGCTTGTTCTCTCTGTAAACTGCCTCTGTAAAACTGTCCCTATAGAAACTGCCTCTAAAATCACTGAACTGAACTGGGATGAACTCCACTCCACTGAGCTGCCTCTCAAATCACTGACTCAACCCAACTGACTGGCTCAACTGACAGACGAGCTCCACTGTACTGAACTCAACTAACTGACTGGAACTCAGAGATTAGCATACCTCTGTCTCTTGAGTGCTGGGATCAAAGGCCTGGACCTAAACTTTTCTTTACATGAAACTTGCTCTATACAAGGCTGGCCTTGAACTCAGAAATCTGCTTGCCTCTGTCTCCTGGGATTAAAAGCATGTCTGTATTTTAGCCTGGCCACACATACCTAGAAGGTCTTTGGATATGACCTCTTGCCAGAGCAGCTATGTTGCTAGATTAAGATTTCTCAACAGTGTAGAAGAAAAGGCACCACAATGAGCAAAAGAGAAAGCCTTCTAGAACAAGTTCCTGTAATCTGAGGACTTGCCCTCAAATTTATATTTCATTACCTTCCAATATCATGGGAAGAATTAAGCCTGCCTTCAGCATGCAGGCATTGGCTCATAGCCAATAGACAGACTCCAGTTATAGTCTCTAGTCAATATGTTGAAGACAAACCCGTGAAGAATAATAGCATAGCAGGTCAGCTATGGAAAATAAGCCATGAAAACTCAGCTTAAATGGGATGCATGTGAATGAGTTAAAATCATTTTCAGTGCTCAGAGTTGTTACTTGTTGCTATTTGCATAAATAATAAGAATGGGTTATGATATTAAACAAAAAAGAAATAGAAACAAAAATGAATTTTTATATATCTTAACAGGTAGGAAACAAAGCTTTAAAATATCGCATGCAAGTAAACATGGAGAACAGCAGTTATAAGCAGGAATACTCCGCAAGGAACACCAAAATCTATGCTTTTGTCCTAATACAAATGATCCTAAAGAGAAATTTGAGATCCTGCCCTGGCCAAACTGGGGTTAGGTCGCTGTGGGAGCCGTGCCTCAGGCTCCGCTGTCAGCCAGGGCTCGGGCTGGGGCCAGGGCCCCCGGAGATGGCCCTCCGGCCCTCAAAGGGCAACGGCTCCGCAGGCCGCTGGGACTCGGCGCAGGAAAGGCGGACTTTAATGTCAAAAGGAAAAAGAAGGTGGCGGAGATACACCAGGCTCTGAACAGTGATCCTGTTGAAGTGGCTGCTCTCCGACGAATGGCTATCAGTGAGGGAGGGCTCCTGATTGATGAGATCAGGTACCAAGTCTGGCCTAAGCTCCTCAATATCAGCTGCAGAGAGCCACCGACTGTGTCAAGGAAGGATCTTCGATTCATGAGCAAGGACTACCAACAAGTGCTGCTGGATACCAGGCGGTCTCTTCGGCTCTTCCCTCTTCCCGTGTCAGATGAGCAGAGAGAAGGGCTTCAAGGAAGAGCTAATCCATATCATCCTCCTCATCTTGAATCGAAACCCTCAGCGCCACTACTACCAGGGCTACCAGGACATCATGGTCACTTTTCTGCTGATGATGGGCGAGAGGCTGGCAACATCCCTGGTAGAAAAATTGTCTATCTCAGAGATTTCATGGATCCCACAATGGACAACACCAAGCACATCCTAAATTATCTGATGCCCATCACTGACCAAGTGAACCGAGAACTCCACGACTTCATGTAGAGTACTGAAGTGGGGACCATCTTTGCCCTCAGCTGGCTTACCACCTGGTTTGGACACTTCCTGTTGGACTTCAGGCACGTTATGAGGTTATACGACTTCTTCCTGGCCTGCCACCCACTCATGCCCATTTACTTTGCAGCTGTGATCATGCTGTATCTGGAGCAGGAAGTCCTAGACTGTGACTGTGACACGGCCTCTGTCCACCACCTGTTGTCCCAGATCCCTCAGGACCTGCCCTATGAGACGCTCATCAGCAGAGCAGGAGACCTCTTTGTTCAGTTTCCCCCTTCTGAACTTGCAAGGGAGGCGGCTGCTCAGCAGGCAGCCTCTACTTTCAAAGCCTTTGAGCTGGCATCAACTCAGCAGAGGCCAGACATGGTGCTGCGGCAGCGGCTTCGGGGGACTTCTGAGGCCTGAGGCTCGAACAAAAGATGTCCTGACCAAACCGAGGACCAACCGCTTTGTGAAACTGGCGGTGATGGGGCTAACGGTGGCCCTTGGAGCAGCTGCACTGGCAGTGGTGAAGAGTGCCCTGGAGTGGGCCCCCAAGTTCCAGCTGCAGCTGTTCCCCTAAAGTCATCCAGCAGCCACTTCCTCACCCCGGACACCAAGCTCTCCCCATTTCCAGAAAGAGGGTGAAGTTGCTGTGTTTAAAGTGTTTCTGTCAGGGGTGTTCTGTCTGCCACCCTTGGCAGCCTGTCTTTTGGCTTTGGTGGCTAGTGACACTGACTGGGCTTACCGAGCCTGAGAGCTTCCGGGCACCTCTCTCTCTCCTCCTGTTGGAAATGGGTCTGGAGCACCTGGCTACCCAACTCACTGCCTAGAAAGTTGGGTCCAGAGATGCCCTCCTTACAGTACCACGTGTCTTGAGTATCTTTAGACAAAGCAGGCAGGATGGTCCAGCCTTGGAATGAAAGCGAGGGGCGAGAACTCTAGCCTGGGAATCAGCTGGACCCTCTTAAAAGCGGCCCTATTAGCTGGTCAGAGCTGGGTTCTAATTGAATTTTTATGATCCCAGCCAGCCTAGAGCTCACATGCAGAGGAATGTTTATCACCAGGATAGTGTTGCCTGTGTCTCCCTGGTCTTTCTGCTCTACAAGCCACACGACAAACCTACAAAGATGTTTTTAATCCTGTTTTTATGATTGTGTACTACACCTCACATAGCAAGTACTCTTCACTTTAAAACAAACTACTGATGTGTGTGTGTACATCTGTGTGTGTACAGGCGCCCACAAACGGAGGCCACAGGTGGGCTTTGGGTTTCCCAGAGCCTGGTGTGGGTGCTGGGATCTGAATGCCAGTCCTCTGGTGAAGCAGCAGCCATGCTCTTAACTGCTGAGCCCTCTCTCCAGCCTCTTTCATAGTTCCTTCGTGAGAGAAGCTATCAGAGCATTGAGCTTCTACTGGGCTAACATTTATTCTTTCCTTTTTGTGGCGAATGGAACCCAGGACCTTTCACATGCAAAGCAAGTGTTCTACCACTGAGCAGACCCATCTGGGTTTTTTGTTGTTGTTGTTGTTGTTGTTTTGTTTTTTTAGTTTTGAGACAGGGTCTACCTAAATTATCCAGGCTGACCTTGAACTTTTGATCCTCCTGCCTCAGCTCCCAATTATCTGGGATGGCAGGATTGTACCTGAGATTACTCTCCCTGCTCAGTTTAGCCAAAGTTGTTTGTGAATACCCCCATACCCTACAGTGCCACTTCCTGTCTCACTTTTTCTTATTTTTCTCTAATTACCCACCTTGGCCTGTCTTTGTTGATCTCAGCTGCTGGTCTCAGGATGGGAATGTCCTTGGAAACTTGTCACCATGTAGAAGGGTTTGGCAGGAACCCCACACCACCAGCCTCACTATACCTGGGCTCCTCCAGGAGAGGTGTGGATCCATGGGATCACTCGGTCTTCCTAGGATGGCTTTGTTAAAGGTGAAGCCAGGTTTGTTTTATAGTAACTGGCTTGAAAACAAAAGTGCCTTTTGATGCTTTAGGGTGTGTAGTGGGAAGCTAGTATCCTAATCTTTCCTGGGCACTCTTCTCCAGTCCTGCCATGTCCACAACCCACATTTGTCCCCTGCCCATTTCCTTGTCCCCTGTGCCTATTGTATGCAGTGGGACACTCTGCATACTTGGCAGCCACGAAGCCAGAGCATATAGGTGTCCAGGCTGAGTTACACAAAGCACTTTAACTAAGTCAAGCTGGAGTGGTAATTCCTTCTCCGCACAGGAGCCCTGCCTGGGGTGAGTGATTCACTGGGATTCATTCAGGACAAAGGATGATTCCAGGAGCCAGAGTGATAAGGTGACAAATACTATCAGTCTACCATGGGAGCTTGTCATCTATGCCTCTAGCCTGCTTGAAGACTGTAGGAAACTTGCTGGCTGAGGGAGGGGCATGGGCTCAGGGTCCAAGCTACTATTCTGCATCCAAAGAAGCAGGTGGCACTGGCTTGTGCTGACCTGAGGAGTGGTTCTGTGCCCATAACAGGACTCCCCTAACACTGAAAAGAAAGCATTGTTAATTTCCCTTCAGGTATTTATTTACTCTGTAAAAAATATGTGTAGATGTTTTGTACAGAGCCCTGCATGAAATAAATGCCCTTATGTAATTCCTAAAAAAAAAATAGAAATAAATAAATTTAAGCTATATAAAAACTGAGTAGCTAAAGAGGAGGGGGTAAATCTTTATATAAACAAATATCTTATAAAATATGGAGTTTACAGTGTATACCAAACTAAAACACAGCAGGAGAGTAGAGCTTATAAGTTGATACACAGATACATTGAATACCTTTTTCATTGTCCAGGAAATGGGTAAAACTACCATGCAATATTCAAGCATGATGAGAGAAACTACTTTATGCAGGAGAATCACTAATGGACAAACACTCTTAAGTGTTTACCTACCACAATAACAAACTATGCAAATATAATGTTAAAAATACCCAACTTCACAAAAGCCCCAAAGCTAGTTGAGGAGGAGGAGCAGAGGAAGTACATGTGGAACAAAGAGGTGGATGTCTCATCTCAAGTCTTATGACGATAATCAGTATACACAGATCATAGGTTCCACTTACATACATGACCAAGGACAGAACAAAATCTAATCCAGCTATACGTCACTTACAAAAGTCACACACACACACACACACACACACACACACACACACACACTAAAATCAAGGCTGCACAAAAGGTTAAAGTGAAAGCCATAAAAAGATATACCATAGTATTTATTCAAAGCTATAGCATAACTGTGCTTTTAGTGACTTTATTTGGTTCCTTTATCTACCTCCTTACTCCAGCTTTCCAATTCCATAACACTAGGTAGGAGAGAAGGAAGGTTAGAGGGGCAAGGCAGCCAGTATGGATCTCAATAGACTACTTCTTGTTAATTAGAGGCATGTCCCTTGTACCTTGGGGCAAGCCCAATTTTCATTGTCAGGTTATTTCTAACCAACAACCCGGCAACCCGGCAACCCGGCAACCCGGCAACCCGGCAACCCGGCAACCCGGCAACCCGGCAACCCGGCAACCCGGCAACCCAGCAACAACAGAAACAACAGCAATGAGGGAGGGGGTAGGTAGGGAGTGCAGCAACAACAACAGCAGCAGCCTCTGGGGGCTCTGGCAGTTTTATACTTTCAAGAGTCCCCAGAACTCCAAACATAAACTATCTCAGCTGGCAAAGTCTTGCCTCTGCCAGAGCATGAGACAAATTATAGTTAGCTGCTGTGGACAATCTGAAACAGCGCCATATCCCACACCCAGGATTAAAACAAAAAACTTATTAACATAACATGTCTGTGTTTTTAAAGAAACCAAAATTCTTATTACACTATAGGACAAAACTAGAAATAAACAAAAAAATACTACAAGAAAAGAGACAGGTTTTGTAATAATGTTTCAATTCATTAAGTGGAAGTAATAGCCTCAAATTTTAGGTAGGTAATACACTTCAAAATGTGAGAAGTAGAAAGTAATAGAGTCAAAAGACAAAATTGATAAATTCATAGTATTATGAGTCTTTTCTTTGGGGGCAATAATTTTGTGTATTGAGTTTCTTAGTGAGCTTTTAAAAATAAGACAAGAGGAAACACTTGTTGATTACTTGGCCTTGTATTCATGCCACAATGTTTGTGTGAAAATCAGAGGATGACTTGAAGGTGTTGGTTCTCTCTCCACTATGTGAGCCCCGGGGTGAAAACTCAAGGGTAGTGTCAAGTAATTTTACCTGCTGAGCCACCTCACCAGCTCTAGTATGAGATGTTTTGATGACATGATGTCAACAGGTAACAAAACAAGCAAGTCAAAATACATCAGAAAAATATAAAAAGACTTGATCAGCATGATTGTCATACTTTATGTGACACATGTAGAACTCTCAATACAACAGAAGAAAACATTTTTTAAAGTACAAAAAATTATGCAAATTAGAATATCTTGCTAGGAAACTTAATCAGCTTTATTTTTATAAATATTTCTAATCTAGTGATAGGTAAGTTATTTGTTTTGTAGCTGTCAGCCGTTCATTGTCAAACTGTAAACATGTACATATTCCCATGAAAAATGCAAAAACATTTATTTTGCCTCAAGACTAGCCATATCTTAGTTTGTTTTTAGTTTATCTGAGAATTTCATACATTTGTACACTGTGTTTACATCATTTCCACCCCTTACTGTTCCCTTCTAACTCCTCCATATCACCCCCTCTTTAGTTCATGACCTCTTTTCTAATAATATTTGATATTTACACAATACACTAATTAGCATTGTGTTTATTTGCATGTGTTCAGGGTTGACCACTTAGCCTTGCTGATTGCTCCTAAAATACTTCTCTCTCCTTCAGCAGCTACTGGCTACCTATAGCTGTGTTTCTCAGCCTTCCTAATACTGAGGCCCTTTAGTACAGTTCTGCATGCTGTGGTGACCCAACCACAAAATTATTCTCATTGCTATTTCATAACCATAATTTTTCTGTATTTTTGAAGATAGAGACTTTCTAAAGGGGGTCACAGTTCACAAGTTGAGAACTGCCAACTGATAGCTATCCATCTATAGTGGGACCTTGGGAAATTTTTCTCTATCCATGTTAACCTCTTGACTGGTGTGATCTTTGCAGGTCTTACGCAAACAATGTTGTCATTTAGAATTCGGGGGTGCATCTACTCTGTCTGATTCAGAAGACAATATTTCTTAGCAGTTGTGCCAGTCTTCAGGCTGTTACAATGTTTTCACCTTCTCTTCCATGATGTTCTCTGAGCCATAGGTGGAGGAGTTATGATAGAGATGTCTCATTAGAAGCTGGGCACCCCACAGTCACATGGTCTCTGCATTTTGACCAGCTATTGTTCTCTTTAATAGGCTACCTCTGCTACAAGACAAATTTCTCTTGAGAGGGAAAACAGCACTTATCCATGGATATAAGAATAAGTATTTTCAAGGCAGGTAGAAACCACATGACTTTTGTAACATGGCAGTAGTGTGTTCTGTTTTAAGGCCCATGATCTTTCTGGAGGGTAAAGCTAATAAAGAAGTACAGAGAATGAGGAGAAATAAACAACACTACTGATGTTTGAAAAAGCAGTAGAGAAATCTATCATTTTACAAGCTTTCTTATATATGCATATACTATATACATAAATATATGCATACATATTTATGGCCACAACAGTGACCACACTGGCATATATATATTTAACCTAATTTATTAACCTAAATGGTGGAATAATGCTTATACCAGGAATCATAGACTAGGGAATAGGCAAGGAATATTAGCCTTCAAGTTGTTGGTCAGATGTTCCAAGAGACTCCCAAGTAATTTTATTACCATTGCTCTTGGTTACCTACCACAACCTCATTACTGAACACAGCACATCTCAGGGCTTGGAGAACTACTCTGGTAACCTCTCAGGGTGTTGGAAGGTGCTACTCAGCTCTGAAGCTTGAGAACCACAACAGTGACCACATTGGCGCAATAACCCAATGATTTGGGCTTTTTGAGATATGGTTTCACACTGGAGCTCAAGCTGGCCTGGGATTCAGGGTGTATCCCAGGTTTGCCCCAGACTGACGTCAGTCTTTCTACCTCAGCTCCCAAATATCTGGATTACCAGTGTGATCCACCATGCCCGAGTAGGAGTCTTTGTCTTTGAGAATATGGGGTCATTTATCAAGATACAAGGTACAACTTAGGAAATAACTTGGGGGGGGGCATTGTTGTATTTTGTTTTCTAGGTTTAGGGTTTTTGTTGTTACAATGATCCTTTGAGAAAGAGTTTAAAGTTTCATGAGTAGGAAGGAAAAGAGGACTGGAAGGACTTGAGGGAAGGGGAAGAACACAATGAAAATATATTTAAATTTAAAATGCTTTAAATAACAAATTATAACAATAATCAGAAGAAATAAAAAATATCTTATATTTGAATGATATCCTTGAATTGTCATCACTCAGTTGGGTGTGGGGTCTGTTACTTTACTTAGATATAAACCATGGGTAGGCAAGAAGAAGCAGTTTAATTTTACTATTTTAGCTCCCTATCTATCTGGCTGTATCTTCTGTCTGTCATCTTCTATCTATCATCTATCTATTTGTCTATCTGTCTGTCTACTATCTATCTATCTATCTATCTATCTATCTATCTATCTATCTATCTATCTATCTATCTATCTATCTCAGTGTTGGCCCTGAAATCTTGTCTGTTCTGTGGAACAATTCTAGCAACTGGGGCCTGATGGTTCTCTTCTCTGTCTCTGTATACCTTTAAAAAAACATCTCTCCAATCTTTCTACTTTTGCTTCCCTTCCTCTTGTCCTGGCCATTCACACACTGTTCAGTCGAGTACAGTTGTTAGGCAATTGGGGCTGATGCATTCCACTCTGCAGTGGCCATGGGGAGGATAGCTTGGGCTAGCTGCTCCTGTCAGGAAAATAAATGATAAGCTAAGGTGTGAGCTGAGGCACCTATCAAGCTACCCAAAAACTGGGCATCCAGAAGTGGCTGGAATCACCCCCAGCACAGGTGTCCATTAACTTAGTGGGATTGACAAGGGGCAGGTTGGATACTCACGTGCGGATGGGATGCCTAGCAGGTATGTAATCCATAGTGAAAGGTGTTTCAACTGCCAAGCACCAGTCACCAACAGATTATATGTTCAGAATCTGGGTCATAGGCTTGAAAACTGAATGCCTGAGGATGGTGATATAGTCCAATTGATAGGTAACTGCTTAGCATGCATAAACGGGGAGCGGTGGTGCACACTAGTAATCCCAGCACTTGGGAGGTGGAAGCAGGTAGATCATGAGTTCAAGGTTCTCATCAGCCAAGTAGAACTATAGAGTTCGAGAATACATTGGATTACACAAGACCTTTCCCCACTCCTGTTCCCTACTGCCACCACAAAGACAAAAGGAAAGAAGAGAAAAGTAAAAGACAACCTGAGTGCTGGAGGGAAGCTGGGATGCTAAGAGCGCAGTGTGAGAGAACGAGAACGGCTTGCAGGCAGGAGCGAGCCACCGGTACCTCTTCTGCTATGAAGTAGCCAAGACCCAGACAGGTTTGGCAGTGCCTAAAACCATCATCATTCTCTGCTACTTCTAGTATTTCTTTCTGTTACTGGCTTCTTCCTTATTACTGAAAGTGGGCAAGAAAAGATGATCACCCTACAGAATCCTTTATTGGGCCAAAGTTTGCAACACTAGAGAATGTAGCATAGAAGCGTGTCTCCTTGATGATTCTGAGTGTAAACAATGTGCTTATATATCCAGGGAATTCTAGTGTGTTTTATTTACATGTTTGTTTCCTAATAGAGAACAGCATTGTAGAGCTGGATTGGGGAGGTAGGGAAAATCTAGGAGGAGATGAGGCAGGGGAAGCCTTGATCAGAATACAGAATATATTTTATGAGAACATTTTATTTTCAATAAAAATACATTTAATGGAAAAGGGGGGCATGGGATAGGGGTTTTCTGGGGAAGGGAAATGGGGAAAGGGATTGGCATCTGAAATGTAAATAAAATATTCAATAAAAAAATAAAATAAAAGAACTTACCTTTTAATTACAGAAAAAAATACATTTAATACTAAAAAAAAAACCCAAACTGTTTCTCTACTAGACCACTGGAGAAAATGCTTCCTCTCTGGAGAAGCTGGATGCAGTAGGGTCATCTAGAGTTCATTACAGACTGCTAGCAAACACTCTGGTAGGAATAGCTGCTAACAACTCTCATTGGATCTGTGCCTTCAGAGGCCTAGGAAATCAACTGCAGTCTTTTGCAGATTTGTCTCAAAGCATCCCTGGATTATAGTTCAAGATAGTTGATGCTGGCATAAGGGTAGTCCAGCTGGTTGCTAGATTGATAGTCCTTTTGCTCGCGGCAGCCCAGGCAGCAAGAGAAGTCAGTTGCTGCTAATTAGGAAAACAGGTTGCTCCATCCCCAGCTCTTCTTTGCTTGTTTACAGGAATATAAGCATCAGACATAGGCTTACAATATAGACCTTAAAAGTTTATCATTAATAGTGACAGTGATTTTTTTTTTTTACAAAGAATTGATATGTATGGTTATTTTGCCTACATGTATGTCTGTGCACAGACATACCTTATGCTTGCATACCTCATGCCAGAAGAGGCCAAAAGATGGCATTGGATGCCCTGGACTGCAATTAGAAATGATTGTGAGCTGCCAAGTAGGTTCTGGGAATTGAACTTGGGTCCTCTGGAAGACCAACCAGTACTTTTAAACATAGAGCCATCTCTGCAGCCCCACTGACAGTTATTTTAACAGTACTTAACACTGACCCAATAACCAAGAAGAGATGGGTCACTTTCTTTGTCTTCACCAAGCAGTTATTAATTTAGCAGACTATTATATGTTATGTCAATATCAATAATTTTTTTTCCAGTTTTAAATTCTATTTTCATTTCCCTACAGGTTCTGTTCAGGTTGTCAGCTTGTATAATTTTCCTGCTCTTTGGATATTGGCTACTGTACTCAAGCCTTGCACAGTACAACTGAGAGGCCAAAGCTACTCCATCTTGGGAGCAGCCTCCATCGTAAAAGGAAAAAAAAAAGCCTGAGAACTTGACTTATAGCAGAACCCAAGCTGCACCTAAGTACCAGGAAGGACCCCACAGATTGTCCTTGGCCAGAGTTACTCCCTGGCTACTTCTTAGCAACAGTTAATCAAAGATTAGTCTGATTGTTTCAGATGTATTTTCAGACCCTTTGTGACTGTGTACGGTCTTGCTTCAGAGCACCCACCTGTGGGCTTACAGTAGTCATTCAGTTAGATGCTTGCCAGGGTGGGCACCTCCTCGCTTGCTTCCATTTTCTATAAAACCTTGTCCAGATGAGAGTTCTGGGCCGCTTCACCAAACCGTCCTGTGGGTAGAGTTTGTAATAAAGAGACCTTAATGTGATTACATTGCGGTCGGCTCCTTGGTGGCCTTTTGAGATTCATGAAAACTTCCTGGTACAACCCTACCTCCATGCCTTTTAAATATCTGGTCCCAGTATGACAAACTGAATTTTGTTCCACTGCACATAATCATTACTATAGAAGAGTTGCAAAGTCATACAATTTTTCTAATACTCAAACTAATTATCAGAAGCAGAACACTAATTTTTAAATTACCTGACTCAAGGAGAACATGAATAAACAATGGAGGACAAAGTAGAGAATATAAATGGAACAGGAAGAGGCTGTGCTGAGATAGGCTTTCTTCCATTTCAAAATCACTACTCACTAATGGCAGTGTGGGAGGAGAAATGTCCTGATGATGAAGATTGCTATGCTACAGAATTAGTCTTTGGAGTATTGAAAAGGGAAAGATTGTAACCTTGACTGTAAACTGGAGTCAGAAGGAGAGATTTTTTTTATTGGATATTTTATTTATTTAAATTTCGAATGCTATCTCCTTTCCTAGTTTCCCCTCTGGAAATGCCCTATCCTATTCCCCTTCCCCCTGCCTCTATGAGAGAACTCCCCCACCCACCCACCCACTCCCACCTCCTTACCCTGGCATTCCCCTACACTGGGACATCAAGCCTTCATGGGACCAAGGTCCGAAGGAGAGAGATTTTTTAAAGGCCTGTTCTAGGGATGAAGAGATGGCTCAGTGTTTAACAGTACTTGATTCTCTAGCGGAGGACACAGGTTCTTAGTGTACCCAGGTGTACGCTACTTCACAACAGACTGTTTCCAGTACCAGGGGATCAGAGACACTCTTTTGGTCTCTGGTGGCACCAGCATGTATACATATGGTCCACAAACCATGGGAGCAAAACAACCAAACATAAAATACAATAAATATTTAAGAGCTATTCTAAATCCTACTTCCTAAAATTCTGTATCGGTAGTTTTTTAAAAATATTTTTCCTGGATGAATGATTATACCATGTAGTCAGGGTTGAGACCCCATGGTACCAAGAGTTTTCTGCTTCCTGATGTCATTAAAATAATGTCTATTTATACGTGTTATTGATTGACTCTAACATACAACACACACACACACACACACACACACACACACACACATATATATATATATATATATATATATATACACACACACACACACAGACACACACACACACACACACACACAGACACACACACACACACACACACACAGAGACACAGACACACACACACACACACACACACACACACACACACACACACACATCTTCAGACAAGCAGGCTCAACCAGGACTAAACCTTCCCTGGAAACATTTGTTCCTCTGTGATGATGAGGCTTTTAAAGCATTTTTAGGGGAGACATTATAGTTCAAAGCTGTAGGAGTAGTGGTAAACTATACAGGATATTTAGATCAAAGTTCAAATGAAATCAAAGAAATAAAATAACTGAAATTATGATTTAGAGGGAAGAAGTAAGGGCAAGAAAGTTTGATGATCGAAAATGAAACGCTTTTGAGGTCAGCATGTAAGGCAGGTGTTAGCCTACTATTATTAATTGGTTCTTTGCTTTATGTTTTGATATAAGTGAGTAAAGACAGGCGAGTACAAAGCCTAGAATAGGATAGCATGGTTGGCATATCAGGTAAGAGAAATGAAATAGACACTGCGGAGGCTGGAGGGGAAGGACAGGATAAAGCAAAGCTTTCTACCTAGGCTGATCCTTCTCCTTGAGTTTCAGGAGACATCTATTTGGATCCTTTCCTGTCCCCTTCTCTGTCACAAATTGTACTATGACTTAGTATCTGTTCATGTAGAAAGGGGCAAAATGACATTTATGCCTCCAGCAAGTCCTGCATGTTCACACAGTATAAATACATGATTAAAAATAAAATATGTTAAGAAAATAAAAAAAAATGAGCACATCTTTGCCTAAGATTTACAGCTTTACCCAAATCTTCATTTGTGTGTATCTTTGTCCCTCATGCTTTTAATTTTTCTAAAAAAAAAGTTATAAAAAGCTTTTAAAATGATTGTAACTAAAACTATTTTATGAATATTGTATTCTCTATTTCATACATACATTATACATTTTAAATAAATAACAAGATTCAGGGTATTTTTTTTCCTTTGAAGAGAAAAAAAAAAAACCTTCCCTTTTCTCAGTTAGTCTCTTGATTTTGAGTGGCAAGAAATGCTTTGACTTAGACTATACAATCTGACCCCATTTGCCCATGGTAGTTCTATATTATCCTGAAGGGAGCCACTAACCAATTGGAAAAATAAGTGTGCTGTATGACTTAGTTCAGTTCTCTTCCAGGAAAAGAACAGGTGCGAGGAGATCCTTTCAGCCTCACTCAGCACTTAATTTTTTGTGATTCTTCCACCATGCCTTATGAAGGACATTTTTCGGTGCTTTGGAAGAGATGGAGCAATGTATTTACAAGTATAAAATGGGTTCATTATGTTGAATCATTCTGCTCAACAAAAATCTGCAGCTTTATGAAAGGAAATCAGTTATTGTCAAAGTTTATATGCTAATGACCCTCTTCATAGTCAAGGCACACTTAAAATTCTTATTCATAGGCCAGATGAGGACTTAGAAATACTGAATTTTAAAACAAAGTGCTGTTTTCCTTTTTTTCTTTTGAGAAAGAAGACTGAACTTGAACAAAATGCACATTTGTGTCATAGCCCCCATACAATGGAACCCCGGTTTCAATCGTGTATGCTTCTATAATGCAGGCTGCAGCACATATTTCAAAATGCATAATCAAAGAGTAGCATACCTAGACTGACTTCAGTTCATATTAACAGGCCTGGTAGATTTCCATCCTAACTAGCATCATTGTGTCCTATCTTTTATAGATAATGATAGAGATACTGATCGCTGTGCTGAGGAAACATGGTTAATCTCACTTCTGATTTCTCAATGAACAATGTAAGGTAAAATTTGGGGAAGTGTGTTGACTGAAATGCTCAAGTCACCAAGGATCTTCCACACATAGCCATAGAGAGGACTTGAAAAATAATACAAGCTCTTTAGGAAGTCTTTTTTTCTGTCTGGTATAGAGATAAGAGTCTGATCTCTATTTTCATCCCTGATTAATTCTTGGTGTAATGGAGGATTTAGACCTTCAAGATTGTCAGGTATTGTTGCTTTTCACTGGGATCACCTCTCCCAGATTCATTGACTTTTTGGCTATTTCTTTTAGGAATCGCCATAAAACGTGGAAAGGTAAAGGTTTTCTGATTCTATAGGTGTTTTATTAGGCCCCTGCTGGTCTCCGTTTCCAGTGAGGTTCTTGGGGAATATGGGATTATCTGATGATTAGCTGATAAACTTAGCTCTGCTTTGTTGTCTTTTCAAATACTCATCTATTTTGCAGCCCTTAAGCTCTAAAACATTTAGGATGTTTTTCCAAAAGTAAAAGAATACAACCATTGATATGGTAAACAAAAATAAATGTAAAAAGGGTCACCCTTTCATGTCATATACTTGGGATGTAAAAGGCCCATTTAAGGCCCATCCTCCAGAGATTATATCTCAGGTTAATATTAAATGAATCATTCATTTTCAGATAGAGCATACCATGTTATGACTCCTCCCTGAAGAGGAACAAGAGGAAGAAGCAGTATAAAAATCTGACCGTGTGTCATCTTCTATTTACATAGTCGGAAACAAATTTCAGTGTGACTGTTCAGCAGAGTAACCTTTTCTGGCACAAAGTTGAATTCATGAGAATCTTATTGAAAAATTCATTTCAGTACCCGATTCTGGTGGCCTGCTATGTTCTCACTGTATTCTAGATTTTAAAGAGTGGGAGGCGTTAGGAGGGGATGTTGGCGTGGGCTGAATCTTGGAGGAAGGATAGGACAGTAACCAGAGGAAGGAAGGCAGAATAGGAGCACAGAAGGCTAATGATAGGAGCAAGTGTCTGGAGGACTAGGAAGGCTCGGCACGTGTGAACAAGTACAGCTGCTTCAGCCTGGCACAGTGGCACATACTTAAAGTCTTCAGAAAAGCAGGAGAATTGTTCGAGCCCAGGAGGAACATAGCAACATTCTATCTTCAAAAGTGAGGGAATATTTAAATTTTACGAAAGAGAGGAATGGCAGTTACAGAGATTTAAATTTTGGACACACACACACACACACACACACACACACACACACACACACACACACGTTTCCACATAGTTTATACTCAGACATACGCACACAGATAGAATAAAATAACGTACAAAGAGGGATAAACATTAATGGCTGTCGGGAGGTGAAAAGATGGAAAGTTTTGCTTTGTTCCTAAGAACTAAGTAACATGGGATTATAAATTTGTAGTGGTGAGTACTGAGATTTGTACGATTTCTCTAGAAGGCCTCATAATTTCTGCCCTGGGGCAGGTGGAGAGTGGAGGCCTTTTACTTTGGAATGTTTCCGTGCAGTGTGATGAAGTGACGGCAAAAGATAGTGAAAACCAAAGGACAACACCAGGAAGAAGTTGTGTAACTGCGCCTGGTCAGGTCAGCTATGGGCAGCAGAAAGCCTTGCCACATATAGATTTTAAAGAAGAGTTGGTTTTTTGTCATATGTGCCCTCCCCCAGCCTTGAGCAGGTCAGAAAGATCTTGTTTGCTTGTTTCCACAGGGGAGCTTAACAACCCACGCGGAGTCATCCCACCCTGGCTGAAGGTACAACTTCCTACAGGAACTTAGAAGAATAGACTGCTTGCCTTGGGACGTAATCCAGCTGAAACAAAGGATGGGGTCAGTGGGGCTTTCTCTATATATACAAGAGCGGAATGTTATTCTTTGAGCCTTGATTAGAAACTTTGTCGTGGCTTCATGCTTCTCTTGCCTCTCCGTTTCTTTTTCATTTCCAGCCTCTCTTTCAGGTGAACCTAGTTTGTCCATGGCTGCTGGGCAGCTACGGTCATATGACAAAAATCCTGAAAAAGGGACCTAGGTCATACCGCAACTCTGCGGTATCCTTATTGTTACATCACTTTCTTCTTCTTCCTCCTCCTCCTTGTTATGTGGCTTGGATGTTTGTAGTTGCATTACCAGCTCTTGGACAAGGGCATTGTCCCTCCTGACTTCTGAACAGGGAGGAGGAAGGAGGAGTCCAGGGCTTTCTCTTAAGGAGGAAGGGGGGCTTTTCACAGGCCCTTCCCTAACCTCTTTTGACAGAGCCATGTCACGTCGCCTCCTTTGTTGCCAAGGAGAAATTCAGGTTTTATGTTTCTAGATACTCTAGTAAAGAGGTACCAGAAGGAAAAGTTCAATAATTGGGGTTAATAGTGCAGAGTGTCTGTTAGAGAAGTGACTCCTAGGAATCGACATTTCAAGAAAAAGAAGGAACTAAAGATAGAAACTTATAGTAAAGTAAATGAAAGGACTTGGGCTGTTTGAAGAAGGAACATATCTTACAGACAAATTTGATTTATAGACACAAAGGGGGAAAACTAGAGGCTTTATTTATCATCTATCACATTGTCTGTTTTCTTGAATAATTATTGAAATTCATGATTCTGGAAACTCTACCTGCTTCATATAGATGGGCAATAAATGTCCACAACTCAGCTTATCTTAAATCAGTTAAAATAGATAGTTTAAAATATCAGGAATGCTGGCTACTTTTAGCCCTAACACTTGTCAGGCAAAGGTAGGTGGGTCTTTGCAAGTTCAAGATCAGCCTTGTCTGTAGCATGAATTTCAAGCCAGCTGGGCTACATAGTGAGACTCTGTCTTAAAAAAAAAAGTCAGGAATAGACTATGGAGAAATTGCTCAGTGGTTAAGAATACGTGTTGCTTTTGCAAAGGACACAGTTCCCAGCATCCATATGGCAATTAACAGTTATCTGGAACTCCAGAGTATCTGAGGCCTTCATCTGGCTTCCAACTGACACTACAAATTCACAGTGCATAGACATGCATGCAAGCAAAATACCATACACATAAAATAAAAATAAAATTTAATAAGAGGTCTATGATGGTAGTAATAAATATGGGTAAACATGCAACACTTAGAATTTCATATGGTGGGCTGGAGAGATGGCTCAGCCATTAAAGGCTAGGCTCACAACCAAAAATATAAGAATTTCATATGGTTCAGGTTTTTTTTTCATGTTGACTTGCTAGTTCTAGTAGCATTGGGTTTTTATCATTTATTTAATGTTACTTTCCCTCACCTCTCCCTAGTCACATAAGAAAGTACAAAGTACAAATTCATCATTGAATTGTTTGGTTACGTGTGCCTGGCTTAAACAAACAAGGTAGAGCTTTGGTAAATCTCAGGCACACAGTGGTGGCATTGAGGGAAGAGAGCTTTTTGTATATTAAATAATCCTTAACACAGCTAAAACAAGTGACATCAAGTCTAGTGTCCTCAAAGCTGTGACTATCAATGGTTTTCCTGACTGGTTGTCCTCATCCAGAGCTCACATATCTCCATCTGTGACATCGGAGATTATCTTCTTCCATCTGCTTTTTCTTTTTTTCTCCCTTTCTAGTTAGCGCTAGATGGATGTAGGATTAGAAGAGGAGAAAACTGGGGCCCTAAGCCTACAGTCTGGATGAGGGAGTTTCTCAATGATATTCTCAAATACCACAAGGATGCTGTTACCAAGTTATGGGACCTGATGAGGAATATAACTCCCTTACCAGTTGTTCAGTGATGAACCAGCACAGAAACCATGCGAAACAGAAGAGGTTTAAGCTCAATGATATCTCTTTATGCAGCTTAACAAATTTTCCTTTGAAAGTGGCTTTCTTTCCAGTGACACTTTTCATGCTACTGTGTTAAAAAATGCCACCGTCTCAGGCTTTTTATTAACTTGTCAATGCATCCAAAGTGTTTTACAGAACCTCCACGGGGATTTTCTTGTCTATTAAACCTCCACGGTGCCACATCGACTTCTCTCCCTAATTAACAGTGACAGGTTCTTTTTAGTGGAAATATCCCACTCTCGCAGTACAAGAGGGAGCAGGTGGGTGGAAATGGATTTGGATCATTTGCTACACAAGCAAAGGGAAGTGAACAGTGCTAATAACAACCATCTGGCTGCAGAGAGGATATTGAGCAAAGGGCCCCAGACAGGGAAGTCAGACAAATCAACAGTGGATTGAAGTGACACAGGCTCTTAGAACTGAACGATGTTGGAGTGAGATTGTTCTCCACCTTGAGACCACATTGCTGAGTCCACAATGCTGGTCTGTCTATATTTCCAGTATATGAGACTGTTCTGGGAGCTTTGGCATTACCCTATGGACCCATTACTCATACTCCTATGCCTTAGGAGTCTGTTAGAAGTTATTGTTTATTTGTTTTTGAGCAATCCCTGTAGTTTGTTTTCTTCCTAGATTCCATTGGTCTGTATAGTCCTGAACTGAATTGTAGATACCATTTGAGTTCCTGCCTTCTTCACCATGTCAATAGATCCAGATTCCAGGGGATCATGAATCTATCTCAAGTTCACTACAAGTCTACTAATATAACCAAAGACATGGCTCAGATTCATAGAACATCCATAAAAGGATGCCAAAAAATTGCCAAGTGGCTGTAGCATGATTTGAGAGGATGCACCCTGTCTATCACCCAGATATTTATGTGGAAAGCTTGTTAGAACATCTGAAGTCCATGCTATTAGAGTAAAGAGTCTGTTCAGCAACTTCCAGGGTTCAAATCAAAGAAAGAATCCTTTGCAACTTTCCCTCAAAGTTTCAATAGCATCCAAGCATAATATTCAAGTATCGAGTGTTTTTGGACTTCCAGTTTTACACGTGGCATGTGTAGATCTTGAAAGTTTCCAGACCCATCTTGATGACAAGAAAACACAACCTCCAAAAAGAATCACCAGTCATTTGATCTATTACAGAGCTGAGATGCTTAGGGGAGTAATACCGTGAGACTTGGAGAGTCACAGCCCAGCAACAGAAACAAGCCATGCCATGCAGTGGGAAGAACATTTAAATAGGGATTTTGAGAACTTTCTGGAAGCTGGTTGTAGGCTAGTACTGATACAGCCTTCTGGGGAGGTGTACTAGTGAGGACACTTGTATTTTCTTATGTATGTGATTCCACTGTAGCTGTCTTCAGACACACCAGAAGGGAGCATCAGATCCCATTACAGATGGTTGTGAGCCACCATGTGGTTGCTGGGAATTGAACTCAGGACCTCTGGAAGAGCAATCAGTGCTCTTAACCACTGAGACATGTCTTGAGCCCTTGTATTTTCTTTTTTTTTTTTTAATTAATGTATTCATTTCTATAAGTGTTCTCTTTGCGTGTATGTCTACATTACAGAAGAGGGCATCAAATCCTATTGTAGATGATTGTGAGCCACCATGTGATTGTTTGGAATTGAACTCAGGACCCCTGGAAGAACAGTCAGTGCTCTTAACCACTGAGTCATCTCTCCAACCCAATGCTTGTATTTTCTTAGAAGGCCAAAAAAAAAAAAAAAAAGACAGACAAGGCTTATTGTATAACTCAGTGTTAGTGTTCTTACCTCATATGCATGAAACCCCAGGTGTCATCCCTAGCACTACAAACAAACAAACATTAAATAAGTAAACAACTACCTTAAAAGATTTCATAAGCTCTGATGCCCACAGTTATAGATAACATCAAACACAACCCAACTCCTAACCAGATTAACATGGAATTTATAAATAAAGGGCCATGTTTCTATTAGCTAGTATAATGTGTTTGACTTTTAATAAATAATTCAAACCATTTTTTAAAAGAAGTGAAAATCAGTTTAGACTCTGGCTGTGGTAGGACCTTGGGCCCAGACAAGGTTCTCAGTAGCAGCTTGGACCTAGACATCCATATCAAGGCCTGTGGTCCCACCACAGCAGCCAGTGTCTGTATTGATGTCTGTGGCCTACGTTGATAAAAGACCATGTGAATGTCTGTGATCTAGGCTGCAGCCTGAAGCCATGTTGATGTCCATGGTGTGTGTGTGGGGAATTGATGTCAATAGCTTGTGCTGCCACCCAAGACTATGGTTCAGGCTGCTTCTGAGGGTCTCGTCTGGGTCTGTGGTCCTATTGCAGCTGTGGGTTGTATTTATGGTCTGTACTATTGCCAGAAACCATGTGCAAGCCCACGATCCTCATTCCTGCTGACTGTAAAGAGCAAAGGAGCCAATTTCATAGTGACATCGATGATCTCAGATGCACAGTTGAGAAAGAGGGACACAAAGAGCTTCTGTGACATCCTTTACTCCTACCTCCTCCCACCCCACCCCCAAAAGTAGCAGTCTAAACAGGAAGCCATTGAAGAGAAGCCTTAAAAAGTGTGATAGAGAAGCTGAAGTTAGCGCTCCACAATTAGTGGCTGCTGGCAAGGATACAGGAGGGGAAGGACTCGGTTCTATTTAAGGGTCAGGTCACTCAGAGTGTGACCATGCTCCAGTGAGTATAAGGACAACACAAATTAGACTTGCTTTTTAATTTTTCTTTGTTTAGTTTTAATTTTTAGTCTTGTAGGTCTTAGGGGGTTCAACAAGGGTTGGAAGATGGACATGGAAGGACTGGGAAATAAGTGTGATCGGAGTGCATGATGTGAAATTCTCAAAGAATCAATTAAAATCAGCAAAAAGTAACAGTACAGGACTGGGGATGTATCTCAGGGGTTAGAATACTTACTTAGAGTGCATGAGACCTCATGTCTGATCCCCAGCATTGCATAAACCTGATGTGGTGGATCATACCCACCCTGTAACCTTGACATTCAGGAGTGGAGGCAAGAGGAGCAGAACTTTAAGGTTATCAAGTATACAGAAGCCCAACCCAGATTTGGTTTCAAGAGACCTTGTTCAAAAGAAGAAGGAGGAGGAGGAGGAGGAGGAGGAGGAGGAGGAGGAGGAGGAGGAGGAGGAGAAGAAAGAAAGAAAGAAAGAAAGAAAGAAAGAAAGAAAGAAGGAAATTAAGCCAAGCACTGTTGTAGTAATTACCAAAGAGTAGAGTTAGAATGACTAAGTAGGTGATTGGAAGGATCAATTAAGAGTAGTTACAGGTCTTCCAGAAGTCCTGGGTTGTATTCCAAGTACTTCTATGTGACTCACAACTACCGGCAACTTCAGTTTTGGGAGGTCTGATGCCCTGTTCTGATCTCCATGGGCACCAGGCATGCATGTGTTACGTATACATTCATGCAGGGAAAACATATGCACAGGCATACAATTAAAATCAGTAAATCTTCCAAAAACATAGCTATTTAATATATTAAGGACTATAGTATCCAAATCAGACAGCATGTAAAAACAGATGATTACTTTAAGCAGAGAGTAAGAATTTTTAAAAATAAAGGAATACTAGAAGTAAAAAAAAGTCTAACAAAAATAAAACATACTTCGGATGGCATCATCATTATACTGGACATGGCCAGGGAAAGAATCAGTGACCTAGAAGGAAAGTTGGTTGAAACTTTCCAAAATGAAATGAAAAGATAGAATATTGTCTATAGCTCTTCAACAAGTGAAATAATAATTTTGCTATAATTAACACAATTAAAACATCATTTGGGGAGAAATATGAGACTGCATAAAAATATAGTTTTTTTTTTCTAAAAAAATTACACTGTCCCATAAAATGTTTCAACAAACTCCTTACTTGCAATTGATTTAATTCTGAAGGATGGAATTTCTAGCAATGATATTGCTATCTTATTTGGGACTATTGGAATTAGTAAGAAATCAGCATGTATACATCGATAAAGCCATTTGAGCTATTTAACATGAAGGAAGATTTATTTCTCTTGCATGGGAAGGTTCAAGCTGCTAGTAGAAAGATAGCAGCATGGGGTCCACAGAAATCACTAGAAGAATCACAGTCCTTTGTTCTTGTAGCTTTGCCATCTTCTATGGTATTTTGCTCATCTTCTGAGTCATAGTTGACTCATTACCAGCATGTCTGTGCTAACAAATAGGGGAAAGAGGGAAAGGAAGTAAAGCCCACAGCTTGTCCTTTTAAGAATGAATAAACGATTGAACACATCAGTGGCAAGTGTTAGGTTTGTCAACACTTTCTTTTCCTTAGTAACATTTCTGCTTAGTCCTTGTCCTTTCTTCTGGATTTCTTTCCTGTGCACTCAAGAGTAGCAGTGAGTAACCTGAAAGCATCTGAAACAGTGAGTTTTGGAGGGAAGGCAAAACTTTTATCTGAACCTTTGTGCTGGTCTGGTCCTTGCAAGATGGTCAAGAATAATTATCTTAAAATAGTTTTGAGACAGACCTGAGAGGGCATTGGTACTGCAGGCCTATAATTTCCAGCTGTTTCAGGGACTGGGGCAAAAGAATTGTAAATTCAAAGCCTGCTTGTTTGTAGACTGAAACTTGGAGCTACTGTTTTATCTATAGTGCAGAGAATATCAAGAATATCAGGGTTTTTTTTTTTTTAATTTCACAAATGCTAAAGAAATAACTCAGTATTTATTCTGTATTCAGTATTAATTCAGACTTATTTCAGAGGGTAAATTCAGTGTTGGCTTATTCAAATGCACTACCTAAAATTATACACAAATATAAGGTTATGGGTATACATGACTTATACTCCTTATGAAGGAAGCAGAGGTATTGTAGAGCCAGAGGACCAGGAAGTTGACTGTGATAGTATCTCCTAGAAACAAGGAAGATATCCCCATGATGTCTCAACAATATGGCCACTTAAACAAGACTTGAAAAAGAATAATAGCAATAGCAATAGATATGTTAACATGGAAGGGGAAATCTCAGAGTTTCATCCATAGACGAAGAACTATGGGAGTGAGGGTTAGTCTAACCTCGGGATGAGACCCCTAAGTGGTTGTCCAATTCAAACTGGTAAACCCTGAAATCGTATGCACACAAACTACACTCAGTGGACTTAGCAGGTTGTATTTATATGTTACATGTTACAAATAAAATTTATGTTACACATTTATACACATATATATTACAATAATAATCAAAAAGAGGGCACCAATTTGAGAAAGAGTGAGATGCATGGAACACATCGGTGGAAGGGGACATGAGGGGGGTTGGAGGGACTATAAGGACATGTAGAAGTGATATATTTATGACTTAATTTAATTTTTAATAAAAAGGAAAGTAATTTCTTGAAAGAGACTCTATTTTTTTTTCCTCACAGACAAGCCTTTGTGACTCAGAAAGACATGTAGGACAACTGGTTACAGAAGTCATCTGGCTTTCATCTCTCCTGTTGCCAAGAATGTTTCCTCATCTGTTGTGTTTAAGGTGCTCATTAAGATTTTCATCTTCTACATTCCAGAAACAAGGTAAGTAAAAGGCAAGAGCATTCTTTTTAAGAATGAGGCAGGAATTCGATGCATTATTTCCACGTAGGGGTGTGCAGAGTTTTCATGTATCAACTCTCTGAAGCATTTATCAATGTTCGAGGACCTGTGCGAGTTGATTCAATACAGTCATCACAAAACTAAATTTCATAAAATCATCATGGAACACACTTATACTAAAAGTGAGGTAAACATTTGCTATGTCTTTAAAGTATTTTAGTGGTTTTTTCTACGATCTGTGCTGTTGAGGGCATCTCTATTCTGTTATCTGGAAGGAAGGACTACTATGTAATAGTATGCTGCTGCAAATCTCTTTCCAAGACTCCATTCAGTGACATGGCAGCTTAAAATGTCACGGAAACTGACAAGAAACTAGAAATCATGCACCTAGTCCCAAGAATTGAGTGTTAGCTCTAATTTCCATTGTATCCCATTGACCAGAATTTACCAATAGTCATACCTAGCTACAAGAGAAGCTAGAATCTGTAGTCCTTAGTTTAGATATGGATAGCTTAGTTAGGGATAAATTTAAGAATTATGTTATCAAGAGAAAGGGGATTATGCAAATTTCCGGACAATTAGTAGTATTGTGTTTAATAATAATTAATAATAATTAAAAAGCAAGAGTTTGACAAGTTTCTAACCCCAGGGGATTTGCTCTGTAACCAGTTCATTAAGAGAGATGATGATCAACTCAAAACACACATTCAGAGACCTGCTTAACCTACCATAAAGTTGGTGAGAATTTGAGAATTTAGTTTATTATTCTCCAAATAGAACCCTCTATTCCATGAGTCCCTGCTTAGAAAATGCAAATATATACAAGTAAACCTATGAATGTGATGGGAAACAAGAAAGAGAGCCCTTCATAGGTCAGATACAATGAAGAACCGTGATGGAAAAACAAAGGAGATAGAATTCAAGAATATAGCAAAATATAAAATGTTGCCAGGTGCATAGAGGGTTTGAACAGTAGGAAGCACAAAGGAAGACTCCATACCTGGCTCAATTACCGAAGGGATTCATGTATATGTATTAAATATACACACATGTAAAAGAATGTGTCTGATGATGAGTGAGTAGTCCAGACCATTAATTTGGGGAGGCAGAGGCTGGCAGATCTCTGTAAGTTTGAGGTTAGTTAACTTGAACTACATAGCGAGGACCTGTCTAAAAATAAGGTCTGCACTTTCGATTTGATAAGAAATTGGATAATGCAGGACTGACAAAGAATTATCTTGCTTTACGTTTTATCTCTTTGAACATTTTTTTTACTTGACTAATCAATCTTTACAATTTACTGTAATAGAAATGAGTAAGGCGAGAGAAAATATAGCCAGTAACTAGATGTAATGTTTGAGTACTTGTTTGTTCTATCAACATTCAACCAATCTTTTGTTCTTCCTATGTTAAAATACAGTGATGTTTATACCATGTAACATGACCAGGATCTTGTTTTATGCATATATAATTATATGAAATGGGCAATGTGTCCAAACATTTTATCTTTCAAAATTATATTAGAACCTAGAATAAAAATGCCAGAAAGAAAAAATATTTCCAGTATGATACATGTTAATCTGCTTACATTCTTCTTTAAAAAGATAAAATGGTATATCCTATTTTCAGCAACATATTTCTTCAGGATATCAAGAAAGCCATTACAGAGTTATGGATGCCAATTTGGTGTTGATGATATGAATGATTAGTGTTTCTGTGGATTTAACAGAGCTGGGGAAATTTGTAGAGATAAATGATTTTTTAGGATGCTGGACATTTGACTTCTATAAACAACAACAACAACAAGTTATATTTGAACTAGGTATGGTGGTACACTCCTATAAGGCCAACATTTAGGAGACTGTGGTAGAAAAATAAGTATATATTCAAGGTCAGGCTAGTCTACATACTGAGTTTCAGGCCAACCAGAACTACACAGGGAGCTCTTATTTCAAGAAAATCACAACAAAAATTCTTAAATAATCTATATCTCATTTTGTGACAACTGGAAACAACCCTTAAATATTGTATGTTAAGTACCACAAAGTTCTAAGGCAAACACAATGCTGCCTACATAGATGTCTGTGTAACATGTATGCATCTTACCTTCAGAGGCTGAAAGATGTAACTGGATCCCCTGCAACTGGAATTACAGTTTATTGTGTACTTTCATATGGGTGCTAAGAATCAAACTTGGGTCTTCTAGAAAAACAAACAAATAACCAAACAAACAAACAAGTGCTCTTATCTGCTGAGCCATCTATCCAGACCTTATTTATTATTATTAACATCTTCATTTGAATGTTGTGGTAGTTTAAATGAAAATGGCCCCCATAGGCTCATAGGGAGTGGCACTATTAGGAAGTGTAGCCTTATTGAATAGATGTGGTCTTGATGGAGGAAGTGTGTCACTGATGGTGTGCTTTGGGATTAGAAATGCTCAAATTAGACTCTCTCTGTCTCTCTCTGTCTCTCTCTCTGTCTCTCTCTCTCTGTCTCTCTCTCTGTCTCTCTCTCTGTCTCTCTCTCTGTCTCTCTCTGTCTCTCTCTGTCTCTCTCTGTCTCTCTCTGTCTCTCTCTGTCTCTCTCTCTGTCTCTCTCTCTCTCTCTCTCTCTCTCTCCTTCCTGCTCTCTGTTGATCTAGATGCAGAAATCTCAGCTACCTCTCCAGCACCATGTCTGCCTACATATGTTACCATGCTTCCTGCCTTCCTGCTGTGATGGTAATGGACTCAACATCTGAAATTGTAAGCCAGCTCCAGTTAAATGTTTTATTTTATATGAGTTGTTCTGGTCATGGTGTTTCTTCACAGCAAGAAAACCCTAACTAAGACAAATGTCTTCAGGAAAATACTTTCCATTAGGCAATTTTGGCTTTATCAGTTGTGTTTAAATTTCTTATCCTTCTGTAGAAAAGGCAAACTAGATCCCTGGGTTAGGAGACTTCCTTCTTTCTATCCTTTGTTTTAAAGGTGTTTTTGGTTTTGTTTGTCGTTGTTTTTAATCCTGCCTTTGCAATACAGAGGGAAATGAGAGAAATAATGTAACTGTTTTTAAAATGCCAAGGCCTAGTACCAGTTTGGTGTTCTGTCTTTAAAGCAGATTTTGTTATTCCAAAATTGATAGCACTGGGCAGGAGATCTGTAACTCTTCATTACATTTCAGAATACAGAGGGCATAATATAAATACCATAAGTGTAGAAGGGGATGGTAACTCCATGATGACCCCATTTTCTCTCCACAGAGGTTGAATCAGCAGAAAAGGAAACAAGAATGAGACAAAGCTGCTAACTTTCCACAAACCCCTTGCAATCCTGCTTTTCACTGTGGCAGGGACCAATGGTAATGAGTCTTATTCCCAGCCCCTCTCCTTCTTCCACTGTTTGAAAGTCTCAAGTTACTGAAGGTTCATGAGCAGGTGTTAAGTGGAGAGGATGCAGAGGCAGTGTGTTAATTTGCATATGAAAAGCCTATAGTGAGCTAGTCTCAGAAAAGAAACAAATCTGGAAAGGCTGCAGATTTATCTGAGAGGTACCAGGGAGAGTTTTGAGGAATAGGAGAGGGGTGTTTTTTTAGGAAGGTGAATGGCCTAGTGATGCATAAGAAAAGGTGCTACACAAGTTTAGTTGAATGATCAGATGGACTTAAAAAACACCCTTTTCATATTTGTTAATCCCGTGTGTGTGTGTGTGTGTGTGTGTGTGTGTGTGTGTGTGTGTGCCCGCGCGCGAGCACACGTGCGCACAACTACAGGCGCACGCAACTGTGTGTGCTTTGCTCATCTTTTGGACAGCACTCCACTTTACTATGGTCCTTAACTTTAACCAAAGAGCAGGAACAGTCATGTTAACCCCTGGTTAACCCCTGAGTCATCCGGCCACCTCTTTACCCTTTAAAACCTTAAGTTTCCTCACAGGTAAAACAAAAGAGTTTAGCCTGGCTTTGTTTTGTTTTGTTTTGTTTTGTTTTTCGAGATAGGGTTTCTCTGTGTAGCCCTGGCTGTCCTGGGACTCACTTTGTAGACCAGGTTGGCCTCGAACTCAAAAATCTGCCTGCCTCTGCCTCCCAAGTGCTGGGATTAAAGGCGTGTGCCACCACTGCCCAGCTAGCCTGGCTTTGTAATCTAGGAATTGCTACTAGGGTCTTGCATCAAGATGAATCCTGCAGCCCTCCCAAACAGTGTACTTATTAATATTCCTTCTCAGTTTGTTTCCTGCTTGATATAGAGTAGAGCACGAAGTGTGAGACACAGAAACCAGTCAGATGAACACTCCCACCAAGGGGCAACTCCAAGGCTTGAAGTCAGGTCTGACAGGACCATTTCACTTGGCACTTACACCTCCTTGTTCTTAAAGTCTTAGAAGATAAATTTTGGAAAGGTCTATGCCTGACTATTTCAGGAAACATTTATATGTTCTCAGAAGCAGTTTTAGCATAGATAAAAGGGCCACCACAGAAATTGTGGGCCCAGTAAAAGGAATGGAGTCATGAAATTGAACTCTGCAGGTCTAGCTTAGTAGAGGAAAATATGCACTATGCACAGTAGTGAATGCATGAGTGCCTTGATGGATGGACTGATGGATGGGTAGGTGGACAGGTGGATGGATGGGTGGATGGGTAGATGGATGGAATTACATTGCTTCCTTTGTCAATACTGTCTTGAGGGGGAACTTCAAATGACCTGGATGTCAAAGATAAGACCTTAAGCTGCCAGAAGACACAAAATTAATCACAGCAAGAGAGTAATAAGCAGATGTCTCACGACTGGGCTGTTTCTGTCTAGTTAATAAGTGAAGCTGCAGGTAACCCAGTGACCACTCATTGTGGAGTGCTAAGAAAAGTCTCGGGCTCTGTGTGACATCAGATTGGAGCATTTTTCTCTTGCTGTAGATCCTTTAATGGGTTTAGACTCCCATGTGTTTTGCTGAATTATACTTCTCTGTGGAAGTCTTGGTACAGCTGAGGCTTTTTCACGTTTGGAAACCGATGAAAGGCTACGAACCAATCCATTGCAAATAACTTTAGGGTTCCTTTTGGAGGTTCATATTAATAGAGAAAAGAAAGGAAAGTTGACTTTACTGATACAGATGCAAAACCTTGACATTGTTTGTATATTACAAGCATTTGTTTTGTTGTTAGTGGGGGGTTTTTGTTGTTATTATTGTTGTTGTTAACAATGTTTCATTGTGCATTCCTAAATGAATTAACTCTGTAGACCAGGCTGATCTCGAACTCACAGAGATCTACCTGGCCTTTGCCTTCTGACTACTGGAATTAAAGGCATGTGCCAGAAGGTCTTGATTTGGTATAAAGAAAGGTTTTAATATTTCTGTAATGAGGTCATATGAAGCCATATAAGTTCTCTATGGGGGATGAGTTTCTATTCAGAGATAATTACATAGTCATTATGAAAACATTTACTTATTTTTATATGTATAGATGTTTTGCTCATATGTCTGTGCATCAAGTGCATGCCCGGTACCCTCAAAAGCCTGAAGATAGTGTAGGATTCCTTGAGATTGAAGTTCCAGGTGATTGTGAGCCAGCTACCAGGGGAATTCTGGGAATTGAGCCTGGGTCCTCTTGAAGAGCAGCCAGTGCTCTCAGCCACTGAGCCATCTCTCCAGCCTCCATATGATAAACTCTTAGCAAAAAAAAAAAAAAAAAAAAAAAAAAAAAAAAAAAAAAAAAAAAAAAATTGAAAAGCCAAGTACAGTTTTCCTAAGAGCCCACCCACTGGGAAAGCATTACTTTACCTTCTCTTGCTTACTTTAATCTTAGTCTTGACAAAATGAAAGCTTTTTATTTTTTCAATTTAACAGTTCCTTAGCTTTTAGCTGAAGGAAAATTAATTAAATGGAGTGCTTCAAAGACTGACAGAAAATGTGCAGTCTTGTAGGACTGGAGTTAACTTGTTTTTCAAGAAGATAATGAGTTAGCAAATGCCGAGTGGGGGTGGGGAGATGGCTTATCAGATAAGAATACCGGCTGCTCTTCTAGAAGACCTGGGTTCAATTCTCAGCATTTACACGGAAGCTTACAACTTCTGTAGCTCCAGTTACAAAGGATCCTAAGCCCTTTTCTGGCCTCCAACTCACCAGGCATGATAGTGGTACACAAACATACAAGCCAGCAAGACACACATACCAATGAATAAACAAATGAAAACAGCATGTAAACATCCCTGAGGTTGCACTCTCGTGTTTTGTTCATGTTACGAACATTGACAGCCCTAAATTTACTTGTATATTTGCTGTGACACCAAAGAAGTTTTAAATGGCCCTTCTATCTTCTGGAAGTTTTACATTTGTATTTTGCTTTGTCTAAAGCTCATGTAAACACGCCACAACTAAAAATGCGCACACCGATCCCTGAAGATTCAGAGACAGTTAACAGTTGCTATGGGGAGGGGCGCTATTGGCAGTTAATGGTGGCTGGGGGAGAGGGAAACAGCTTTTCTAGTGGTATAGCCTTGTTCCAATAAAATCCCCTCACTACACTAAAGTAAGCAACAATTATTAAAGTCTCTCCCTCTCCCTCCTCCCTCTCTCTCTCTCTCTCTCTCTCTCCCCTACACACACACACACACATGCACACACACACACAGTACAAGAAATTAGAATCGGTACTAGTTAAGGAGAGGAGGGGAATCAGTGAGGCTGCAACAGGAACAGACAGGGTAATGGGGTGAATATGATCAAATTACATTGATGCACCAAAATGTCATAATGAAACCCATTATTTTACATGACTAATGTATGCCAATTCAAAAGCATTACAATAAAATAACTTGCAACAAATGAACATAGCTGGGCGGGGTGGCTCATGCCTGTGATTCTAGTGCTACAGAAGCAGGGAGAGAAGGGTCAGGAGTTCAAGGCCATCTTTGAAGGCAAAGTAAATTCAAGGTTAGCCTGGGCTTCATGAAAGCAATAAAAACAACTCAAACTCAAAAGCAAACCAAAAGAAAAAGGCATGAGCATAGAATCTAAGGCCTTTTGCTTCAGAAGCTGTATCAGTAGCCAGTAAACACATTACAATTGAAAAGCTGTTCAACTTCAACTGCAAGTCAAAATTATAATGATAACTGGGCATAGCAGAGCACGTCTTTGATTCCAGCACTCATGAGTCAGAGGCAAGCAGATAGATGTCTGTAAGTCTGAAACCTGCCTGATCAACGTTACAAATTCCAGGCCAGCCAGGCTTCATAGTAAGACCCTGTCTCAAAAAATTACAATAATATACAACTTCATGCCAAGATATGGCCACACTACTAATAGAAACAAATGGATTCTACTGTCTGTTGGTGAGCACATGGGGAAACCGGAATCCTCACTGTCTAAACACAGATACTCATATAATCCTGCAGTTGTACTCTGAGAAGTATGTCTAAGGAAATGAAAACACATTCACACAAAAGCTGTTGCATGAATGGTCCTAGAAGCATTATTTAAAATAGCTAAAAAACAAAAACAATCAAATTGTATCAGAGGACTAATAAATGTGTTGTGTGGACACAGTGGAATGTTATTCAGTGAAATAAATGTATGAAAAGTATGGATGACATATAATAACACCGATAATATGCTAAATGAAAAAAGCTAGTCATAAGGGCCACACATTGCACTACCCCATCTATATGAAATGTCCAGGAGAAAAAAATTCTGTAAGAGCAGAAAATAGACTAGGACTTGACTCAGCTGGAGTTGGAAAATAATGAGAAGTGATTGCAGATGGTTCTCTGGTTTCTTTTGGGAGAAGCTTCAGTGATCAAAATGTTCCGAAATCAATTGTAGTAATGTTTGCATAACTCTACAAACATTTCTAAGTATCACTGAATTGTGGACTTTAAATGGCCAAATTGGACAATCTGAGTATATCTCAGTGAGGCTGATACTCACACAGATATGATATGACCACATGTATATATTCTAACGTATTATTTTATGAGTGAATGTGACTTAGGACAAGTGTCTGAGGTTTACCTGTGAAGAATATTGGTGTGATTCTCCTTAATCTTTCCTGGGACTCTTGGCAATGCTTTCCATGTGTCTTCTGGTGTCACCTTCCATTTTCTGGTCCTTAAGTAGATGCAGGGGGGCAGAGAATGCTTATGGAAAGGGACATACATGCTAAACCTGGCCCACATTCTTTATTTCTTTAAATAAATAAGTTCTATATGAAATTTATAAAGAAATGGATACTCCAGTTTAACTCAAGAATTCTGTTTGAGTCAGGAACTAGGGTAAAGCAAAGCTCAGTTGGAGAGAGGAGTGGCTGTTAACCTGGTTATCACTGCATAAACGATGGGAGGTCAGCTACTAATCTACTCTATAAATTACAGATATGCCATGGATGAAGCAAACATTTGAGCAGAGTAGTAAAGACCTTTTGGCTAAGTACACAGCAATAAATGGACGTAAACTTATTTTGTGAATGTAAGGATCCAGACACACGAGAGAGCAATTACTCAAGCAAATTGATTTTCTACTATGTATTGAAGGTTTTATTTATTTAAACTTGTAGCAAGTGAGGGTGAAGCATTTTCCTTCAATAAAAAATTTAAAACTTTTTATAGTCTAGCATACATGTAATCAGACACATTAATCTTAAATGTATACCTCAATAGACTTTGATATCCTCACTATCTCAAGCCAAGTCATGGCACAGAGAATTCCTCTTACTTCTTTCTTGTTCTTCCCTTCAGTGATGTTCCTTTATCTTACTGTGGCAAGATGAACTTGAAAATTGATGAATTTTACATTTTGAATTTCTTATAAATGAAACCACATCTTCTGTCCTGTTCTCACCCAGCCCTCTGATTATCTGAGGCTCTACAGAGCAAAGATGTCATGGGGCACCCGCTACATGGCTACATGTTTTTACATAACAATAGGACGTTCTTCTTTCTTGTTCTTTAGTAGTCCTTTGATCAAACACATCGAAATATACACGTCCAGTCTGCAGGCAACAGATCTGGAGAGTTCTCAGCATCTACAGTTCCGTAAGGCAGTTCTTAAATGTTTGTTTCTCTGGGTTTACATTTCTCTATGCGTCCTTGTGCTTTTGTTACCCTGGAAAAAACAAATATAGTGCTCCAAATCTTGTCAATGTCACCAGAAAAAAAATGGCCAAGCAACAATAATCCTACTTACTTTCCAGAAGTTGTAAATAATAGTCTCAAAAGCACTGGCCCTAGTCTATATTTGCTGAGACTTGAGAAAATTTCTATTCCCTCAGACCTGGAGTCAATATGAAATAACACCTAATAACCTCTTGATTCTTGGTAAAGTATTATCTTTTTTCTTTGCTATTAGGTGAGGATAATAACATATACTCCATGGGACTAGTCTATGGGTTTAATATTTGCTATACAGCAGCTAGTCAATCACTCCTAATTTACCTTTCTTCTTTCTAGCTCCTTCTCTTTCTTCTCCCTTCCTATTTTTTCCTCCTTCCCCTCTTCCTTCCCACTCCCCCTCCCCTTCTTCTTCTCTTTGACTCTCTTTTTTAAAAACGTTTATTTATTTAATGTATTTGAGTACACAGTCGCTGTCTTCAGAAGTACCAGAAGAGGGCGCCAGATCCCTTTACAGATGGTTGTGAGCCACCATGTAGTTGCTGGGAATTGATCTCAGGACCTCTGGAAGAGAAGTTAGTGCTGTTAACTGCTGAGCCATCTCTCCAGCCCTCCCTTTCTTTTTCAATGAGAGTTGACAAAAATAGTGACAGTGTTAAGTGCTAATAATTATCATTATCTTAACAAAAATTCTGTAGTGGTGTAGAGAAAAGAAGGAGGGCAGAGGACAGTTGAAGGAGAAAGAATAGAATGTATTGGAAGACAGATCACCTGATGTGAAAATTAAAGCCTGATTGTCAATCAATGTTAAACACACTGAAAAATAAATAAGACTGATTCACCTATAATGATATATTATAAGGAGAACTGCACTGAATTGAAGATGTGTCCATGAGACAGCATATCAAAATTAAAGTCCTATCTGCATATATATAATATCAGTTAGAGCAAATATTCACTGCATGCTAATGCTTCCTCTAGGGCTTCCTTTAGGGCAGCCGTTAGGTTGGTTTGCACTCATTTCCATGTCCACATGGGATGGTGCTTCTTCTCATGTAATTGCTATCGTAGTTAAGGCACAGTGTTAGGAAAATGGGTAGAAAGAAGACCGCACAGAAGTGGTGTCACAGAGATGTGGTAGCTTCTGCACTGATTTAAAGAAAATGCCTTGCATTTAAACAACCCCACACAATAAAACCGCAGCATTCTACACATCTTGCTCACTCAAGATTATTCTTGAGGCAACTAGTGTTATTTGTATCATTAACCGTTGCAAGTCATTCTTGTACAAAAGAATGGAGTTCATTCTTTTGGAAATGAATGGAGTTACTTTTATAATAAAAACTAAAGTACACACTATGATAAAGTGATAGTGCATTGAAAATATGGGCACGATTTCTTTCAATCCTCGCATTCATGTTCCATCATAACTGTTTTTTTTTAGTGCCAATTCTCCTAGTCCATTTTTCAACCTTCTAATTCTAGACTGGCCATGTGTCTCAGTAAGATATTAGACATTTCAAAGAACTACCTGATGAAGGCTTGCTGTTTTACTGCTCTTCAAACCCTGAGAACACCATGTGCCCGGATCCCAGGAAGCCTGCTGGGATGAGGAAGTTACTCAGAAGAGACAGAGACATCCCAGCTGACAGCCTATCAGACACTAGACATGTGAGTAAAACTGGTTTAGATAACCTGATCAGCACTTGTTCTACCAGCCAGCTGGTCCCCAATATATGAGCAAATCCAGAAGAGACAAGCTCAGACAGGCCACATTAAGACATCTACTCCTCCAGACCTCAAAAACATGACCCAAGCAAAATGGTTGTCCTTTTCTTGCTGAGTTTGTTTCTGGTATCTGACATACGGCAGGAGCTAAGTGATATGTGTGAGCTCCAGTTTCTTCTATCCACAGCCTCAGTTCTGTAGTGGGTGATATTTAAAACGGCCTCAGCCACCATGTTCCCGACTAGCCTAGGCCTGCGGCCACTAGCGGTGGCGGCTTACTGCCGCTGCTCAGTTCAGGCTGTCTGCTCAGGCAACCGGAGACACCAGCCCTGCCACCCACTAGAAGCCAGCATGGAGATAGCTCTGCCAATCTTCTATGCAGTCTCCAAAATGCTGGGCTGTGCCCAGACCATCCTGCCATCCATGTGGGCCTGGTAGAAAATGAGACTGTAAAGCTTAAATATTAATCAAAGGCTTTATATGTTTGGTAATGCTCAACAGCAATATGCCTATACAATTAGAGGTGTTTGCCAACTAGCTAACCTAAATATAAGTTGTTACCCAGGACTGTTCTCCATACCTGCGTGGCTCTTCATCCTCCTACATCTCTGCTCTCTCTAGCTCCTCCTCTTCCTCTCCTTACTCCTTCCACCTTAGCTCCTCCTACACAGTTCCAGTGCTCTTAATAGAATTCGATGGGACATAGTAGTAACTAAACACAAGCATTTAGTTAGAATAAGCAAGGAAGAATATCCTTTAGAAAGACAGAGGGCTGAGTTGGTGGGATGGCTCAATGGGGAAAAGCACTCACTATTCCAGCCTGACAAAAGGCCCAGAACTCACTCTGAAAGGAAAGAGCTAAGTCTGCAAAATTGTTCTCTGACCTTTACACGAATGCTGTGAAATCTCTCTCTCTGTCTCTCTCTGTCTCTCTCTTTCTGTCTCTGTCTCTCTCTCTGTCTCTGTCTCTCTCTCTCTCTCTCACACACACACACACACACTCACATATACACACACTGAGAGGAAGAAGAGGCAGGAGAGAGAGGGAGTGAGAGAGAGAGACAGACAGAGAAACAGGGACAGATAGAGACACACAAAGACAGAGAAAGAGACAGACAGACACAGAGATAGAGAATTATGAGATACAAAGGTCCCACAATCCCGTTTGAAAACACATAAAATACATAGGGCATAGCGAAGTGGTGGTGCTTCAATACTCGCAGAAGTGGCTTTTCTCCCTATTATTAATTCTGTTGTGTTACCCCCAGAATGTACACTTCCAGAAAAAGACTTCTTCCCAGAAGTCCACTTTACCTAGAATATACCCATATATCTATCTATCTATCTATCTATCTATCTATCTATCTATCTATCTATCTATCTATCTATCTATCTATGAATATGAGACACAATAATATGCAGGAAGAGTTTAAATACCTCCAAGCTTGAAAGTTTACTAGAAGAAAGGGTAACATCTCTCTACACATACCTCTAGTTAGGAAGTCTCCTAATTGCTTTTAGCTAACTCAGCTAGAGAACACTACCACCTATTGTTTTTCTTTCTTTTCTTTTTAATAGACAGAGTGTCACTATTTAGGTCTAGATAGTCTAGAATTCACTACATAAACTAGGCTGACCTCAAACTCATTGAGATGCACCTGCCTCTAGCTCTAAATGCTGTAATTAAAGGGGTATACTGTCACCTGTTTTGAGGTCCTGAGCTGGTTCAAGTAGAAAAACCACCACAAAATAGTCTTTGTATGCTATTTCATTAACTCACACCATCAAATTATCTTTACAGGCCAGCTGGAGTGATGGCCATCACTCCCTATTGTCAATTATGTATCCTTTTGGGGGGTATTGATAGTCAGTCCCAACAGAAGCTAATCTCTTGCCTAACAGTAGTACTGGAAGTTATAATTCCTGCAGAGTACAGCAGATAAGAGGAGAAAGAAGTGTGTGTGGGTGTGTATAGTTGGTATTGAAATTTTAAATAACTTTATTAGTCAAGGCCATCTGAGAAGATAACATTTGAATATAATCTGAAAGGCATAAAGGACTGATTCATGATGCTATTTAAGAAACTGAATATGGATGGATGCTAGAGAGATAACTCAGCAGTTAAGAGCACCGATTACTCTTCCAGAGGACCTGGGGTTGATTTCTAGCACTCACATTGTGGCTCATAACCATCTCTAACTCCAGTCTCATGGGGTTTAACACCCTCTTCTGGCCTCTGTGGGCATCACATATGCAAGTGATGCCCAGATATACATGCAGGAAAAAAAAAACCCTTCATACAAATAAAAGATTAAAATAGAAACTGACTGTGCCTACCCAAGAAAATAGCAAGTGAGAAAGAAGTTTCTGACCTACGGATGCCAGAATACTGGTTCCCACAGAAGATGATGACAGAGAGGCAACAAGGTGAAATATTTTCTAGGTGGCAGCAACATTTGGGAAGCTTTCTCCGTGGCAGATGGTATTCCAATAGATTGTCATGCCTCAAGTGACGCAAGGCTAATTAATAAATCCAGAGGTATAAGACAGATTAAAAACTCGGCCAACCAAGTTATCACTACTAGGAATGGGGAACTTGGGAAACAGAGAAAGCCAGACAGTGAGAGCTATTGAAATGGATGGTTACTTTTTCATTGCTGGTTTGATTGTTTTGGGTATCCCACAAGATATTTGAAGCACACCTCTGGGCATGCCTGTGAATTAACTTAGGAGTAGAGACCTAACTGTAATGTGGGTGGCACCATCCTATGGCCTGAGTGTTTAGATGAAGTAAAGGTGGAAAAAAGGAGAAATGGAGGTGAGTACTAGCATCTCCCTTTCTTTGTTTCCTGGCCTTGCTGAGATGTCCAAAACTGCCACAGAACTGCCCAATGCTGTGATTTCTTAGACGTGATGGATTGTATTCCCTCTAACCTTGAGGCAGCATTAATCATTCCTCTCTTAAGTTGGTTCTTGTCAGATACTTTGTCACAACATTGAGAAATGTAACTAATGCAGAAGTGAGGTGGGATCACTAGCTGACCAGCAATCTTGGACTATTTAGGCAGCTAGAAGAAAAAAAATACAAACAAGACAGCTTGAAGGCAACTGAAGTTTATTGCTAGTTAGTCAGAAGATTGGGCAGTCCAAGATCATAGAGCATGCAGATTTGGGCTCTTGTGAGACATATCTCCTAATTCACTGACAACTGTGTTCATTTGTTGTTGTTTTGTTTTTGTTTTGTTGTTTGCTGTATGTTCTCAGAGCAGAGAAGACAAAAAGGTTTAACTCCCTGGAACTTCTTTTTATGACCTATCTATCTCTGGTAGTGTGATTTATTTTGTGTGCGCGTGCGCAGCCCTTTAAAAGATCACCCCCAATGGCTAGTCAACTGACTCTGTGAGAATGCTTACCCCTTAGAACTGCTTGACCCTATGACCTTCAGTGTCAGTTGCCTCTTGGACTTCTGGGAGCAGGGAGATTATATAAATGTCAGCAGAGGCTGAGAGAGATGGAGTAAGGTAGGGTCCAGGTGGCAGAAGACTAGGGTCAGAGAAGATTGTTGGTGCAAGAAGAAAGAAGATTGAATAGAGCCAGAGAAGGGAAGGGTGAAAATGGGAGATGGTTCAAAGTGAATTGGAGTAGCATAGTGAGAAGACAGCTGTGACAGATGAACCAGAAACTGGGCCAGAGACTATTGATAGGAGACAGGAGAAGCAGCCACACAAAGTAGGGAGGGAAAAAAAGGCAAAACCTACAATCTTCCAATATGATAACACTGTCGTATTTTGGGTTAGGTTTCAATATACTTTATTTTGGGGGAAACAGAAACATTCAGACCATAACATTCCCTCAAGGGACTCAGAATCCAAACCAACATCTAGATACTAAATTTCAGGAGCTTACATGATCTCAAGCCTTGTCAAAGCTTGAGAGTTTATTTTGTTTATTAATCTGGGGGCCGTTCCTTTCTCATTATGATGAATTTGCTGTAGTATTCATTTTTTCTTAAATAAGGCAAAGTTGGTTTTTGTTGCTTGCAAATAAAAGAGCCTTAACTAATATAATTATTTTATGATTTCTTTCTAGTTCTTTAATATATTCCTTCTCTTCTGAAGTGGATTATTAGTTTCTTCAAGATAGGAATAATTCCCTCAACTTATTTTGTATCCTTCATCTCCCCCAGCTGTGTTTATAGAACAGGATAATGACAGCTAAGCATCCATCCAATGACTATTATGTGTCAAGCACCAAGCTAAATGCTAATGTAGATCACCTTATTTAAGCTTTACAGTAAGTCTGTGAGTAACTACTCAGATTGTTCTCTCATCTTTGCAGATGAGCTAGCAGAGGTCACAGAATTAATGCCACGGTGAGTCAATGCAGTGCAGAATCAGACCCAGGGAATCTCATCTAACACCCCACATTTTTAGCAGACATTTACTTTTAAAAATAAATATTTATTTTACTGTTTATGTGTGTGCCTGTGTGTGTGCGTGTGTGTGTGTGTGTGTGTGTGTGTGTGTGTGTGTGTGTGTGTGTG
>JANHMN010000005.1:111245235-111289813 GCA_030674055.1 Rhabdomys pumilio
GTGTGTGTGTGTGTGTGTGTGTGTGTGTGTGTGTGTGTGTGTGTGTGATGCCCGTGGATCCAGAAGAGGATGGCAGATCCCGTGAAGCTGGAGTTGCAGGCAGTTATGAGCCACCACATGTGAATATTGGAGTTTGAACTCAGGTTCTTTGGATGACCAACAGCTGTTTGGAACAGCTGAGCTATCTCTCGAGCCCATTTAGCAGATATTTAAAAATTCAGGCATTGCTTCATGGAAAAATTCCAAGCATTTCCATGAAGTCACTTCCTGGGGGAATCCGGTATCTTTCAGCATCCAATCAAGAGCAGTCCAAGCACTGTAGTAGGACAGTGGGAGTTTCGTTCTAGAAACTTCTTGCCAGTGACAAGTTAGGTGGTATGCTATTGAGACTCTATGAACTGAGTCTTGTTCAGAAAAATGTTCTTTCCTGCTAGCCATTCCCATCATAATAGCAGTCCCCCAGAGGACCACTGTTCCTGAATAGCAATAAAATTTTAGATTTGTAAGACCACTTGAGAAAATTGGAAATTTTTAGTAAGAGACCAATAACATACCAGAAAGAAAAGAGAAGGATTACACAAAGAATCAGTTATTCCTGACCAGAAAGAAAGAAGACAAATCTATTACTCATTTGGAACGAACATTAGGTATAGCTTTGGTATTTCTTCTAGCAATGCTTACCACGTTCACGTTACTTGTAAAGAAATTGAGGCTAAATTTTAATTTTTTCCTACTATAACTCTAAACCTTAAGGGTACTACATGCAGTGAAGAGAAATGCATGCTACCCAGCACCCAGACCTTACTCCAGCTACCAGGTAGTGTTCTACTTCTAAGCTCATAACACATGCTTGCTCCCTGATTCATTTGCCATTTAATTATGTGCTGCTCTGTGACACTAGTCTGCTACTCCATAATTGCCATCATGTTATTTCAGTGCTACGAAGCCTCTTTATGTGTTTACTTCTCATACCTTGCCTTTTATGTCTAGTACTGATAAAAATGGATCATTTCTATGACAAAACATAGAGCTAGCTTAGTGTAGCTTAATGCCGCAATGTTATAAAATTACCTGCCCAACAACGAAAAGGTTGAATTGAATCAGAATTAGTGATAAATAGGCTTTTTAGAATTTTTTTTTTTTCAAATCGGAAAGACTGGAGAGATGCCTCCGTGGTTGAGAGCACTCGCTGCTCTTTTAGAGGACCCAAGTCCAATTCTGAGCACCCACATAGCAGTCTACATAGTGTGCAACTCCAGCTCCAGAGCATTCAGTGCCTCGCTGGCATCCTCAGTCATACATGCAGGAATACATGCAGGAAAAAACACGCATACATATAAAATGAAAAGAAAAAAATGAAAATCAAGCAACACATTAGGTAGGCTCTATATAGTTATAATTTGCAAATATTGGCAGGATACAGAATGATGTTAATTATATCATATTCATCACATGTCCTCTTATGCACACCAACTTTGTTGATATAATACATATGGAATATGTTGAATGGAGATAAAGCAGGTGTTATTTTTTTTAAACCTAATATTTAGTGAATGGAATATACACACACAGTGTGGGGAACCCTGCCTTTTTTATTTGCTGTCACATTCCTAATGCCTAGTATAGTATCTGGCATATAATCAGAATATATGCACTCAAATATTTCTTGAGTGTCTACCACATGCTTGAATGTGTTCTTAGTCATGGGGATGTAGCATTGAACAGTGCAGAAATCTATACTTCCTTTCAGTTTATATCATAAAGTCATAGGGCATAGAATGAAGAAAGAAATGAATATTATATCTAGTATGTCTGACAGTGATGTAATGTAGAGGGGGGCATAAACCAGGAATGAGGGATAGAACAGGGATTGCTATTGGTTAGGTGAGAAGATCACTATTTCAAATAGAGTGTGAAGGAACTTCTCAGTGATAGATGACTCATAGGAAACAAAAGATGAGAGTGTGCTCCTGGGTGGTATTGCAGGGGAGAGAGCTCGAGCAATGTACTAGCTTGCAATGAGTCCACTACCAGTAAACAAGGGAAGCAGTGCAAGTGAGAAGATTTATGAAGATGACAGGAGCTATGTCATACAGAGGCTCCCTAACCATTATAAAAATGAAGTTTTTACTCTGAAAGAGATAGAAACAATGGAGGATTCCCCCCACACACTCCAGAGGTAGAATGAACACTATTTTAAAAATTAGTATACAAAACAACTTACGTCCACATTGAGTTTTCATAAATATTTCACAGATGAATGAATGCTTGTGAATATATATTCTAGTACTATCTATCTATCTATCTATCTATCTATCTATCTATCTATCTATCTATCTATCATCTACTTATCTATCTAAATTATGTGGTATATATAATGTACACATGAGATTATATTGTAAATGCCCTTTCTATCTCACACTAGGAGAATCATTGGTGTGAGACAAAGGGCAGAAGCAAGAAGACCAGTTAGGCTACTTGTAGTAACACTGAGCCAATGATGGCTGCATACGGATAGTAGTGGTGGTGATTGTAAGAAATAATCAAGCTCCAGATGTTATTTAAAGGAAGAATGAACACGATGTGCTAGTTGATTTATTACGTGATGAGTTATCAAGAGAGAACAAAAACAGATTTAAGGTTGTTAGTGCTTGAGTTTCAAAGTGCTTGAAGCTGCCACTAAAAATGAAGGAGTTAGGGTGGGAGAGATAGCTCAGTGGTTAAGGGTCATAAGTAAGAGTGTTTGTTGGCTTGGGTTTCTGGCCTATCACCCATGTGGGAAGGTTCGTAATTGCCTGAAACTCCAGTTCTAGGGGATCCGATGCCCTCTTCTGGCCTCTGAGAGCATTTGTTTAAATGTGGTACATATAAACTCACATAGGCACATGAATAGGCACATAAATAAATGAATTTAAAATTTTTTAATTATACTTTTATTGTATGTGAATGAAGTTCTTTTTTGCCTGGGAGAAGAGGATGTTGGATCTCCTGGAACATGAGTCACCCTATGAGAGAGCTCTGAGTCACCCTATGGGTGCTGGGAATTGAACCTGCATCCTCTGGAAAAGCAACTCTCCAGCCCTCATAAATGAACATTTATTTTAAATAAAAATTAAAAAAAAAATCTTAGAAGGCATAAATCAGGAGGAAGTAGAGAGATGAGTTTTCTGTAAGACAGATTTGAGAGTCCTATTAGTCATGAAGATGAATACCTTGACCAGATTGCTGTCTGCAATCCAAAGGAAATGTTTTAAAAAAATTTGTAACTTAAGAGTCATTATCAAATAATTGGAAACTTAAAACATGAACCAGGTTTAGATCATAGGTGCTTTATGAATATTTAAACAGTAATAAATAAATATACACTAGTTTTTCAATAACAAAAAGCTTGTACAGAAAAGCAAAAAGAAAATCTTCCACTTGGCTGCAGCACATCCAAGAGCCTTTTCAAAAGTTAGGCTCTGCACAGAGGGCTTCCTCTCCAAGGAGATAACCCTTAGCCTCACATAGGTCTTGCGCCAGGCAGATTGCTCTTTTACCTGGGCTCTACAGCAGCTTCGCTCAGTGGTCAAGGCATAATTTCCTCTCTGATAGTTTCTTGTATTTTAATTCTCTAGACACACCAAGCTGTGTGTCTGAGCTGCTTCAGTCGTCATCAGCTATATTAATTTTTAAATTTGGTTACTGCTTTGCTTATAAAGTCATATAAGTCTGACACATTCTGCTGCATCTCTATTTTTTCCTCTAAGCCTGGTTAGCGCTCATGGATGCCTTTTGGGATTTTCCCGTGTGGTAACAGATTTTTAGGGTAGAGTATATCATTTTATATTACAACTATTTTACATACACATAGGGAGACATGTTGCATTCATTAACATCAATCTGAACCTCTTAACCTTTAAGAATTATGCCTATCTTATAGGGTGTCAGGTGCATAAGTTCTTCTGTACTTCTAGAAACATTAACAAATGGGGATGAGCACATGCCTAAAACTTGTCTCTTACGATAAACTGCTTGGCTGTCCACTATCCAAGCTAGCCCATCAGAACACAGAACCTGACTGTCAAATGTAAAGTTAATCAAAATAAGCACCTTTCTGTTCATCTTTACCCACAATAGAGATTCAGAGTATAGTGCATGGCTCTATTTACCATGACCCAAGTTAAAGTATCTGGCTATTCAGCGTGACCTAAACAAGCAATCATTATACATGTGCTTCTTCATCATGACCCAAGCTAGCCAATCAGAATTTAGTACCTAACTGTCCAACTCCACTCAGACTATCCAACCAGACTAGACTACTTGACTTTCAAGCATGATCCCAACCAACCAACCAACCAACCAAACAACCAACCAACCAAACAACCAACCAGATTATCTATTATCCAAGCAAATGAATCAGAGTATACTACCCCTTTGTTAAACATGACCTAAGCCATACATTAACTGTATTTGCTGATACATCATGATTCAAGCTAACCAATCCTATTACAGTGTCTGTCCCAATAGCATGACTCAAACTAGCCAGCTAATATTCTTCCTGGCATTAAACATGTTCAGAAACATCCAATCAGAATATTTTACCAGCTTGTTTATTATGACCCAAACAAGTCAATCAAAGCATACTTCCCACTTGTCAAACATGGCCTGAACTAGCCAATCAGAGAACACTACCTTTCTATCCCTCATTACCAGTCTACTCAATCAGAGAACACTGCCTATCATCTCAGGCTAATCATTCAGAGTATACCCTCTGCATGATCTGAATTAGCTAATAAGAATATACTATATGCCTATCCCTTAGGATCCAAGCTGCACTATCAGAGTTTACTGCTCGCTTGTTCATCATGAACTGAGCTAGCCAATGAGAACAGTGTACTACTTGACTGCCAACTGTGACCCAAGTACCCAATCAGAACTTGTTACCTGTCAATGCACTATGACTCAAGCTAGCTAATGAGAACAGACCATATGCCTGTCTAACATGTGACTTAGTCAACAGAGTATACTGTCTTTTTATCAAATATTACTCAAAAATAAAAATCTTTGTATATTATGTACCTATCATCCTGAACCATGTGAGCTAATCAGAAAAAAAACTACCTGTCTTTCTAATATGAGCTGAGCCAGCCAATCAGAATCCACTATATATCTGCCTAGTGGTAGTGGTGATTATGTTAGGGATAGACACATGATTCAGTAGAGGCTATCAGAATGATCTAGAATATTATCAGGAAAGAGAGCTCTTAACTCAGGAGCTATCTTAGACATTATCTACCTTAAAATGATTATAGAAAACAGGAGACATATAGTCTACAAATTCAAAGCAAATTAGTCCATATATTTCTCTCATTCTTGTTCTAGAAAACCCATCACCAGTTCAATTGCCATCTCCTGGTGAAATTGATTACAACTTTTCCACTTTCTCCACAAAGACATGCAAGCTTCCCTTTTGCTCCTGTCCTGTCCTGTCATGTCCTTCTTACAGTATTGCTACCTCTCTTTAATTGCTTACTTTTTCCCTACCTCAATCATTCGTGTTTGTAGCATTATTTTGTTTCCCTCAACATGATCTTCTTTATTGACTATTTAGGAATTTTACATCATGCATCCCAGTCACACTTACTTCCCAGTCTTCCTAGGTCCGCACTCCACCCCCGTGTGACCTCTCCTCATTCTTTTATGTTTTTAAAGATTACTTTTAGGTTTTATTTTCCGCTTGTGACTATTCTGCCTGCATGTATGTCTTTGTATCACATGAGTGCCCAGTGCTCATTGGAAGTCAAAAGAGGGTCACATTCCCTGGAACTGAGGTTACAGGATGATCATAAATCACCAGCATGTAGGTGCTGTGAACTGAATCCAGGTCCCCTGTAAGAGTAAAAGGTGCTCCTATCCATTGAGCCACCTCTCCAGCCCCCATAGCGACATTCTTAATGGTCACGACCCTGCCTTATTCATGTTGATATACTTAGGACTCAATGCCTGGGTCACAGATGTCACATAATAAATGTGAGTTAAATGAATCAATGACTATATGATTCAGGTGATATTAATATATTTGCCTAATCACCTTGGATGTCTTGCATACATATAAGCCACTTGTTGAAAAATGTGGTATATTTGACAGGTGTGAGTTTTTGCTGAAGCTAAAACCAAAAATATAGCAAAACGTTTCATTGCTAATTTTACAGTATTGTTGTAATTACCTGTGGCAAACAACTTACCAAGTGTAAAAGTTTATTTTGCCTTAGAGTATTGGTCGTTCTGCTCCACAATCAATTGGCCCCATTGTTTTGTCTCCATGGTAAGGTAGAAGTGCACTTCTATGAAAACTTGTTCAGCTCAGTGATAAAAAGAGGAAGGAGGGTACCAGGGTTTCACTATTGTCACCTGCATACGCATCCCCAATGACTTTGCATGTTCTCACTAGGCCAAACCTTCTAATAGCATCAGGGTCTAGGGGTCAGTCCTTCAACACAGGAGACTTTGGAGGACACCTAATATCCAAACTTTAGCATACTCATTGAGATTTTTTTTTAAAAGAAGGAAACTAAGGCAAGAAAAAAACATGTAGGGTAGGGAGGCATTACAAAGGAGAGCAAAGTTGGTTAAAAAAAAAAACCTTACTATTTTTATTAAATTTATTAATTTGTTCATTTTACATCCCAATATCAGCTTTCTTCTCCTACTATACCCTCATGCAGCTCTTTCTCACCATACCTCCCTCCCCTTCTTCTTTGAGAAGGGGGATTCCCCCTCTAGGTATCACCCCCCTGCTATTCCCCCACCCCGGATAAGCAATAGATTCAGGGACAACCCCCTGTTCCTGTTGTTGGGGGACCCGCATGAAGACCAAACTGCACATCTGCTACATATGTTTAGGGAGCCTAGGTCCAGCCAGTGCCTTACTCTCTAAACTGCACTGCTTCGTGCAATGAAGGAGACAAGCTAGAGAAACTGAGTGGTGCCATTATCCAGTAAAGTGGGTAGAGATGTGGAAGACGGTAAAGATGAAAAACAGGCAGTAAATGGAGGAAGGGTCTGTATGATAACCACTGTGCTTTCTGAGTAAAGGCCATCAGCAGGGTTAATGGGAAGTTGAAATGGTAAAATCTCCTAGCTTTTATGTACCCTGTTAGGAGAGAGATCTATGTTTCTAATGAGGAGGAAGTAGAAGTGGGGAGATGAGAGGGGTGTGTATTTGGGGAAGATAGCCCACCGTTCTGCATAGGCAAACTCCTCCTTTACCAAGCTGTAGAAGATGTGGCAGCTGACAGTGTCCTTGGTGGGAAAATGCTGCGACTGCCTTCCTCCTTTAGCTTCATTGTCCATGAACTCTGACCTCTCACTCTTTCAAAGCCAAAGTAACTCATTTCTATATGCTCTTTGCTCCAGTATATTTCTTTAAATAAAAAGTTAAGGTAGCCAGATGTGGTGTTGCACGCCTTTAATCCCAGCACATGGGAGGCAGAGGCAGGCAGATCTAGGCCAACCTAGAGAGTTTCAGGCCAGCCAAGGCTACCAAAAAAAGTTAAGGTGGTGGTACAGAATTTTTTTTTTCTGGAATGAACATTCTTCTCATGCAGTCTTCTGAGTATTTGGATTACAGGAATGTGCTACCTCTTACAGCTTGGTCTCAGTTTTGGTATGATATAGGCAGAGATGTCATTTCATCACCCCCACCCCCACCCCCACCCCCAGCAGAACAAGAAACAGTTGACAAGGTAACACCAAGTCCCAGGGTGGAATCTAGAGCTTTGTTTGATGCAGGTTCCAAACTAGGGCATCTCAACTGTACCAAGGAAGCACCAGCCCCAAACCCAGTTTGGGTAGAGCCTTCGCTGCTCCTCTTACTCGGGGTCTAATGAAGAGGGTGTCCCTTGCTACAGAGTGAGTTCATCATTCCTTCTGACTATTTTTCCAAGATCCTGGGCACGTGCAAGAGGAGAGTATCAAAGGGAGGTCTCAGGAGGCAGACTAACTAGCATGTGGCCTGTGGTGGGCTGTAGGCTACCTCAGGAATAGCTGCTAACTGTACAAGACGTCTGACCTTGGCCATACTCAGCTGGCAGGCAGGTTGAGGAGTGAGTCCCTTCTAGATTCAGCCAGTTGGAAGAACCAGCCACACCTCTAGGCTGGGTGGGTTCTGGCGTTACCACAAGGGGGAGACTGGGGATGGGGTGGGGGACCTCTGTGAGGGGTCAGTTGGTCCTGAGGGCCTCAGCAATACCGAGTCTTGAAGGAGTGTGGAAGGCATGAAGGGTTCACAGAGAGTCTGAGAGGTGAGGGAGCCCCGCGACAGGCTCAGCAAGCGGCGGGCGGGTAGTTGCACGCCGGGGCAAAGCGGTGAGGAGCTCGACTGTGGCGCCGCCGCCTGGTAGAGCTTGGCACTGAGCCTGTGGGTAGGGGCGGCAGGAGACCGCCTCCCGCGCGGTCCCTCTACCTGCTGGGGGCGGGGAGAAAGAAAGGCGGGCTCCAAGCGAGTGGGTGAGTCACTCCTGTCCCTTGGGTTAGGAGCGTCAGGACTTCTCTCCCCGCGGTCTGCGCATCGGCTCCAGTTCCGCGACTCCTTCAGCTACTCTCCTGGGCGGTACGACTCCTATCTGAGGCTGGACCAGTCTCCTTTCCTTATAGGTGAGGACTAGGTAAGTTCTCGCCATTTGATATCCTCTGTTAGGGTGCTGGCTGCGTGAAGGGGGGGGAGGAGGGCGCAGGGGGGGGGGTCTTCCAGACCATGTCTCTGTCTGCTTTTTCTTCCTTCCTCTGGTTCTTTCCACTGTAGACAGAAAGTTAGATTTTTAAAGAAAACGCATCAGAGACTATCAAATCCATGCTTTAGACCCCCAGCTAAAACCAAACTCTAGAGCTGTGTTCTTAATTCCTCGGGTACCTTCAAATGTCTTGATGTGGCGTTTATGGGACAATGAATGTTTGATTTGTTTTGTCTTTGCTTACTTAACCCCCACCCCCACCCTTTTGTTCCTGGGCAATTTTTAGAGGTGGGGACAGGCGAACTCAAGAGCTGAGCTGGGATCCTTTCCTGGGTGCTTTGCTTTCTTCATTCAGCGAGGTGGCAGGGTGTCACGCTGTGCCTTGAGTTGGGATCTTGAAGGAACCCTTTAGCCCAGAACATGCCAGAGCTGGAAAAGAACTGCAGTTACTGCATACCTATAAAGTGGTCACAGACAGAATCAAAATATTTTGGAGGGGCAATCTGTGCCGATGCAACAAAAATGTTGAGACAATTCATTGAAAGACTCCATGGAATATTCTAGGAAAAAATATTGGAGGCTATTGCTGTTTTTTTTTATTTTCTGTTGTCAGAGATGCTTCAATGCCTATTATTTCCTTTGCAGGAAAATCAATGAGAACCTATTCTGTTTTTTAGAAGGATTTGCCAATACAAAGCTACATGTTAGCTTGTCCTCCATCGGTGTATCGGGGAGGGATTGTCAAAACTCATTGCTTTTAGAAAAATCAGCTTTGGGGAGGGGGCGTTTGTCATTTCACTACCTTTAAACAGCAAAGTGTTTCTGTGGCCATTACACACTTATTATTGCTGTCGTTTTGAATAGAAGTAACAGAGAGAACATGTGATATCCTTGAATCTGTGGCTCATGTTGACAGCCGACTACTTGTCAGCATTATTCAGTCTAATGTACTGTATTAACAGGTGGTCTGAATTCACATCACAAAATTATTCTGTCCTAGAAAACTTACCTGATGGCATGGTACCAAAGTACTCTTATTCCCAGGATTGGCTTTTATCATGGATGTGGGAATATTTTGTGGCAATTTATTAGTCCCTGATTATAGATGTCTGTTTTCTGAATTATCCTATGAATTACAATCTATAACTATAGGAACAAACCTCTCTTGTCCCTCTTGGAAGAAAATTAGTGAAGCTTTTAGATGATTAGTCAGAGAGTCCTTGATGCTCTCTTTTCAACGGCACCCTCAGGAAACCCTTCAAATAAGTTATATTTCCCATTTCCCTGATAACATAGCTCTTCACACCTTTGTCATGACTCTTGTTCACATTTTTATCAGTTTGATTTAGTAAAGTAGAGGTATGTTGGAAACATGAGTGAATGCTTACTTCACAGTGCAGTTCTGATTTCTCAAATAAATTTGTGGGCAAGCTTTCTCTTCACCCCTGGAATATAATAATATAATCTATATAATTCAATGGTATTCAAAGTGTGGATCATCAGATTATATTGTTTTATAAATAAATAGAACTTTGCATATATACATGTCTGTATATTTCACACACACACACATCTATTTTAGATGTGCTTTTAGCAATAGAGAAGTTTGAAAGCAGTTGGATACAATTGTCCAGCAATGTTGGGGTCCTTGGATAATACCTTATCTTTATGATTTCAGAATGGCTTCAACAGCTCCAGATATGATGCCCTTACACTGTATTCAAGGACAAGAAACAAAGGATAGAAAAGAGCAAAATGTTTTTGTTCATGTAGCTTCCTCTTTGCAGACAAAAATTTTTTTCTCAAAGTTTTCTAACAAATACCCCTTTTATCTAATTGTCGGGATCTGCGGGCATATAAACTGCTCTTTGTGGCAAGAGTAGTTGGGGAAATAGCAGGCCTTTTAGCTTGTATAATGGAAGACTTTATTGGAAGAGATGTTGTTGATGGATTTGGAGAGTTGACCAAAAGTTTTGCTAGGATGCTATGACATTTTTTTGTTTGAAGTTGTATTTATGTTATTGGTTAGGCCAAGTACTACTCAAGGTCGTAAAATCATATTTAGAAAGGATTCCCTCTGTCCAAAACTGTATCCTATTTTAGTTTTGTCTATGAACCCTTCATGTGTTGAACATTAATGCACATTTTGAGATTTTAAAGAGGCTTGACAATCAGACTCTGACATTTACAAGTAAGGCCTTTGGGAAGAGTAGGAAACGATATTGTCTTTGGGGTAGAGCTTTCATCACGGAATACTTGTGGCTTTATAGGAAAAAGGAGGAGGAGGAGACCAGGGAGGTTTATGAGCATTCTCTGTCAATTACTTTGTGAATCCCTGTAACACACACACACACACACACACACACACACACACACATACACACACACACACACACACACACAAACACACACACACAAATGGACTAATACGTTAGCATTCAGAAACTATAGCTTATATATTCACATTCACATATAAATATGACATGGCTTCCATTAAAATTAAATATAAATCAGACCCTCCAGTTTCTAGAATACAGACAACTTTCAGTAAGTAGACCTTTGAGTAGATTATTGGGTTTGAGAGCTGTAGGGATATGGAAAATGTGGAAGAGATTTAGTACTTAAACGCTGTTTATTGTTGTGGCACCAGAACCCTGGTGTGAGGCTTTATAGAATCCAAGTGTTATCCTCTGGATCCTGGGGATCTTGAAGGCAATGGAACAGGAGGAAGTATGAAAACCTGCAAAGATGGGTGCCAACAACTTAGGTCAGGAGATTTTCTTGAGGGAGGGACTTCTCTGTACATGTACTGTGGAAGATGTCCCACTGAAGGGCACAGGTGGGAGTGGGACACAAAACCAAAATAGAAGGCAAATAACAAATGATGCTGTATAAGGGGAAGACTGTTGTCACACACTGCCAGCTGTGATTCTTGAGTCCCTTCAAGTAGGAATGTATAGAATGTCCAGTTTCGGAAACATAACAGTGGGAGATTGAATAGATAAGGATTAAGAGATTGGAATTGTAGATTTTAGATCTTAGAGCTTTGACTCTTGGATGGTTTGCCTGTTAAGCCTGGTGTAGATATCAATAGCTTTCAAAGATTGCTTCACAGTAACAATCACCGGAGAGCTTTTTAAAAACCCAGATTTACAGGTTAATCCTTAGATCATTTATATTGGACCCTTTGGGAATGGAAACCAAGTATTATTGGTGTTTTAAGAACTCCTTCTATAAATACCTGTACGTACTTGAGTTTGGAGACTCTTAATTTTCTGCAACTGCCGCACAAAATACCACAAAGGAAATGAGATAAAGAAAATACATTTATTTTCCCTGAGTCCTGGAGATAAAAAGTTCAAGATCAAAGCATCAATAGGCTTTTCTACTTGTATGGCTAATCTCTTTGATTTGCATGCAGCTGCATTCTTGCTGTGTTAGTGCATAGCCTGCCTTCTATGCATATCTGTGGTGTGAAATCCACTTAAATCACATAGATCACAATAGAAAGTTTACCCTAATGCCCTCATTTTCATATGATCACATTGCTAAAGGACCTGTTTCCAAATATAGTCATATTCTCAGGGTCAGAATTTGAGCATAACAACGTGGAGGAAGGGCACCATTCAACCTATGACAGCTATGACTGGTGTACAAGCATGGCAGTTCTTACATTTGGATATGTATAAATTACCTCGAAACTTTGTAAAAATGCAGAGACCACTTCTGAAGATGAGACATAAGAGTGCACAGTTATTACACATTCCTGATGCTATAATGTTGCTGGTTCATAGATTGTTTTTTTAAGTAGTATGGTCTGTGTAGATCAGTGGTTAACAAACTGTAGGAGTCGCCAAGCTTAACCTGAAGAAACTGCTGGAAACAGATTTCTGGGGTCTGATCTCAGAATTTCTGATTCCATTAGTTTTGGGTAGATCCCAAGAATTTGCGTTTCTAACAAGTTCCCAGGTGATGTCTATGTTGTTGTCTAGGGATGATGCTTTTGCAAGCTATAGATCCTTCACATTTTGACATTTTATGGTATTGGTGAAGTCAAGGTCAGCGCATAGAGCATGCTACGTGAAGTTTGTGATATTCACTATCTTAATACCGACACCATTACATTTTCTTTTGCCAAGGTCAGTTCCCTCCAATACAACAGAGGATTAGAAAAAGCTTCATTGGGATTTTGCATGTCTTGTAGAAATAGAGGTAGGTGGTACATGTAGCCTCACTTGTCTCTAGTGATGTTCTCCAACAAGAGAGCAAACTTGCAGCTTGCTATTTTTACCAGCTTAAAGATGATTATATAAGATGTCTATGCAACTTTAAAAGGTTAAATCACTCTAGGGAATGTATGTCTCCCAAAGGGGCAATGGGAATTTCTCAAAACACATTCATTTTAAATAATTTCTTATTTGGTCACATCATTTCTACATGAGACTCACACTGTACTACATTAAATGATATCCCTTCCTCAAATAACTGGAGATGAGAAAAACATTTCGTGTGTTCCTTGAGAGTTAAATGAGAAAGATTTATTTCTGGGGATGTTTGTAATCATTTATAAAATATGTATCTAGCACTTTTATATTATCTTCTCATGAATACAAACATGTTTGTATATATCATTATTGTTAATGATATACATTATATGCATTCATTTGTAATTCAATAAAACAAGATTATACATTTTGAAGATTTATTTTTATCACTTTTAATTATTTGGGGGGTGAGAGAGTATGGGTGTGTATGTGGGCAATGTGCATGTTTATGCAAATATCAGAAAAAGGTATCAGATACCCTGGAGCTGGAGTTACAGGCTATTTATGAGCCACCTAATGAGGGTGCTGGTAACTGAACTCAGGTCTTCTTCAAAAGCAGTATGCACTCTTAAATACTGGCTATCTCCCCTAATTCCACAGTGAAGTTTCTGTATGCCCCATTTACTCTGGAGCTAGATAGAAAAAAATATTTTGCTAAAATATTTCCCTAGCACATTTTCTGAAATTTTGCTTGATATAAAGGGCTTTTATGCTGAATAAACGATTCCTTTAGCTTTAGCAAAAGAGCAAGTGATATCTTTTCCCCATTCGGTAAGTGTTTTGAGTTTACCTCCTGGCTTTCCCACATTTTGCACTTGTTGTTTTTGTTATCACTTGCCCCCTGCACTGTCTAGGGAAAGAGGTTTTAGGTAGTGTTTCTAGTCTAAGCATCTGCCTCACTTGATAAGACAAGCCCATTTGTTAAGATGGATACAATGGAATTAAATATTTGAACTGTTACAGTGAATTCTGCTTCTTCTGATTTCATGCTGAGCCATCAACCTTATGGTGCCACATGTTTATTGTCTACAGGGAAAGGATAACCTGGTCAGGATATTTGGTCTGCCTGACAATTATGCTTTTTCGTTGTAAATTACTAAGCCAGCACTGGCTTTAAACACTTAGGACTGCTGTGGAAATGAGTCAGCATGCCGAACCATTATGCCTGATCAATTCAAGGGCACTGATAAGATCTCTTATCTGACAGATGGCTCCATGCCAAGTCCTGATGCCGCTGACTCACTAAAGTGAATTAAAACCAGCCAACATTTATTAATATTAAGCATTTCTGCATACCAAGCACCACACAATTTTATTTACTTTATCCCATTTAGCCCTCATATTAACTCTGTGAGTTATTAGGTATTTTCATTTTATAATTTAAAGGCAGATATGTAGATTTAAAAATTGCCCTGCATCACATGGGTACTGTGATAGAATTTCTTAAAATTTAACTTAATTTAAAAAAAATTACCATGAAAAATAGAACGTTCCCTTATGGAATTTTTATATAAACTTAGTCTGGGTTGATCTCTCACTCCCACATATCCTCCGCTCTCCCCCATATTTCTGTCCCTAGGTATGCTTGTACACTTCTGCTCCGAGTAGTTTTCTTTCCACTCCTAGTGACAGAAATCTTGAGTTGCCCTTCCAGTATCCATTCTCACCTTCTCTGTTAAGAACTGAGTCCAGTTTTCTTGTTAGTGGTGGCGTATTTCATGAATAGTCTATCATGTGGCATCTCTTACACCCGAATGGATATGAAGCTATGACAGAATTTCCCAGTGAGAGAAAAGAGCAGGGAGTTGTCATGCTTGAGAGGAGAGCCTTTTCCTTCCCCCTGCTTCTTTTTGTTTCAGGTAGAGAATGCACACATGATAGTTGCTGCCATCTTAGACCATGAGGGCAGCCTGCTGGATGTAAGCCAGCCTTGGAACAGCCAAGTGAAGAAGAAATCCTGGCCTGTGTGGGTACCAGGGAACTTCTATGGCAGTTCCACTCTAGGTACATTTGTTTGCTAATAGAACTAACATTCTCTGACCAGAGGAAGCAAAGTCAGAATGGTTATTTGATAGACAGTATCTACATAGTATGTACCAAAGGTCCAATATGTTAACTATAATATGTGTTTGATTTTCGATTCTGCCATTTACTAGCTGTGTCTACTGTATACATCCTTACAGCCCAGCTTTTAAATTTCACTTAAAAATTCATACTTGTATATATTATATGTTGATCATATTCTCAGTCATCCATTGACTCTTCCTTGTCTTGCCCTTCCCCCTGGTATTAGTTCCTCTTGTCCCCCTTGATGGTTTAAAATGTTTATTACATTTATTTATTTATTTAATTTATTTATTTCTGTGAATGAGTGGGTGTGTGCACCCACACACAAGCACATGCATGCACTTGAACTAGTACTAGCATATGAACATGTACACAGAGGTCAGAGGATAACTTTAAGAAGTGTTTCTCCTTTTCATTTCGTTGGGGCTTGGGGATTGAGCTGAGTTCATCAGGCTTGGTGGAAAGCCTCTTTGCTTGCTGAGTCATCTTGCCAGTTAAACATTTATCTCTGTCTGTCTGTCTACTGATTTGTATTTTGTGGTTGTGAAGCCTGTGCCACAATGTGTATGTGGATGTCAAGGGACAATTTTCAAGTGTTGGTTCTCTTTTCTATCATGTGGATCTGGGATCAAACTCAGGTCATCAAACTTTACTTACTTAGCCATCTGACTGGCCCAGGCTTGCACAGTTTTACTTCTGTTTTTATTTTGTACATACATACATACATACATACATACATACATACATACATACATTATGTTTTGTGCCTACATAAATCTAGAAACCACAAATTAAATAAAAAGTGACTGCCCTGAGAGATTCAGCCAAGCCACTTTTAATTAAGTGTTTGATCTTGTATATCCAGGTAATACCTCCCCTAAATCATAGTGAATATCTCAGGTTCTATACTAAGGCTTCTCTGATATTTCCACACAGATGTTTGCTGGACTACTGTGGCACTCCAAGATTGAACCCTTGACTAATGTCAAATGGGAGTTGGAGATGGATCCCTCTTTATCCTTACCTTTGAACAAACAATTTTCTTTTGTATTTTTAGTAGAGTTTGTTTCTAAGAGGTTCTCAGAGGATCTAAATTAGATTAAATTCTAATTTTCTATAGTTGTGGATAAATTAGAAATATATTCCTGCCGGGAGGTGGTGGCACACGCCTTTAATCCCAGCACTTGGGAGGCAGAGGCAGGCGGATTTCTGAGTTCGAGGCCAGCCTGGTCTACAGAGTGAGTTCCAGGACAGCCAGGACTACACAGAGAAAGCCTGTCTCAAAAAAACAAAAAAAACCAAAAAAAAAAAAAAGAAAGAACCATATTCCTATATTATTTTTTTCTAACACAACTGCCTACTTCTATTCAGTGGAAACTCTACCCCAAACAAATTTACCTGTGTACAAACCTTAGTTCCAGTCTTTGTATTCCAGAGGAACTTATATAAGGCATAATACATGCCTTGAATTGAACTGTATGGGTGGCACTTGCTGATTCTTGTGGCTTTTCAATGATGGGGCAACATTATCTTTGGTGTGAAAATGTCCTAACCCATGATAAAGTGTGATAACCACAAAGTGCTGGTATGTATGGATGTGGCTCACTAGATACTCATACATGTTTTCAGTGCAAGTACAATTTGGGTTTATTTTGGAAAAACAAAATCGGTTGCCGCTATAGTTTGAGTATGATTTGTGAGTTTGTGAGCTGAAAGCTTCATCTGCAGGATCTTCCGAGGTGTTGGAATCATAAGAGTTCAAGAGGTAGGGCCTAGTGGGAAAGGATTAAGTTATGGATCAATGTAGTTATCCATGGGACAGTGTTAGTTATGATGAGAGCAGATTCTTATGCATTAAAGTCACCCTGTGTGCTTGTCCTATTTTGAATGTAGTCTCTCGCCTTTCTAGCTCACTATGTGGTGGTGGTGCAGCTCAGGAGGATGCCATCAAGACTAAACAGATTGGCTGCCCAATATTGAGATTTCAGGCTCCCAAACTGTAAGGTGGATAAAGCACTTTTCTTGATAAAGTCTCAGCCTCAGATATTTATTGTATCAAGAGAAAAGACTCACACAGACATTATATTGGTGAGTTGAAGTTTACAAACCCTCTGATTCAGCACTTTCACTCCTAGTTGTACTCTCTAGAGAAATTCTGAATATGAGTCAGTGCCCTGATTGATTTTTTTCCCCATCAGCTTGATAGAGTTAGGGTTAGTCTGTGGGACATCTTCTTCACTAATGCTGATATGGAAGGATTCAGCAAGCCAGCCAGGAGAAGCAAGCCAGTAAACAGTGTTTCTCCATCACCTTTGCTTCAGTTCCTATCTCCAGGTTCCTGCGTTGGGGTCCCGACCTGCTTCCCTTGGTGATGGACTATAAAGTGTAATCCAAAATAAACCCTTTCCTTCCCCAAGCTGCTTTTGGTCAGGGTGCTTACTTGTCATAGGTAGAGAAACCTAACTATAAAAACTCTAAGTCTCTGAAATTTAGTATGTACTTCAATTGCAAATGCAGGCAACAAATTTAGTGATATTAGTAGCATCCACGACATTGTCATCCAAAAACATCTCAGGTATCTTTCCTAAAGTACTGGTAATATCATGAAATGCAGCCGCCCCCTTCTAGATCTCCCTATATATACCAGGCTTGCTTTTTGGAGATTCACTCCCGAGTTTTGTGATTAAAGGCTTCAGCACCACATCCAAGGCACAAAATGTGTCTTATGATCATGTCTACTTTGAAGTCTGAGTCAGGCTAGGGGAAATAGTTTGGCAGGTAAAGTCAGCAGCAGCCATGCCTGGTGACCTGAAATCAATCTCTGAGACACACATTGAGTGTCATTCCTCAGAAGGAAAGGAACAACTCCCGAGAATTGTTCTCTGGTACACACATGCACAGGCACACGCAGAGCGCGCGCGCACACACACACACACACACACACACACACACACACACACACACACGCACGCACATGCCCTCAACAAATGAAAAATAAGGCATATGGATGCTGTGCTGAGACAAGAAGCAAAGTAACAGCTGTACTAGTGACATCAAAGAGCACTGGGTAGGACATTAGCATGGTAAACAGAGGGGAGTGGACACAGAGGCACACAGGACACAGTGAAACACTTTCCCACTTGTACAAAATGTAAATCTTAATAATGGGTAAGAGAAACTAAATCATATTTCCTTTGATTCTAGTTGACGACTAAAAGGGGGGATGCAAAGTGAGAAAAGCAAAAACAGGGAGCTCTAAGAGCTGCTGGGCTGAGGACTAAAGGAAACTTACTGAGGCTGCACCTTGCTAGCAGTATATGTGTGTGTGTGTGCATGTATGCAAGCATGTAATGAATGCTAAATACAAAAGTATCTATGTCTTCTTTAATTGAGTTGTAGATGGTTTTAATAAATTGGACTTTATGAATCCATTACTCAGATCAATACCTAGAACATCACTATTGTTGGTACATCTACTTTATACTACTACCCAATCTCATCTGTCTCCCCAGTACTGGCTTATGGTCTGAGTTTATCTGGATATATGTAAAATATATAATACATAACATATACGATATATGTATACAACATCTCTACAGACATATAGTACTGTTTGTTTATGAGTTTCATAAGAGTGATACCTGGCGATTTAATTTTTACTCAATATTTTATATATAATGAGTCTGGATTCTTCCTTATAGCAATATTTGATTCACTTCATTCTAAAAGCAAATACTATACTTATCAATTTTCCTATAAATGGATGATTAGATTATTCTAGATTTTTAAAACTATGAATCATGTTGTGACGGACATTTTGTAGCCAAGGCTACATAGTGAGACCTTGTCTCAAAAATATCTGCATTTCATAATATCACCAGTACTGTAATGTGACATGAATGATGCCTGGGGTTTCTTTGGGTGATACAGTCATGGATTCTGCTAATGTCACTGTAATTTGTTGCCTGCATTTTTAATTGAAGCACATACTGAATTTCAGCTAGAGATTAGTAGATGTAAAAATGTATTTTTCCCATTCAAGTGAATAGAGTTTCTAAGTTTTGTGTGTGTCTGTGTGTGTGATGATCAACCACAGATGCCATTCTTTTTATCATTTTTATTGTTTAAAATGATTTTTAAATTTAAATATATTCTGGTGATATGTTCCTCTCCTCTTCTGTACTCACCCAACTTTCTTTCTCCAAAACCAAAACCCTGATATAACGACAAATCCCCCAGAACCAAGAAAACAAAATAAAACCACCCCCCCTCAAAAACCAAAACAAAACCACCAAATAGTAACCAAATAAAATCACACATAAAATCTGCAGAGTCCACTATATGTTGGGCAACTTCTCCTGAAGATGGGGCCTGTCCTGGAGTGGCTGACATACCACTCCATGGAGAAACTGATTTTCCCTCTCCCAACAGGTATAGGGGACAGTTCTGTTGTTAGTCTTTACCATAGTTGCTAGGTTGTCATTTATTCATTCATATTTTAAAGAGATAACAAAATAAAGTATAAGATAAAACAAAAACCTTCACATAGAAATTGGACAGGACAAACCAACTGAAGAAAAAGTGCCCAAGAGCACAATAACTGGTGACCCACTAGTTTGCACACTCAAGAATTCAATAAAATCACGAAACTGGAAGCCATGATATGTACACAGAGGACCCTGTGCTTGCTGTTTCAGTCTCTGTGAGTTCCTATGAGCTCATATGATTGATTTAGAGAGTCTTCTTAGTGTCTTTTTTTCCTTCTGGCTTTTATACTTTTTGCCTCCTCTTCCATGGGATTCTCTGAGCTCTGAGGGGAAGGATTTGATGGAGACATCCCATTTAGGAAAGAATTATCCAAGATCTCTTACTCTCTGCATAATGTCTGGATGTGTGTCTCTGTATTTGTTCCCATTTGCTGCAGGAGGAAGCTTCTCTGATGATAGATGCATATGAGTATAGAAGAATTTTGATGAGTCATTTTAGCATTGCAGGTTTTTTTTTTCTTTTCTTTTCTTTCCCTTTTGATCAGTATTGTTGGGTTTTACTCTAGGTACCTGGGATATCTAATCTCAAAGTGAAAAGCACAGTCTCAGGAATGGGTTTCATCTTGTGAAGTAGGCTAAGTTAAATCAGTTGTTGGAGTTTTCTGCCACCATTGCCCTAGCATATCTTGTAGGGAGTATACCATTATAGATAAAGGATTTGTGGCTTCATTGTTGTTTATATCAATCCTTTGAGAACTTTCAGAATACCTTCCTGTCCCAACTGGAAGATATGGGTGAAGTCTTTATGCGGGTACTGGTTTGACATTTCCATCTGACTTGTACAGGTGTTGTCTTTAGCAATAGGGTCTTGTCAGTTTCTGGAAAGAAGCTTAGTTATCACCGACTTCACAGCTAATTTTCACATATAACTGAATATATACCATCTTTTTTCTGGGTCTGGAACAGTTTACTCAGGATGATTTTTTTCTAGTTCCATCTATTTACCTCCAAATTTTATGACGGCATTTATTTTTAATGGCTGAGTAACACTATATTGAGTAAATGTACCACATATTCTTCATTCTTCTGTTGAGGGACGTTTAGATTGTTACCAGTTTCTAGCTATTATGAATAGAGCAGCAATGACCATGGTTGAGCAAGTGTCTCTGTGATAGGATGAAGCATCCTTAGATTGATTCTTACCTTTCAGAGGAATTACCACACTGATTTCCATAATGGCTGTACAGGTTTGGACTCTCACCAACAATGCATGAGTACTCCCACTGTTAGCTGTCCCTTGAGAAGCTAAAAGCTACAAAACTGTAATATACATGCCGAGGGCCTAGTCAATTCTATGGTTGTTGGTTCAGTCTCTTTGAGCTCCTGTGAGTCCAGGTTTGTTGATTCTGTAGGTTTTCTTGTGGTATCCTTGATCCTTCTGACTCCTACAGTCTTTCCTGTTAATTTTGTATCTAGCTACTTTGCTGAAAGTGTTTATCAATTGTAGGAATTTCTTGGTGGGGTTTTTAGGGATACACACACACACACACACACACACACACACACACACACACAATCATATCATCTGGAAATAAAGATACTTTGACTTCTTCCTTTCTAGTTTGTATCCGCTGATATCCTTCAGCTGTCTTATTGCTCTGGCAAAAATGTCAAGTACATTCTTGATAGGTATGGAGAGAATGGACAGCCTTTTCATGTTTCTTATTTCAGTGGAATTGCTTTAAGTTTCTCTCCATTTAGGTTGCTGGTGACTACGGGATTGCTGTAAACTGCCTTTATTTTATTTAGGTATGTCCCTTGTATCTCTAATCACTCCAGGACTTATATTATGATGGGGTGTTGGATCTTTTTAAAAGCATTTGTTGCATCTGAGGAGATGATCATGTGAATTTTTTTCTATGTGTTTATATGGTAGACAACAGATGTCAGTCTTAAGGAGCCTCTAATTTGATTTTTTGAGACATGGTCTCTCACTAAGATCTGGGGCACATTAGGCTAGCTCATCTGCCTGTCTTAGGGTTTTTATTTATTTATTTATTAAAACTAGGCTTCCCCTGTATCTGCATCACCAGCACTGGAATTAGAAATCTGTGTGCCACCACATGGGTGCTGGGGATCAAGTACTTTAAAACTGAGTTCTGTCTTACAGTCCCTCTAAAATTCATCCAAACATTCTTAGAAGCCATTTCACTTGAAATAACAGCAGAGGAGAAAAAATAATTATAAAGTGAATACCAAGTGTTGTCTAGTCACATGCCACAAGAATGGCACTTTAGGCAATGAAAGGTAGAGCATGTATAGGGACATCCACGGCCCCAGCCTCACCTCACACAGCTTCTGATGACTTTCCACTCCAACCCTTTTTAAGTAGGTCTCCATCCTTCCATCTGGAACTCCTGCCTCCTAGTCAGATGCATTGCTCTTACCCTTAAATTAATCAATCTCTTGATTCCATTCTGTTTTCTTACTGAGAGCCATCTACTGCAGAATAACTCTCTGTTGGCCCCCACATGATAGATAGCATAGAGTGTTTTTTCAGCACCCCATGGCTTGTCTTCTTCATAGCTTTTCCACTGGGTAAGTAGTAAGTAGTAAGCAGAGCCTATGCTAAGCCCCTGCCTCCATTAACATTCTTGCTTTCAAACAACACAATCTTTTTTTTTAAAGATTTATTTATTTACTTATTTATTTTATTCACAAGTGTGCATGCATACCATGTGTATGCCTAGTGACAATGGAGTCCAGATGAAGATACCAGTTTCCTTTGAGCTGGAATTACAAATAGTTGTAAATCACCATGTGGGTGGTGGTGGTGGAAACTCAATTCAACCTGGATCCTCTACAAAAGCAGCCAAAGGCTCTAAACCACTGAGTCATCTCTCCAGCCCTTAATACATCACAATTTTAAAGCATGAGGAAAAGAAACATTTTCCTGATTGCCCACAAATTAGGACTGTTCAAACACACAGCACAGATAATGTGTACTTATTAGGCAGTTTACATATGCTGGTTCCTTTCTCAGCTCAGAGTCCCTGTCAAATGGGCTCCTTATTAAGCTATAGCTTTAGTCATGGCTGTTTCCTGGGCCACACAAACACCTGGATCCTATTTGAATTTTCTGCTTGTATGAATGTGATTAGTTATTTCATTTGTATATTCTAGAATATGCATTGATGAAATGACTCAATGATAAATTAACTATTTCTCTAGAATTATTATAATTATTTTATATATATTATATAAATATAATATATAATCCAGAATATTTTAGTTTATTTTGGGGATAGCTTTGTTTACAAAAAAATATCACAAAGATAGTACAAAGAGTTCCATATGCATACATCCAGCCTACCCAGTAGTTAGGATAGTATGACATGTTCATTAGATGAAGCAATATTGATATGCCACCATTAAATAAAGCCCATAACAAATACAGTCTATCTTTTATTTAGATTTTAAAAAAATCTTTAACTAATAAACTTTTATCTGTTCTAGGATATCATGTTGAGTAATTCCCCAACAACATTTAGTTTGATTTCTCTTAGGTTCCTCTTGGCTGTGACAATTTCTTAGATTGCCTTGGCTGGTGATGATCCTGACAGTTTAAAGAACATAGATCAACTAGAATTTGTCTTATGCGTTTTTTTATAGGACTACAATGGTGCTGTGTGTTTTGGAGAGGAAGACCATAAACGTTAAATGTTATTCTAATCCTACAATGATATAGGTATATACTGTCATCATAATGATCCCTTGATGTTTATCGTGGCCACTGTCTAGCTGAGGGGGTGTTGGTCAGGTCACATTGTCTGAAAGAGAATCTTTGCTCCTACTTTCCTACTGAAAACCAAGTCACTAGGCACAGGTCCCACCGAGGAATTAGGAATTATGTCTCATTTCCTTGAAGGTAAAGTATCAAAACAAGTTATTTGAAATTCTGCCCTGGAGATTTGTCACTTCTCTCTAATTTACTTACATATCCATTCAGTCAAGCATTTGTTTATGCCAGTAAGGATTGACGGTAATGAATTTTCATCACATAATTCAATAATCTAATTTTATCTTTGACCAGTGACATAAATTTCTGTGTTTATGGCTCTGGTTCCTAAGCACGGGAAAAAAAAGTGAAATCAGTGGATACACGTGGAATCTGTTCATTATAGCCTTTTTGTATGTAATACCTTAAGGTTTTGTTCTAAATGAATAACTTAGTGACATAGTGAATTCTACTATAAAAGGCACAGTAAAAGAAATTCATCAGTAAAGGAGTACAGAGTAAAAATTAAAATTTAACTGCCATTCTCACGCCTTTGTACTCCTTATCAGAGGAAGTCCTATCATTGCTATTATTAAGCATTTATTGATGTATATTTGTGTGGGCCTGAGTGTAAGTATATATATTACAGATGTGCAGGTACCTGCAGAGTTAGAAGAGGATATTAAACCCCCTGGAGCTAGAGTTATACATAGTTATGAGATTTCAAATGTGGATGACTGAATCCTGGATTTTCTACCAGCACTGCAAGCTCTCCTAAACGCTGAACTATTTCCCTAGCTTCTAGTACTACTGTTCCAATAAAAATGTTCACGATGCAGTAGCTGTCAATCTGCTACTTTAGATTCTAAGGGAAAAGGCCAGGAAGAGACAGGAGATTAAAGCTAAAAATGGGTATGTGGGATGGGTCTGGCAGACAAAAGAGCTATGGAATTCTTAATTCTAGCAGTACATTCACTTAGCAAACTGTTTCCCAAGATTTATGTTTTTTCTGGTGCTGTTCTCTGTTTCAAACTCTGACTAGCATACAGTGTGGCCATATAAGTCAATTTTCTTAGTTGGAGATAAGCAAACAAGCTATGTCTACTTTAATCAGATGTCTTTATTTAAGGGTATTATGTGGTGGGATGTGTATGGTTCCATTTCTCCCCACTGTTAACCATGGCTTGAAGACATGAGAACTTTTGATTTCATTCAGTAAAGGAGACTATTTCCACACCCTTCCATTCTGAGGCTGACCATGCGACTTGCTTTGGGCAATGAGATGCTACTGTGTAGACACGGAGGACTTGCACAGTTCTTCTGTTCATTATCTTGCATTATTCAAGAGAACATAGCAAGCCCAGCTTGGTGGAGGATAAAAGACATGCACTTCAGAACTAAGTCATGGCATATTGCAGCTGAAGCTATCCTAGGTTGATTGACAACTACCTGACACCTAGACATTTGGGATCTGAGTTGCAGCTAACCACAGCACAGATATGTGAACATTTTCCAAAGGAGTGGAGAGGTTTCAGCCTTCTTCGAAAAGACTGACACCTAGCTACCTTATTCTAGTTACTTTATTCAAACATTATACAAGGTTCATTGGGGCTGGGAAAGGTTCCAACTACCAGAGTTATCTTGCCATTGCTGCCCATGACAGCAGACAACCCACACAAATCTCAATCACTTTTGATTATGGCTGACTTGCTGGAGAATGAGAGACATATAATTCAGAACTAAGTCATGGGATATTGCAGCTGAAGCTATCCTAAGTATAGGATAAAGGTATATAGAGAGGTATAGCACACACACACACATATATATACATACATATATATATATGTATATATGTATATATATACATATATATGCTATAGGTATATATGTGCACTATAGGTATATATATGCTCTCTCTCCATATATCTCCACACCTATATATGTATATATGTATGTGTGTGAATATATATTTATGTACACATATATATGTATATGTGTTAATACGTACATATATGTATATATGTATGTGTATATACATGCTATAGGTATATATATACATATATATGTTATAGGTATAAAACACACACACACACACACACACACACACACACACACACACACACACACGTGCGCTATAGGTATAGAACTACAGCAAGTAAGAACTCCAAGTTTGCCTGGAGTGTCTTAGGACCAAGGTTTGTGAGTTGAAAGTTCCCATGTAGTACCAAGTGCAGACTTTCCAGAGAGACAACATTCTTCAAGGTTCAAATAGTCTCAAAACAATTTCTTAGCCTCTACTGATTAACCCAAACATAACAAAGGCATTGCTGAAATATTTCACTCAAAGCCAGACACAAAGGCTTTACTATACATTTCACTACAGCGTCACATCATTATGGTGACAATGAATAACTGGCACCAGCATTTTAAAGAATCTCTGGAGAGGCTATGAAACCCTTTTCTTTTTTCTTTTTTCTTTTTTTCTCCACTAATTTATTTATTTATTCATTTTCCATCTTGATTGCTCCCCCTTTCCTAGTCCACCCTCACGGAGTCATTATCCCTTCTCCCTCCTCTTCTCCTCTGAGTGGATGGGGGCCATCCAGTGTATCCCTCCACCTTGGCACATCAAGTCTTTGCAGGGCTTGGTACATCCTCTCCTACTGAGGTCAGACAAGGCAGCCCAGTTACTAGGATATATCCCACATACAGACAACAGTTTTTAGGATAGCTCCTGTTGTAGTTATTGAGGGACCCACATGAAGATTGAGTTGCACATCTCTTACATATGTGCCAGGGGGCCTAGCTTCAGCCTGTGTATGCTCCCATAAAACCCTGTTCAATGCTGATTGGATGACAGCATCACCAATTAGACAACACGATACTTTTTAGATTGAACTTCCCTTTTCTTATCTTATTGTGATAATAGGAATGCATATTAGGCTGTTCACTTAATGTCCCACAGAGAAAGCAGTATTGCTACACCTCAGTGCTTGCAAAAATCAGTGATTTCCATGTTCTATTCATACTGTGGATGTTTGTAACTAATATAACTTAAAAAAAAACATATTTAACTCTAGCTGCAAGAGAGTCAGGAAACAAAGGGGTAAGTTTTGTTTTGTTTTCTTCTGTATGTGTTTTAATCTTTCTATACTCTGAAGTACAAGAAGGATTTCTAGAAAGAGATTGAGAAAGACTTTCTAATATCTGTCATGGAGATGTAGAGAAAGGATTATATGTCTTGATTTCCTTTGAATCGTCTATCTCTGCATAGGCTTGGTTAACTTGTTAATATTCACACAACTTGGAATCCCAAGGGAAGAAGACCTGGGCCTTGGGAATGAATGCTTTGTACCAGAATTGCTATTCCAGTTCAAAGGCTCCAGAAAAGCAGTTTGGTTTTGATCTTCAGGATGACAAAGGGAACAATCCGCTTTTTTTCTCTTTTGTTTCTGGCTGAATAGGTAGCCTGTGAATAAGCTCAGGTTAAACATTTTACTTTCAATAGACTGAACACTGAAAACAAGGACTTTGACCTCATTTTTTTCCACTTCCTCTGTTCAGGACTGAAAAGCTACAGCAAAAGCATTGAGAAAGGTGTATTGCCTGCTTCTTTTGAGGTGTGAATGCAAAGAAAGAAACAAATGCCTATATCATCTCATCTTCTATACTCATAAGTCAATTTCTGTGACTCAAATAGCTAAATACCTTACAGGGGACCTCTTAAGCTGGTCATGTGTAAATTCATCCCCTCTCTTCAGGTATAATGATTGTCTGCAGTGCCTGGTATGGAGCACAGGGCAACAATGGTTAGAGTCATTTTTAATAAATTGAAAAGCCTTTGAGTGTAGGTGTATTTATTTGTAAAGTACCATTTTAGAAATTGGCCACATGGAACTTTTATTTGTTCTCCTTTCTCCTCCTCAAGATCATATTTTAGTTAAATATTTGTTCAACGAAACATTTTCGTGACCTTTTTGTGTTTTAATGTAAAAGGCAAAACCATGTTTCTCCTGATATTAGAAAATTAAATAAGACAAACAAAAATGAGAAAGATTTCATTTCTGCAGTACTTTAAAGAGTGAATTTTTAGTAAGTTTTGATGAAAGTTCATATTTGGCTATATAGGTTCTGTTGAAACCTTTGTCTAGTTACTAGTGAGAGTGAGAGGAAGCCTATGAGATGCCATATGTATAGCTTCATAAGCATACGGTCTGGCAAAATCCCCAACAATGGCAACGTGACAGGTACGTTTACTTGCAGGATCAAAAGATATTCTGATATTGCCGAAACAGTGTTTGGCATATGGCATATGCATTTAATCATTGGGTTTAAAGATCATTGTGTATTGATGACAAGTCTAAATATGGGTCAATAATCTGCCTGGTCAACTAGGAGACCGTGGAAGCCACTCATTGTTTTTGTTACTCCCTGAAGTACTTTTCTTTGTATGTTATGAAAAACATTCACCACAAGGTCAAATATACCCTGTCAATAAGATGCCAGAGTAGAAGCAAAATTGTACCTAGGGAATATCTGTCAACGCAGATTGGCTTTGCCTCTCTATAGATTCATCTTCATTAGGCAACCAGTGCAATCACTGACCTCTGAGGATATCATAGACTTTTATTCCTTTTCTGACTCTTTTTTATCCTTTCCATAAGATCTTTCTGGCTCTTCTTATATGTCTATCGTTTACCAGACAAGGCCTTGTCTGATCTAGACTAAGGAAAAGCTTAGCTAAAAATCTCGAGTTGTCTTGATTTGCTCAGCCTTTCTTTACTGTTCTTGCCTCTAAATTTATGAAACAGCTGTGGTTTTGTTTTGATTCCTAGATGAGCTTTCTGTGTCCCCAAGAGAATGACTAACAGTTCAACTGTTAGTGTCTGGGCAATACAAATTAACTGTGAGTCTGCATATCAGTGCCTTACTCACATAGTCTGTCTTTAGTTCCTGGGATTCTGTTTCTGGAACTCCAGCTGAAAGTTAAAGTGCCCAGGCAGCACCTCTGTACACACATGGACCTAACTTCTGACTTTGCTCTTACTATTAAAGGTCCATAGAATCCCTATATCACCAAGAGTCATCCAATTCCTTTACTGCTTCTAGACTAGTAGAGGAGAAGGGATTTTGCATTCAATTTTGTTTCAGATTCCTCCATGTAGTTTTCATGAGTGAGGTGCTGGAAGCTGCGAGAGCTTTAACCAGGAGATGTGATTGATTTTCTCATCTAACCCTTTCAACTTCATTAAAAGGTGATCATTAGTCCTTGGAGATAAAGAAACTAAGGCATGGGGAAGATAAGTAACATAACAATAGGAAGTAGAGGAACCAGGCTTTACACTAAGTCATTCTGTCTCTGTCCTGTTAGCCACCATACCACAGCTGCCTTTCCTGTGGCTGGTGCTATCAATCGATGCCTCTGGATACCTCACAGGTTTCTGGGTGAATCAGAAAATTTCAATAAATCAAAGCTATCATGAATCTTGGAACCTCTTCAGCTACGCTCCTTATGCTACCAAGAATCCTAGAACATCCCCTTGGTGGATGTTCCCACTAAATGGGTGGGAAATAATTCAGATGCTTTTCTAACGCCACACAATACAGTATTTCAGAACGATCCATGTCTTGAAGATAATTACCTCTTACCTAAGGACAGATAGAGCCAGAATGTGACTTTACACCAAATAAAGTGCAAGGCCATTGGCATTTGCCAGTTGCAATTGTGTGTGTGTGTGTGTGTGTTACATGACTTCTTTAAGCCAACACTTTCAAATACTGTGTGTTTGCTTAGCATCTCTATGTCATAAACTTTCCCTTACCCTCTGGTCCTCTCCAGAGCAAAGCACAGTGGAATTATCTTTTACACCTACTAGAAAGCCACATGCATCTTCTACATGAAATTAAATAAACACGATGGTGAGTATGGGAGGACAGACGTCAGAGTATCTTTGTTTCCTTTTGGAAATGGAATTCTGAGTGGAAGAGACAGCAGTGAGTCACCCTGACAGTGAAATGCTACAAATGTAGCATTTAACTTATTAGTTTATGGACATTGATTGTTTCCTGTCATTCATTTGGTATGCATTGAAAGGACAATTGTCCCCCCTTTGCCTTTTTATAGTCTCTTAACTGAGACGTTTGTTTCTGAAATGCCTCAGCCGACCCTTCTAGCTCATCATTTTAAAGAACAAGGATTAAATTTCCAACCTTGTTAATTCCTAGCCATGTGCTCTTTCTTTTGGAAGACTTCCTGTAACAGGTTGAGCACACGAAATAGACGAAGATCAAGGATAATGGAGAAAAGACCACTTTTCCTCTTTTGAAAATGATGTTGGATGGAAAACCTCCAAGACAGAGATTCACAAAACTTCTAGTTATAGGATTCAAGTATCAGAGAGTAAAATTGCATGTGGCCATACAAGAAAAAAAAAATGGTCCATTTAAAGGATACAGTTGAATTAATAAGTAAATATTAGTCTAAGGTAAATTAGAATGGCTTTATAAAACATTTAAATTCACATTTCCTTTTCTTTGGATGCTATGAGCTGAGTCTGGAAAGAATGTGTGTACACAGTTTTTATGTGTGCCTTATGGCAAGGTCCTTGGTGACCCTTGAAATTAAAAGGGTCTCTGTAGTCTAATTAAATTGTGTTTAGTTCTTTGGATTTCAGAGATGGGTGGAAGGGATGTATAATCTCTCCCTTTCTCCTTTTCATAAGTCAGGACCATAATTTGTGACTGCTAGGGACTCATTTCTTCCTCTATTAGTCTCAAGGAGCTCTGTTTCTTGTTTGTTTGCTTTTGCTCACAATTCACAAGTTCATTGTAACTGTCTCCTGTTTCCTTACTTAGCCTACCACATAACTACTTTTCTTTGTCAGTTTCGTTTCCTAGTAACTGACTTTTCATGCTACTACTGACTCTACCTGACCCATTTCATTCCCAATCTGTGAACAAGGGCTGTTTTCTCAAAGCCCACTCAATAGATCTATTTGGCTTTAGGCTTGCAGATAAGACTGAGCAGTGATGCTGCAGAAAAGACACTTGTCTGATGATGGCGCTTTGACTAAAATCACCCCTATACTTGTGTAGTCCTCTCTACCATCTTCATTCCTTGACTCTTGCCTTAAAACCAAATTACAAGGGCCTTCCTTCTCCCCTACCTGTGGGAGTCACAAATTCCTCCCTCTTCCCCACGTGAGAGGCAGAAACCATGTATTCTCATTACAAGCACCGCCAAATGATTCTTGTGCAAAACAGACATTATTCTCTATCGCTCTACTGAGTCAACTGTTCCTCAGAAGAATGCTCATGGTTTTGCCACTGCTTTAGTAAGTGTGTATAGACCTCTCTCTTGCTTGCCTGAAAAGATCTTCAGGTAGCATCTCTGGGAGACATAGAGATACTTCTATGTTAATATATCTGTAGGGACCAATGTGGTGATTACATATTTGCAGTCTTGGCCTTTAGGAGGCTTGAGTCTGGAGGACCATTAAGTTGAGGCTGAACTCTGCTGCATAGCAAGCAAGTACTTGTCTTACCAAGAAAACAGAATTTAGTCTATGGGTTCAAATCCAGACTTGTTTTGGGTCTGCAGAGTCAATAGTTTTCAAGGGATGAATATAATTATGGAATTTGACAGTAAGACAAAGTTAAAGCAGACACCTGATAATGTTTAACAACTTAATCAAAAAATTCTGGGTTTCATTCATTCATTTATTCATTCATTCAACTAGGTGGGCTTATGTTTAATGGGTTCTGTCAAAGGTCAAATACTCTCTCAAATATCAAAGATATCTTGGAGACAAATGTTACTTTCAAAACCTTACATAATCTCCTGGGGGAGAGTTGACATAAATATAAATACACACGATAGAACATTCTGTGTGTGCTTACAGACTTACAAGCTGTACTCATCAAACATTTGTTTGATAAATTATAGAAATTAAAGTGAAATTTGAATTCAACATTGCTTTCTTGCTTTTCTATTTCCTCTTGTAATAACATAGAGCATCTCTGACTATGGGATTGGTAATCATTGGTTTGCTAGATAGCAAGGCTTGCCAACTGCACCACGCCTGTCACAGACATCCAACAATGTTTTATGCATCCTGACATTTCTTGTGCATTAGTAGCAAGTCTTGAAAAGAACTTGATACCTCTCTCTGCCTCGTGGATTTTGTATAGTAGGCACTCTGTCACATTTTCACCAGTAGGTGACAGTGTCTGATACAACTTCTAGATGCAGATTCTCTACTTTGGGGGAAAAAAATCTTGTAAACTCAGAAAGAGCAAAGTCTTCCTTCGGTGTATAAAAAGTCTCTGACAACTCTTATTTAAAGAGTATGGCATTCTGCATATGAGAAACCTCTGGTAGACTCTCAATTAGAGTATGGGGTCACCTTTTTCTGAGAGGTGAATAAATGTCTACTCATCCCATATAAGGCACGAACAACAGAAACAAAGACACAGTTCTCAAGTACAGCTCGGTGAGCCAATGAGCTTCATTGAGATTATTTGTGGGACCATGGACAACTTTTAGGCAGTCACGCTACTGAAGAAAACGCTCACAGCAACTGCTAATTGTATATAAATCCCTAGGGACAGGCAGGGTCTCATGAGCCCCTTTCCTTCTGTAATGTGTAGGTCTTCTGTTGGGAATCACAGCTGGTTACAGCTCAACTAGGCAACAACCATCTTTTTTTTTATTTTTTATTTTTTTATTTTATTTTTTTGGTCTGGATAATCAGATTCCATAACATTAATTGAAAATAGCATGATTCAGAGTAAGCAGTAGACGGTGTACCTTTTTTCTCATTTACTTTCTTTGTGGAGGCCTCATGAATAAGTCTACATATCATAACCCATTAAAATGTATGCTACATCGACTTAAAAGGCAATTATGTTATTCAAATACTAAGACATTCAGTGAACTCTTACACATTTTGGTGACTCACTAACAAATCTGCAATCATGGTTCCCACGTTGTTTTCTTTCAATGTCTGAGGATTGAAACTATAGCCTTGACACATTCCAGGCAAGCCCTGAGCACACTGGTAGATCTAGGCCTGGGCCTAGTTCCCAGAGGCATCTTACTAATTGCGATCTTTGTTCCAGGCTTTCTGGTTTAATGGGTGGTTTAGTGTAAAATGACTTTAAAACAAACCAAGATATCTTTGAGAATGAAAAGAGTTGGTGTTAATAATTACACCAGCATATGAGACATAAACTGGGGTAGACAGTTCTAGACTATTTATTTCCCATCACAATACACAAACTAGCCAAACACTCAGGTTGCACTCAAATTTTGTTTTAATTAGCATACACTTGCATATATGCATCAGATTTAATATGATTTATTACACAGTCTATAGTGATCAAACTAGAATAATTAACATATATATCACTCATATATTTAGTGTTCATATTTGTCTTTTGAAAATAGTTTTGAAACAGGCACTGACCTCATGTTTGTGCTCTGTCTGCTTTTGCCTCCCAGGTTTGAGGCTTACAGATGGGAGTCACCATTCCTAGCTTCAAGTTACCTTCTTAATTTTGTCTCCTAACAAGTATAAAGTCAGACTTCATCCTTTGCATAACTCATCCCTGGGTACCGGCACAATTATTTTCTCTTTATATCATTTAATTTCCATTTTTGCATTTATTTCAATGGTAGTGAGTTTTTCTTAGCAATTACAAACTACTGAATTTCTAACTTAGAAGTTAGAGGTTTTAGTGTCTTATTGTATGTGCACATGCATGTGTGCAAGTGTGTCTATCTGTGTTTGTGTGTAAATATTCTAACGTTTGTCTGTGTGTGTATGTGCGTGTGTATGTGCATGTGTGCGTGCGTGCATGCGTGCGTGCATGTGAGTGTGCAAGTGCCAGAACGAGAATGTGGAGGTCAATTTGTAGGAGCTGGTTATCTTCTTCCAGTATCTGGATCCTAGGGATTGCATTAAGATCATTTGCTTGCTAGCTGGTGCCTCTACTCACTGAACCATAAAAGTTGGCTCCAGAAGGTTGAATTTGAGTGATAAATTAACACAGGAAAACTCTTAATTGTTTCCCAGTCATGTAGGCTTTATAATCATTAAATAGGACCAAAAATTCCTGTTTAAAAATATAACTGAAGTCTATGAATATAATTTCCAAGTTAAAGGCAGAATTTATCATGGGAACATTTAGGAGCTTTTGTGTACCTGAGAGAAACACCACCTTAATGCATAGCTTGGTAATGTTGAGACAAAGCCTAGATCCAGTTATGTATAAAAATGTCAAGTGTTATCTTTTGAAAAGTCTGGTTTGGGGACAGTGGTGGCACACACCTTTAATCCCAGCACTTGGGAGGCAGAGGCAGGTGGATTTCTGAGTTCGAAACCAGTCTGGTCTACAGAGTGAGTTTCAGGACAGCCTGGGCTACACAGAGAAACCCTGTCTCAAACAAACAAATAAAAAAAGTCTAGTTTGGAACTGTCTCTGAAGAATTTTATTGAATTAATGAACTTCCCTCCTGTTTTTGCTGCCTTTGAAAGAAGTGAGTTATAGGGATAGTGATGTATGGGACAGAGCACTGGACAGAGGTGTTTCAACTGAGGAGGAAGTGACTTTTCTCCTTAGCAGTAAGTAGCGGGCATGATAGCAGCTAAAGCAGAAGCCTTGGACAGTCAGTCAGTATGAGTCCCCAGAGGATGCTTGTGACGGATGAGCTTTCAGATTTCTATACTTATAAATTATCTTCTGCTTACCACAAGGCTTCAGTAACATTGAAAAATAATGGTTTAATCTTTTATATAAAAGTGACAGCGTTTATCCTATTTCGATGGAAATAATGGGCCGATGAACAAGAACAAGAGAAAGTATTGCTGAGATTAGCGGAAGGGAAGGCAAACCTACAAAGGAGACCAGAACTGAGGAGTAGGTAGAAGACTGTGGAAGTGTCTGTGGAAGATTAAAGAGGTGAGCCTAGCAGGATCGAGGACAAATTATAACTTTTGAGGAACCTCAGAAGCCTTTGAGAACATTCCTTTCTTTGGCTCAGTTTTAAAAAAAAGGTTGAGGAGGGGCATCTAAAGGCTAGAGAGAGATATCTCAGTGGTTAGAAGCGCTGGTTGCTCTTTGAGAGGACCTGGGTTCGATTCCCAGTACCCACATGTCATCTTAGAATCTTCTGTAAGTACAGTCCCAGGATATGCAACACGCTCTTCTTGACTCCATGGGCACCAGGCATGCCAGTGGTGCACAGACACATATGCAGGCAAAACACCTATCACATAAAATAAAAAGAAATCTTCCTTTAAAAAGGCTTCTGAGAAAGCTGGAAAAAGTAGAGTACAAGGTACCTTCACATGTAGTTGTTTAAAATGACTTTATTGCTATAATTGAGAGCAATAAAAACTATAATCAATTTGATTGTGATTCTTGTAAAAGTAAAATTTAAAAAGTGACAAGAATTCTAAAGTCAATCAGTTAGCCCAGAGAGTAACTAAAGAAAGTCAAATGAAAGAGTAATTGGAATTCAGGGGAAATTTTGGTTAAGTCAAATAAATAAATTACTTTCACAGCATAAGCTAATAGTCCTCAAACTACTGTTGCAGAATCTCCTGTATCCATAGTGAGTTTGCAATGACTAAGGCCGTCTCTCGAGTCCTTCCTGTATCAGATCTGGTATCTTCACAACCTTATCTATGCTTTGAGAGGAAAGCCCACAGTTTAATGATTTACTAATCCTATTTACTCAGCCATTATGATTGTGGGGTGAAGACAGCTAGCTATGAATATATGTCCCCTTTCCCCTTTTCATGTTTGTAGAACCCAGTGTTCTAAGAACATGGATGCTCAGAATACAGATTATGTTTCTAGTTTTCTTTATCATTGAGTTTGACATATGGGTGCATTTTAATGAAGAAAAGAGGATCAGGCCAACCTCAAAAGCATGCTCCTTCTGTCTCAGCCTCTGGAGTGTTTGAATTATAGACTTTTACCACCACACCTGTCTCCCAGAAGCTATTTTTGAAGGAAGGAAAAATCTATATCCCTCCATTCCCCCCTAGCTCCTTCTTGGTTTGATGACAGATGTGATGACAATAATTTTCAGGACAGAGTAACTATAGCAGAGCAAAAAGATGAAAGGAGCCTAGGTCACTAAAGTTGTTTGTGAAATTTCAACACCAAGCTTCTTGTCTTTTGTAGATTTTTTTTGCTTCTTCAGCTACTTTTGCAGAAGAGGATATTTCTGATTCATTTAGTGCAGAAGCCTCAACTCACTTAAAATTCAGACTTTATTTTTTGTCTTTTCTTGTCAGTATATTCCCTCCCCATGAAATATATACAGAATTATATCTATCACTGCTTTAATGCTGTGACAATCACAAAATCTCGGTAACACGCCCCCAGCAGGTTAGCCCAGATATGTTTTCATGGCAATGACAGGGATACAAGAAATTAATCTTTTTCAAGCCCCCAGTTGCTTAATCTTTGTAAATATGTCAGTATCTAAAGATTGTACCTGAACTCAGACACAAACGAAATATGTGTGTCTCTGGATGGGAGGAACTGCAGTCACTTCCAGAAGGCATGAATGTGGTGCAGTGCAAGTTCTCATTGATGCAGTCAGGTCAACCTCAATACTAATGTTTTGAAAGTAGGCTTCAAATAAAATCTGGGGACAGATTTTTGTGATACTGTGTGTAGACTTGGTAGCTGATGTATTTGTAGTGTTGAAGCAAATCCACTGTGATATCTCTAACAAGAGACCTCCATTCTGATTCTGATTCCAATGTCAACCGCATACGTTTTGGCATTGATTTTAGTCTATTAGATTTTGGAAGGTGGAAGACAAATTTACTGTTCCTAAATATAATGACAATAAGAGAAGCTTATCACTAAAGAGAAACTTATCACTAAGTTTCGAGCTAAAATTTAGATCGTTTAAACATGGACTACTTGTGAAGTATGTCGTTCAGGATTTTCTAAAATAAGAACGTTCCCTGACAATTCTGTAAAAGACTGTATCTCTAATCTTGCATCCTATCACTACCTGCTATTATGTTGTATGTTTGTGTGTTCCCTCTTTTGCCCACTAAGTGCACTTTCTGCAAAGGCAAGCATTCTGTTTTGCTTGCTATTGTACTCAGAATACCTGTAAAGTTGCTAGGCTTGTATTAGGTGATCAAACATTTGCTGTGGCTCAAACTGTAGGTGTGACTGCACGCACAAGACAGGCCTAGCAACATTCAGTCATGGGGGCGGGGTGCTCATGAAGCCCCACCCCTTTCCTGTGGATTTATAGGCAGTTAACTGTAGTAAGGTATAAAAGCCCATTAGGTTCCATTCCACCTGGAGGATTGATAGGCAGTTAACCGAAGCTAAAGGGGGCAGAGCATACAAAGCCCCTCCCTTCCCTAAGGAGCTATAGGAAGCTAATGGTTGCTGGTGTGTGTGTGGGGGGGGGCATTTTTTCAAACAGTATAGCCACAGTGAGATGCCTATGTTTCTGTAAATAACCTCTCACTTATGCTTCTTTTAGTAACCCTAAGAAAATTCATTGTTTCACCAAAACAAGGAAAGACATTAAACTAGAAACGAGACTAGTTGGGAAGAGGGAATCACTGCAAGTAAAAGCTGAACAAGAAAGGCAATATGGTCAAACTACATTGTGTATGTATATGAGAATCTTATAAAGAAACCCACCACTGTGTTCTTGGAGGTGGGGACTGAAACAGAAGCCACGGAGGAACATTGCTTACTGGCTTGCTTACCTAGCCCACCCATATCAGTCATTATTCAAGAAGATGTCCCAAGAACTAGCCAAGCAGTCTGATGAGGCCTTTTTTCTCAGTTGAGGTTCCTCTTCCTAGACAATTAAAACCTCCACATCTCCAAAACTGAAATTTGTTTTTGACCCTCTAAAAACTCCATGATGCATGAAAACTTTAGAATTATACATCTCTCTTTACCCGGGAACACTAATGAGGACATTCAAGATAAATTCCACTGTTAAAGAGGGAATACTTAATTTTCAAAGAGCTGACAATGAAGGCAACCATTTTGAGTATTAGAATAGTGGAAATGGCCTGACAGAAATGAGATATTCTTTTTTTATTTGTTTGTTTGTTTGTTTTGAATAGGGCCAACTTATATTGACCTGGGTATCCCGGAACTTACTGAGATCCTCCTGCCTCTGTTTCTGGAGTGCTGGGGTCAAAGGCATGTGTCACCACATGCTGCTGAAATGCTTGAGTCTCTTAATCTAGCTGTCAGATTGTTCAAACAGTGGACTCTAAGGATTATCAAGGAAGAGGTGAATCCTCAATTGCTTCTAAGATTAAACAGTTTGGTGTCAATGTTCCTTGTAAAATACTTCAGATAAAACAAGTATCTTTTACAAAGAGTTTATGTTCACTGAATTATTAAACTCAATATTCATGTTTATAGATAAAATATTCTTATGGTATGTGCTATGTAACTAACAAATACAACACAGTAGTTTGATATCTCTCTCTCTCTCTCTCTCTCTCTCTCTCTCTCTCTCTCTGTGTGTGTGTGTGTGTGTGTGTGTGTGTGTGTGGTGTGTATTGTTACCAGTTAATTGATAACAGCTTCAACATGGAATCCATTTGGAAGCTTGCTTTTTCTTTTCTATATTTACATATGCATATATATGTATGTATGTACTTATACACATACACATTGTACTAGGATTAAAGGTGTTCCTTACCTATATCCAGTTGAAACATGTATTTATTTATTTTTATTTTGTACATGAATGTTTTGACTGAATGTCTGCAAGTGCACCACATGTGTGTCTGGTGTTCACAGACTCTAGATGATAACTGGACACACCCCTGGAACTGGAGTTACAGATGTTTGTAAGCAGCCATGTGGGTTTTTGGTATTGAATTGGGCCTCTACAAGAGCAGTTAGTTCTCTGAATAGGTGAGCCAGCTCTCCAGCCCCTCTTTTCTACTCTTTTTTAAAAATTAAACACAATGAGCTCTTTTCTTTATCTGCGTACTTTCTTTATCTTTATTTCTTCAGTTTCTCTCCTTCGTTTGGGTAGTTATATTCCTTGGAGTATTCGACTTGCCTTTTCAAAATTTGGAGTCAGAATAGATTCTGCCAAGTGTTTTGTATATTTAAAACTGTAACACGCCTTCTATCTTCTGTTATGACTCTGTGCTTAAGTTGTTAGAGGAACTATTTGTAAACCCTTAGTAAAGGGAAAAGGAGGAGAGATTTAGTCAATGAAAGCCCAGCATGTGAGATGTGCTCCTGACTGCTTAAGGACTCAGGAAGCTTCTCTTAAAAAATTAGAATCAGATTCACAGGCAGACTCTCAGTAGGGTGCCTGCCCTTTTTTTGTAAGGCATCTCCAAGCAAGCAAGCAAGCTACCTACAGGTGAGCATGGCCTATACAGCCTTAGTTCAAATTTAGCAAAAGCTTTCTTTATAAAATCTGTATACACAATCTGTATATAAAGTCAATATCTTGCCGGGCAGTGGTGGCTCACACCTTTAATCCCAGAACCTGGGAGGCAGAGGCAGGTATATTTCTGAGTTCAAGGCCAGCCTGGTCTTCAGAGTGAGTTCCAGGACAGCCAGGGCTATACAGAGACACCCTGTCTCAAAAAGCCAAAAAGCCAAAAAGTCAAAAAGCCAAAAAAAGTCAATATTTGTAAATGCTTTTTTCTGTGGTTTATACTATCTACTTTTGATTGCTCTTCTCTAAAAGCAGTTAACATTTTAATGTTTTGACAGTTAAATTGGTTTTAAAATGTGACTGTATTTGTGTCTTTCACTCACCTCAATGTATGGTTTAAGAAATACATAGTAACTAATCAACCAATGTTTTAAGTTTGCATTTTGCTAAACTATAAAGATTGCCAATCAACTAAGAAATTTAGCTGGTAATTATTATAAAAAGGTATTTTCTTCAATGTTTAAATTACTTAGTCTTTAAAATGAATAGTGAATAGATACAGGCATTTATTTTAAAACTGGCTCACATGCTTTGTATGATATTTGTTTAGTGGGGACCTAAATATATATATATGTGTGTGTGTGTGTGTGTGTGTGTGTGTATGTATATATGTATATATATGCACACATATATATATACACACACATATATATACACACATATATATACACACATACATATATACACACATATACATATATACACATATATATATATGTATGCATATATACACACACATATATATGCATACATATATATATATATATACATATATCACATGTATGTGACAATCTCTAAATGACTGCTTGTCATCTCATCTAACAATTTAAATTTTATACACTTCCAGCTTTCTGCATTTTTTTTAAAAATTTTGTCAGTCTTTAGCAAAGATTTAGAGCATGACAAAAAGGAAGAATATAAGAGGGAAATGGATACCTCACCCTAATTCCAAAACTCCACAGTTTGACAACTAATAAAATTCATCTATTTAAAAATTGTTAATGTAATTTAAATATACCAGTGCAAGACTATATGAGTGAGTTTTGTGGGGCAGGCAAAGACTAGACTGTCGAGAAGAGAAAACAGAAGGCATCCTGAGAAACTGAAAGCAACCATATTATTGGGTACAAGTTGACAGCTACTGTTGAGGTAGGAGGGAAAGCCAGAGCTGATAGTACAGAGCTGAGTTAGGCATTTTTTAAGATTCTTTCCTCCTTCCATCCTTATCACTTTGTTCTGAGTGCTCCCACAGTTCTTAGCACTTGGCCCACATGTTTGCCCCTGAGCAGGTCTTTTCTTCTTGGCTTTTCCCATGAGAAAGGAAACAGCTCTCTTAGGAAGTCTGCTTCTGTTTTCCTTATCTGTATATAATTTTTAAACTTTTGAAACTAGAACCCAATGCTTGTGTCTAAAGGAGTGAGATCTTCATAAATAGTTTTCTTCACCTTTGTGATAAACTCAAGATTTTGTGTTTGATAAAAATGATTTTTTTTGCTGTTTGTTTTTCATAAGTTTTGTCGACTTAAGAAATTTTGTTAACAAAGTCAATGTTCATTTGAGTATCAGTCTGTGTTAGTCTTAAATAGCCGCTTTGTAAGCAGATATTTTAAACTGATTTTAATATACTTAATGCCCTATGTATGTGTGACTAGAGACATGTATAGCTGTGTATCTAAGCTATATATTATGCAAAGTTAATATATATAACTTTAAAATCATATAAAATTTGGACATACAAAGTAATGAGCAAATGCTGTCGTTCAGTCCTGTGCCTTCTCAGCAGTTCGTTGTGGCTTATTATAGCCCCTGTTATCGCAGGGACTCCAGCTAACTTGAGTTAGCCTGAGCAAAGGGCACAGCAGGCCAGAGCATACCCTGCTTCTCCTTGAGCTGGGGCCAGACTAAATACCTTGCCTATTTCCACCAAGGATTAAAAAATAAATACAAGAAAAGCCCAGCTATGGCTGGATAAGAACAGCAAGCTTTGTGGCATCTTAACTTTGTATATGCTTATGCCCAGACCTACAGCACTGGGAGAGCACTGAGAATCCATTGTCCATAGTCACAGTGAAAACAAGAATTCTGAAAGCCACTCAACAAGTAGAACAGCTGGAATACTTTCAAAGCCACAGTTCAGAGAAGTATCCTTATTTGACCTGGCTGTGGTTCCAGGAAGAGCATGCTCAACGCTGTCTTTGTTGGATTGATGTGGATCTTGTCCATTATGGAAAAGGTTTTCTGCAAGGAATTTTTCAAGCAACCAAGGACCACGATTGTTTGCAACTTCAAATTTTCTATGGTAGATAGCAATTGGACCGAATAAGTTAACTAAGAAGCCTTACCTAGTTTAGGCATGAGAAACACTCGCTATTTCATTAAAAAAGAGTTACTGACCTCCGACCATGTCACTCATAAAGGGGGTTATCTGACCACTAATTACACAGTTTGCATCAGCTCTGAAGCTGTTGTATTGCTATTCATGTGTGTGTCATGTAGTACTAGGGGAGCAGGTCCCTTCCTTCCCTTTCTTCCTGCCTCACAGTCCCTCTCAGAATGAGATTCACAGGGATTCTGGAACACTTAGTCATTTTCCTGGAACTCTACTCATGTTCAGTAAAGTCCCAAGCAGACTAGCCCCTTCTGTCACGCTAACTTTGAAGAAGTCTTAGAGGGTGGCAGAGTTGGGAACTATTTGGCTGTGTGTTGAGGCCATGCTTTATCAAGTATTCAGAGGCATTCAATAGAAACTGGAAAACGTACTAGGTTAGACATCTAAGGAAATCTGCATCCAATTACTACTTGAATGTTAGAGGTCACAAGAAGACTTCCAAGAGACTACCCATGAGAAAAAAATACAGACCTCACAAAATTATTTTGAAGGAATCACTAAGCAAAAAACTAAGAAACCCTGGGAAATGGACAGAAATATATCTTGAGTTACTCCATTATTTAAAATGTCCTCATTTTAGCAAAATTATGAGACATTTAAAACAACAAAGTATGGTCTATATTCATAATAAAAGTAGCTAGTAGCGAGAATTTCAGATATTGAAGTTATTAGACAAGGACTTAAAAGCTACTTGGAATACATTCAAAGAAATAAATGAAACCAAATACCTTAAGAACTGCAGGAAGCTGGGCACTGTGTTGCATACCTGCATCTTGCTGTTCACTCCAGTAATGGAGACAGTAAGAAAAGGAGTTTAAGACCAGTCTTTGGTACATATTGAGTTTAAGGTCAGCCTGAGCACCCTGAGACCTTGTCACAAAACAAAGCAAAGCAAAACCAAAGAGAACAGAACAGAAATAAAGGATACCATGCATGGTAGTTTACAGCTGTAATCTCAGCATTGAGAGGCTGAGGCGGTAGGAACACCCGTGAGTACAAGGCCAGCCTGAGTTAGAAAATGAGATCTCAGCTAAAAATAGAGAGAGGGAGGGAGGGAGAGAGAAAATGAAAGTATACAACAATGCTTTACCCCCTGAAAGGTAGGGTGCTGATATACTCAAAGCACTGAAAACAAAAACAAAAATAAAACCTAGTTATACCCAGATAAACAAACCAAAAAGACCTATTAGAATTTGTCACATGATGGATGCCTTTTCAGTTAAAGGATTAAATGGAGTCTTTTAGGCTGAAATGAAAAAGACACTAAGCGGCTATCTAAATCTTCACAAAAAATTAATACAGAACAGTACTAGTACAGTAACCACATAGATACACATATATAAGGCAGAATAACTTGACATTTAATCTGTAACTCTTCTATCACATCTGATTCAAAAAGAAACAATCCAAATCCATAATTATAACCTGTTAAAAAGCTCTAATTGCTATAACAATAGTACCGTAAGAATGGAGTAGGGACTGGTCACAAACTGTGGCAAAATTTTTTATAGTTAAATATGTCTCAACTGCTGGGCCTGGTGGTGTAAGACCGCTACTCAGGAGGCAGGGGCAAGAGGATCCATCAAAAGTTCAAGGTTAGTTTCATCGACAGAGTAAGTTCTAGATCAGCCTGTAAATCTCAGTGAAACAAGATTTCTAAAATAAAATAGAAACACGAGGACATAGTTCAGTGGTAGAGCATGCCTGAGGCATGTTTCTATAGATACAGAGGTTAAATATCTAATACAGAAAAAAAAGTTGATTTAATTGACATTTCTAAGGCAAACATTAACGAGATAAGTGGAAAGTATCTAAGGGAAATGACAGATGAATTAATTAATCTGTATACTACACAGAACTGTCTTAACACAAAAAGACAATAGTGGGGGAACAGAATAACAAGAAAATCACGAGACATATCAGAAATAAATTTGAAAATTCCAGAGACAAATCCTACATTATTAGTAATCTTGTTAAATATGAGGGAATTAGTTTCTCCAATTAAAAGGCCTAAATTGGAATGACTGAATTAAAAAAGATAAGCAGCCAACTATTTGCTGGCTCCAAGAGATTTTTTTTTATATTTAGAGTCCACAAATAGGCTGAAAGTTAAAGGATAGAAAAAGATGTAGGATACAAACAGTAATGCAAAAGGATGCAAAAGGAGGAAAAAAAACCCGTGCCATAGTAGCTGGGGAGATGGCTCAGTGAGTTAGAAGGCTTGCTGTAGAAATATGATGACCTGAGTTCAAATCCTCACCACCCACATAAAAAGAGTGTGCAGCCATGCATGCTTATGACCCTAGTGTTGGGGCTTAGAGACAAGCAGACCCTTGCATCTCACTGATCAGCCAGCCTACACAAACCACTGAACTACCAGTTCAGTTGATAGGGAATGAGGCAGAAAGTGATAAAGGAAGACACCTGGTGCCCCTCCTCCATCCTCTATATGCAAGTGCCTCTGGGAACAGACATGCGTGGTCATGCACACTTCTCCACCACATATCCTCCACCACATATCCTCCACCACATACCCTCCACCACATATCCTCCACCACATAGCCTCCACCACATACCCTCCACCACATATCCTCCACCACATATCCTCCACCACATATACTCCACCACATATACTCCACCACACTATTGTAGCAATGATAAAGAAGCAAAATTTTAAATGATAAAATGCCAATCTTTTCTATCAAGAAGATGTGGCAGTTAGAACTGTATACCCAACAGACACCTCAACCACCTCAAAACAGATGAAGGGGACGGAATGCCACAGGGCATATCTTTGTGTTTATCTCCAGGAAGAACCATGTATCATAAACCGGGTGTATCAAAACTAGTAAAATTACACTGTTTTAATAGTGACATCATCTTGCTTCAGTAACTGTCATTTAGATATCTTTTATAGTCACTAATGGTTAACCACTCAAATGTCATTACCATTTATTTTTTGTGGGTGCGAGTGTCTGTGTGTATTTATGTTCCTGTATATCATGTGTGTGTATAGGTGTATATGTAGTTTTGTGTGGAGGTCAAAGGTCAACCTTGGGTGTTCCTTCTTCAGGCACTTAAGATTTATCATCTTTGTCTCTATCTCCAGAACCTGTGGATATGAGATACTTCTGTCATTGGGGCTTGCCATTTGGGACAGATGCCTTTTTGTTTGTTTGTTTGAAGTAAACTAATTAGCCCTAATCCAAATACAAACTCATGGGGCAGAGAACTATATCCAGTTTTAATGGTGGGAGATAGGAGAAGATAATGCCAAAGAGAGTCAGAATAATAATAATAATAATAATAATAATAATAATAATAATAATAATAA
>JANHMN010000005.1:111289823-111336639 GCA_030674055.1 Rhabdomys pumilio
ATAATAATAATAATAATAATAATAATAATAATAATAATAATAATAATTCTTCTTAGCTTTGACATAGAGGGGATAATTTGAGAAGAAATGCTGATGTCTCTACAAGCAAAGGGAGGCAACTGGAAATTTTAATGAAAACATTTGCCAGGAACCTTTTGAACCTTATGCTGAAGGTGATTGTCTCCAGCAGAACCTCTAGAGAAACTGGTCTAGCCAGCCCAGAACACCTAAGTTATGCCCTCCCAAAATTCTGACCTTCAGAATTATGAGGTCATGACTGGGAATTGTTGTTCAAAGTTGCCTAGTTACAGGTAATTTGATCCACAGCCTCTGCAACATGGTGAATCAACAGCGTGGCAGTGAGGAATTGGCAGGTTAAACGTTCTTTCTTCTTCCCATGGGCCCATCAGGCAGGTACACATCATCGGGGTGGGGAAAGTGGAGGGCACTTGCTAAGCACTTTAAATCTAGTGATTTCACTAACATAAACAGAAAGGGATTTAATGGTTGGCATGCATACAATACAGATTTTCTTTATTGTTTCTTTCAAACATTTTCTACCATGGTGGAATGCTATAATGCTGTCATGGGTTAAGGCAATATTCCTGTACAAGAGCATATATAATCCACTTGCATGTTTAAATTTAATTTTTACAGCAGTATAGTAGTTTTACTGGACCTGCAGGACCTGGATATATATATATATTCGGCATACAGTTTTTCTGTTATCAAAATATGTCCTTGGGACAAGCACAGGTACTCAAAAACCAACTTAGTAGTCCTTGAACTGCCCTACAAAGTAGAAAAATTTTGCTCTCAGGTGGTATCTCTCCAATAGCAGCTATCTCACCCCAAACCGTGGCATGATTCACCCCATGGCTTGCTTTGCATTGTTGACATAAATCATTATTTACACTGGAATTTTAGTTCTTTTATATTTTCTCAGTTTGTCTTTTCTAAGGTAACACACTTTAAAGCTTTGATTTGAATGAAAACAAACTCAGAACTGAAGTTTAGTGTTAGCTTTCCAAATAAGACTTCGACTTCCATTTCTGAATATTCTCTTTCTCTCTCTCTCTCTCTCTCTCTCTCTCTCTCTCTCTCTCTCTCTCTCTCTCTCTGTTCCAATTTTCACCTTTCACTCCTTTCTCTTTTTCTCTCTCTTCTCCCTCTCCCTATGTGTGTATTTATACATAAAGATTCTTTTTTGGTATATACATTATGTTATTTATAATATTAAGTGAGGTAAAGTTGAATCTTTACACCACTTTAATAGCAAATGATTCCGACTGAACATAGCAATGACTTTTACATAGAGGTTTTCAGAAAAATATTATTGGGTTATTAAGAGCACAGAGTCAGGACTGGAGAAATCGATTAGTGATTACAGAGCATTGATTGTTCACATTCCAAAGGATTCTCAGCACCTAGATGACAGCTCACAACTGTCTGTAACTCCACTTTCAGGGAATCTGATACCCTAACACCAACTCACATAAAATAAAATAAAATAAAATAAAATAAAATAAAATAAAATAAAATATTTTTAAAAAGAGCATAGAGTCACCAGTACAGCTCAAATAATTAGTATTTTCTCATTTTATCAGCTGAGCTTAGAATTTTTCAAAGTTCAGTTCTGTTACATTAGGTATGAAATAGTAAGACATGTCATTTAGCAACTGTTTTATCATCCCAATGAAGAATGACCTTCTAAAGTATTTATTAGATCATGCACCTAGCCACATGCTCTTGCATTTATAGAAATATTTTGGCATGAAGTTTATGAGGCTGACTTGAGAGATATTAGTACTATTAGTTTCCTTTTAAAGATGTCGTTCTCTCACTTACAATTTTCCCTTTATTTCTATGATTTTTCACATGTATAGGTGTTTTGCCTGCCTGCAATATGTGTGCATGTGTGCCTAGTGCCCTCAGAGGCCAGCAAAGGGCACTGGATCCCATTGAATTGGAGTTATAGATGGTTGTGACCCGCCATGTAGGTGCTGGGAATTGAACCTGGAACCCCCCAGAAGAGCAGCCAGTTAACTTCACTACTGAGCCACCATTCCAGCCCCCACACATTTACTACTTAAGCTTAACTTCTTGTTGTCATTTGCTTCTACATTTATTCCTTTAGTTTTCCCTTGCTGTGCTGATGTTGGTGTAGAAATGTTTAGGGAAGACCTCTGTAGGGGAGTTCCAGGACTTGACTTGAGATAGTTAAGAAAAGAATTTCTAAGTACATATCAGGAAAGAGATTTTGTTAAAGTGTCTTATGTGCTGTACACTGTCATCTTCGGTGAACCGTCTGAGCTTCATAAGTCATATATTTTTTGTGTTTGATGAAGTCAGAGATGCCTGGATTCACAATGACAATTCCCTAAGTACCAGACATTTGTGTATAAGGTTAGAAAGTGTTCCAAAAGTTTTATGTCATAAATTATGTTTATAGTAGGTTATACATCCAATGAGTCTGAAAGTATACAATAGTGCCTGGCATCAAATACAATAATCTGTGTTTATATACAACCTAGGTCTAATGTTGCCAAGTTTGAGACCAACATTGATGAGCCTCTGATTTTTTGAAAGAGGAAAATGAATAGGCAGGACAATAAAAAATTTCTGCAGCCTGGATTTAAACCCCAGATCAGTTGGTAACCTTTGAAATCAATTTTTGTGACCTAATTATCCTTATTAATTCTTTCTTAGAATTATAGACTTTTAGTCTTGATCCAATCAGGTGCAGCTTCAGTCAATGGAGTTATGAGGTTAAAAAAGGGGTCCAATCTAATCAAATGATCACTTCAAATCAGAGATTGATCAGAATTTGATCCTCATCAAGATTTGATTCTGCCTGATCAGTTGCCAGCCTGATCCAGGATTTATTCAGTCAGAGCTTGCCCTAATCAGTGGTTAATCTGATAAAAACTGTTACAAACCAGGGTTTTGATCCAAGCACTGGCTAATCTAATAAGAGAATCCACAGTGCCGAATTTTACTGGGGCTAATCTTTTCAGGGATTCATCCAAACTTATACTGATCTAATCTGATGTTGATCCAAACAGTGGCATATCTAATCAGTGCTTTATTGGATCAAGGGTTGCTATAATCAGTGGCTAATAGAATCAGGGCCTGGGTTCAGTCAATGACTAATGATTACGAGCAAGTATTCTGAGTGATGGACACGTATATAATACATAATGTAACTTAGCCAAGGATGTCATATTTTACACAAAAGTCCACCTAGGAACATGAAATGAGATGGAAACATTTATGGGAATCTTGTAGTAAACATATGTGTTTACGGTGTTTGTTGTACTCTCTTTTGTATGGTGACCCTGAGGAAAGTGGTCTGATAAGCCACGATAGAACACTGACAGGAGTCTTACTGGGGGAAAACAGGAGTAAACTATTGTAGTCAAAGGTAAATACCAGAGTCTGGGGAGTTCAGTCATTCCTGCAAGCAATTGTATACATTTTTTCAAGGCATTTTTTTTAAAATTTGAAATAAAGCTTTAGGAAAAGTTGCAAAGGGATTCTCTTGTTCCTACTGGTTGTCTATATGGTGCTATGAATCAGTAATAGGATCAGATGAATTTATTATACTAAGGATCAGTTGAAATTTTTGTTTCTTTTAGTTACACACACACACACACACACACACACACACACACACACACACACCCCTTCTATCTCTATCACCTATCTCTAGCATCTATCCATCTATGAATGTATGTATGCATGCATGCACATATCTATCTATGATTCTCTGCAATGCCTTTTACATGAGGGTTTGGAGAAAAAAAACATTGGTTATTAAGAGCACAGAGAGACTAGTGAAGCTCATGAAAACTTCAGGGATTCCCATTTACTAGAGCCATCGTAGAGCAGCAATTGAGACTGATTCCTTACCACACTCAACTTGTGCTCTGATAGTCCTAAAAAGAAATAAAGAGGGTTGCTGATGGCCATTTTTCAGTATACTATCTAAGCTTCCTTTTGGATCATCAAATTTATCCTTGACATTAACATAATCATGATGGCCAAGGTAACCTGTCTTTGTCAAAAAACATTCTGGGACTATAGCTGGTTATTCTTGATTGTCAGCTTGTCTGGACAAAGAGATGCCTAAAAGACTGGTAAAGCACATCTCTGAGTATGTTCGTGAAGGTGTTTCCAGATAGGAAAGACCCTGAGGCCTCTGTCCTAATGAGTTGATTAATCTATTGTTAGATACAAGATTTGAATAGATACGGAAGGCGTCGTGGAAAACGGTTCTTAGTTGCAGGGAATTAATTGCTCTCTCTCTTTCTCACTGTGTGTGTGTGTTTGTTTGTGTGTGTGTCTGTGTCTCTGAGTGTGTATGTGATGTATTTCACTCCTCTCCTCTCTCCCTGCATCCTGCTTCCTGGATATGGGATGAACAGCTCTGCCCTAGCATACCCTTTCTCTCTGCCATGATGTTTTACCTCAGGCACAGGAAAAAAAAAAGAAAGAAATCCATCACATGAACTGTAAACTCTGAAACAGTGAGCCAAGAATAAATCCTTTCTCCTTTTAAGATGTTTTCCTTGGGTATTTTGACACTGACAAAAAACTAACCCACATACTCTTCTGCGTTCACCTGAGCGTGAACCAGCTGCTACAGCTACTCTCTGCCTCACCGCTATTTCTGTGGCGAAGGTGGCAAGCTCACCTTGTACTCTGGGTAAGGCACCCAAGAATTGCCTTTAGCCAATGACTGACTGGTAAAAAGTTGTGGATAAAAATCACCGGGAGTTCTTGGCTCTTCCATTAAAGCATCTTTAAAGTGTAAAATTGCCTTTTCAGCTGATTACCATGCAGTGCTCTTTTTGCTGATCTGACTTTCACGCACTAAAATACCAAGCCACACTGAGGCCATGGTGATTTTCAAACATAATCATATTGTCTTTGGGTAGAATAAATTTCTAACATCAATTTTAATTGTGCCCCCTATCTTAGGAAATCAATTCCTTAAAATTCCTTGCAGGCAAAAGAAAAAAATCTCTTGGTTTATATTTTATCTTAGTTATCTCTGTACTGACTTTGGTTTCCTTGATGTTAAGGATAACTCTCTTGGTAGGCTTAAACTGCCATTAAAACCATTAGTGTTGCATGTTTTCTAATATTTTGAAATAATTCAAATGCATTATTCATACACCGGAGTGGATCAAATATGACGTGTACAAGTTATCTTATAATAATAAGCCTCTTCATAAACATAAGCATGAATTCTTTCATCAGTACATTCTTTCTGCCCATAATATGTCAGTATTTTAAGTACATATGCAGATTTTTCTGACGTTTTTCTTTATGATTATGTATTGCTTTAAAGACTGTATCACATTATTTCAGACTTCTCTTAATTTTATCCACTGTCATCTCCTACTTAAGTGAGTCATGTCAAGTATTACATGCCACTTCTTTTGACAGTTCCCTGGTATGGGAGGTGATTTTTATGCATCCTGTCACCTTCTTCTCTCTTACTTCTTTGATGTATTATAAGAAGTATACTACACTGACTGATGAAAAGAGACTGTAGGAGGATGCTCAAATTAAATGGTGCTTATGCTTGTCCTTCATCCCATATCACAAAGCATCCCTAACAGACAGCTTATGTTCTCCTCATCTGATTACAGGGTAGGTCCATTCTCTGCTCTGTGTTTGAATGGCCATTCCCTTCAGTCTTCTCTGTCTCTTATGGGCTCTTCTGTCCTTTTTTTCTTGATGTATGGTTCATTGTATCCTCAGATCAATTTAACCTAAGACTTTTGTGTGTGAGAAGCTTCTGGATCTTAAAGGGAAAGTAGCCACTGATTTTTACAGCTGTTTCTCCCTAACTTGACGTCAGACCTTAGCTGTTCCCTGTGGCAGGGAATTTCTTCTCAGGACCTCCACAGTGCTTATCTCCTTGCCCCCTGCTCCCCTTCTCATCTCTACTTGCTTGCTGTGATCATCCCTTCTGGTTATCTTAACTGTTACGAGTTCACTAATTCAGTTCTTATCACTCCAAAGCTAGTCCAGACCCATCATCAGAATGTAGTATTTCACTAAGAAAGCTGTCTCCCTTTTGTTTAACTTGGATTCTTCTCTTACAGAGAGGAAAGTGTCGGTAGTTAGTATGAATTTAAGTACCATAATAGTTCTGGTAAAGGAAAGACAATAAGAGCTCCTTTATACGGAGACTCTTAGCATAGTTTTGGAAGGAAAAATATGATGAATTAAGAAGTAAATACATTCTTATGGTAACAAGGGGTGAACACCATAGAAATACGAACTATTGCTTGAAAACTAAAGATGGCACACTTCTGACTCCTTCCTGTCCCTGCTGTCAAAGTTCTGGTGGACTTTTTCTCCCACTAGCAGGGCTCCTCTGCTGCCTGATAGGTGATAGGTCCAGGCCAGTGATATATTAACAGTCCGTCGTTAACACGTTTTCCTAAAACTGAAACAATCAGCTCCCCTTTCTTCCTTTAAGCTGACCAGACTAAAATTAGGGGAGGGGAACTCACCCCAGGCCACCGAAATCATTGAATTCCCTCATGGAATTAGATCTCTGCTCTGCGGGGAGTTGTTCTCTCTCACCCCCTTCTTCATTTGTAAAAAAGTTTGTTACATATGTTACCTGGTGCCGCCTGCTATGACTGAGATTGTTGCTGTATTTTAATTCTTTAACCAGCAGAGAAGAACCTGATTGACATCCCTAGACCACAACAACTAAATAGAAAACCAGTGATGAGCGTGGGTTTTACTGAAGGCAGACCAGAGCAACCAACAACACCCTGATATCAATGTAAGGCTTTTACGTGTTTTCTAGAGGAATTTGAACCTAAGTTTGGGGGTGGTCAGGACCACTAAGGGAGACTTGCAAATGAGTTGAATTAGCACAGAGAGACAAACAACCCTTTCATGGAGGTTGCCTAAGCCTGATGGGAAAACACAGATATTTACATTTCCGTTCATAACAGTAGCAAAATTACAGTAGCAGCAAAAATAATCTTATGGTTGGGGGTCACCACAACATAAGGACCTGCATTAAAAGATCACAACATTAGAAAGGCTGAGAAGCACCGACTTGGCAGGATTCTTCCTTAAACTAGATTCTATAAAGACAGTACAGGAAGCTTGAAGTCTGTCCTGCTTGATCAGAGGGCTCAGGTGACACTGAGTAAAGTTCCATCCAAGAAGAATATTTTCCAGTTTTCCTTTTTCTTAACAAAAATTATTTTCTCTTTTGGACATCCACAGCTTGTTCGGGGAGCTTTGGGTCGTTAAGGTCTAGCTCAAGCAATTGTAAGCAAGTTGCTTCCTAGATTGTTTTGTTGGATGATACAAAGTATCAGACATGTAAACCCGAGCCTTTCTATGAAAACAAATGAAAAACAAAGTTAATAGTTGCAAGCTCAGTTTCTGAGTCCATAAGAGAAGAGTTTTAGACTGAGCTCAAAATACCTTGAGGTGGTAGGGACATTCTGCTTAACTTCCCGGTTTGCACTTGAATGCCTTCTTTGTATTCTGATGGATTTTTGAGCCTTTCTATAACATCAGGCCTGGGGATTGTCTGCACATAATCTGTTAATATGAGTTCCTTTAAGTTCTCATTGTGTCACCTAGCTGTAGCTTTTAGACCCATAGATGGCATATATCTGTAACCCTACATTAAAGAAACCCTTTTCCCCCTTTGGATTCTTGTTTGCCAATGAGGTCTGCATTAGATTTTTGCCTGATTATTATATAAGCCCAATAATAATGGCAATTGACCACGTAGGACTTTCAAAGTTAGAAAACTTTTTGTTTGGTTGGTTATTGGGGGCAAACAGAGTCTCACTATGTACCCCAGGATGGAATTTAATTCACATTTGTCCTTCTTCAGCCTTTAGGGTGCAGGGATCAGAAGTATGTGCCACCATTACTCAAAGCTCCTGAAATGTCCCATGAGAAATATCATATTAGGGTTTGGAGAGATGGTTCAGATGTTAAGAACATTTGCTGCTCTTGGAGTGGACCTGGTTTCAATTCTCCACTCCCACATTGTGGTTCATAATCTTCTCTAAGCCCAGTTCCAGGGTACCAGGTTTGCTCTTCTGGCTTCTCTGGATGTTGCACACATATGGTTTACAGACATATATAAAAGCAAAAACATTGTTACATATAAATAAATCTTTTAAAAAATCAAATTAAAATTTTAGAATACTCTTAATAGTAAAAGGCCAAGCCAAGTATTTGACAATAGAGTTTGCTACAGTAGCCGTACAGTGGGGCAAATATTTCTCTTGCTGAGATTTCTGTGTTTATACTGAGGTTCCTAGGAATGGCACAGAGTGAGTCTCTCATGTGTAATGTAGGAGCCTCATAAATCAGGTGTCATCCTAATACTCCAAGAGAGCATTTATAAATATTGGTTCTGTAAAATCTACTTTAGTTTCTTGAATCTGTTTTATATCTGGTGCCACACACATAATTTTCTAATGTGATATTCAACCGAAGCCTTAACAATACAATTAATGTCTTCAATCGCGTCCTATTATAACAGATTCTTATTGAAGCTTAATTTTCTAGAAAATTAGAACTTAAAATTCTAGAGGAAACAGACAGGGAGAGAAAGGAATATTTAATTTTCACATGCAAAGCTATACCTCACCAAATTCTATGTATTATAGACAGCTTGAGAGAAAAGTGAGAATTTTTGATCGGGGGCCGGGGGCAGGAAAGTTAACAGAGCAGCAAGGTTTCAAGTAGGAAGGCCATAAACACTCTGGTCATTGTCTTCAGAATCCGTTACTCTGTCCCATGTTACTAACCCCAGTACTGCTTGTTCTAGGTGAGCCATTTTTTAAACTTTGGGCTTTTGTTTGTTTGTTTGTTTGTCTTTGCTAGAGTCTGGGAATTTTTGCACAGATTTGTTTTGATGATTAGAGACCTGTATTTCATAATACCTCATAAAGGTCTTTCCCTTAAAATTTTTGTTTTGAAGATGAAGCACTTTTGGATACCAGCTGATTTTGAACTTGAGAAAAAAATTAGAAGAAAACAAGAACAGTCATTGAATAATAAAGGATTCCAAAGCAGGAACTGAGAAAATCATCCAGAGGCTAGGAGTACTGATTACTCTTCCATAGGACCAGAGTTTGGTCCCTAGTATCCATGTTAAGTGACTCACAATTGCCTGTAAGTCCATTTCAAGGGGATCTAATATCCTTTTCTGAGGGAATCTTGAATAACAACATGGACAGTCTCCTTCTAAACTGAAATTATTAATCTCTTATTAGTTTGCTTCCCATAGGGATCTCTTATATCTTGTTTTGAGCACATCCTGGAAAATGATTTTTATTCCAGACAGGTGAACCCAGTAGGTAACAAACACCATGAAGTTTGACAGCTACTGGACTGCTGCCCTTTTAAAATTGGCTAAAGCTGGTTATCTAAATGACAATGTCAGTAGGTCTTTTTGGAGTGCTATGTTTCCTGGCTGAACAGGGTCAAGGTGAGAATCTTGGCTGTGGGTTTGTAGAGTTTCTTTTATATTGTTAGGTGTTTTGTTTTATGGCTATATTTTCCTTCTGGTGTTTTAAGACCATTTAGGCAGCTCAAATTAATCTTTCTCTTTACTGTTAAAGTCAGTCAAACATCCTTAAAGTCTCAAGGAAAGGTCTCAGTGCCTTTAATCTTTCTTCTTCTAGTTGTATCCTCTGCTGGGATGGGCCAGTGCCTTGGTGACCATGTGTCTTCTCTCTGCAGTGACCCAGGAGAAGGAATACTGGTTAGAGTCCAACTTATGTGCTTTCCACAGATCCTCTGATCAAGGGAGCAGACAATGTACAGAGTTGTTGGATCCTTTTAGAAATGTGCCATCACCTCCTAAGTTCTAGATAACATTGGGGGAAGGGAGCACCAAATTATGGGTTGTCTTCTTCATCCTCTCGTTCTTTGGCTCAGTGCTCCAAGGTTGGTCTGCTGTTTCACCCAACTTGTAGAAAATAACCAGTTTTTGCTTTAATTTTTGTGTAACATTTGACAAAGCTCAGGGGAAAAAAATGAACAGATTTTTAAAACAAATTCCGATTATGTAAACACTCAGTTTCCCAAGCAGTGAAAATCATTGAAAGCTTAGCAGAAAACAATTATATTAAAAAATACTTTTTGTTGAAAATGTTACAAACCATAGACCAATACCAATAAGAGAACTTCGTTGTCTCAAACAGAAGACTAGTGTTTAGTTCTTTATAAAACTGAATATTAATAAAATCGGAATTTATTTTAAAAACCAGTCCTTTTGTCCCTTTCAATCATCATATATGTGCCATGTTCACGTTTCATCCTCTACAGTTTTTTTTTTTTGACTTACTTGGAAAGCCTTGTCTGTATCAGCTCCTGTTGATACTTGGTCTCACATGAGTCTGAGAATTATAGAAAGTTATATTTCAGCAAGAGGTGGCTAAGGTAGCAAAGCTTCCAATGACATTGGACAGTGAATTCATCTTAGGTAAGCAAAAATACTGAAGTAAAGGACAGTATATAGCTGAACATCTGTATAAGTTACCCCTGTACTTGTGGTTTTGTTTATAATGGCATCTGATCTCCTGAAGAACTGAAGAGACATAGCAAAAGAGCTACACTTTTTGGGACTACTTGGGGTAGAATATGAGTATCCACTGGTGATGGCTGGACAACAGAGTTCCTATTGGTTCTAGTCAAGGCAATGTAACCTCCTAGCATTTGAATTTCTTATAATATTTTCCAAGAGTTAAATGGGGTTAGATAGGATTTTTTTTCTTGTTCCCAACATTGAAAAATAAGCCCTTTCTGTGTTTTGAGAAGCTAGGAGGTCACTGCCTAAAGTTAATAACTGTCAAACGATTTGTTCTGCAGCAGCCCATTTTCATCTCAGTGTAATCACTCTTTATAACCAGGAACAAAAATGAAACAAAACAAAACACAGTTCTTCAAAACAAACAACAATACTAAAATTAACAATACAATAGTGTGTGTGTGTGTGTGTGTGTGTGTGTGTGTGTGTGTGTGTGTTTTGCCTGCATGTATGTCTGTGTACCATACATATGAGTTCTTTTAGAGGTCAGAAGAAAGTGTTTGGACCCTTAGAACTGGAATTACAGATGGTTATGAGCAACCTTGTGGATGTTTCGTATTGAACCTAGGTCCTGTGGAAGAGCAGCCAGGGTTCATAGCAGCACAGTCATCTCTTCAGCCATTCTTATTATTTTATTTTTATCATTATTTTTAGAACTTCTTATGTTTTTTATTTTATATTAAAAATGTAATTACATCATTGTTTACCTTTTTCCTCTCTCCAGCATCTTCCATGTATTCCCTTGCTCTTTCTCAAATTTGTGATTACCTTTTCTTTATGTAGCCTGCCTCCTCTGTCTCTCTCTCTCTTTCTCTCTCTCTCACATATATATGAATATATATGTTACTTTTGATTAGCTAAGGGAGTACACAGTAAAATGTTATATTTTGAATGAGAATGAAGACAAAAGAGTTATATGTTTTCGTAATTGGCTCCCAATTGCTGAAACTGTTTGCGAAGGATTAGGAGGTGTGGCCTTACTGGAGGAGATTTGTCATTGAGGCTAGGCTCTCTCCTTGTCCACTACTTGTGGATCAGATGTAAGCTCTAGCTAGTGCTCCAACACATTCTTGCTGCAATTTTATTGTTACCAGGTTTCTACTTTGCATTCCTCATGTCTTGACTTCCCTCAATAAACTGTGATCTACTCTATGTAAGCCAATGAATCCTTCCCAACTTCAATTTGCTTTTTATCAGGGTCTTTATTACAGCAATGGGATTTTAAGAAAGTAGCCCAGGGTGGGCTACTTTCAAATTTATAACAATCTGCCTACCTCTGTCTGTCGAGTGCTAATATTATAGGCATGAATCAACACACCTGGTTCTAGGAAGGGAATTTTAATGAATGCACGTCTATTGTTACATTTGAGTTGGGAATGATTTCTTTTATTTAAAGAATGATCCATTATGCAAGCTACAATGAAATAGTGCTTTCCATTACAATAAAATGGTGATTCTTCATTTGTTAACAATAGTCTCATTTTAGAACTATGGTGAAGGAAGATTATTTATATATAATTTTGTCATAAATGGCTTTATTGTAATTCTGAATATCTGCTTCTTTCTACAGAAGTATAAATCTGTACACTAAAATTAATTAATTTTCTATTTTTAAAGAAAATTAGATAATTTGTAGTTTCTTGGTATGAAATTTATAAATACTCTTTTTATCATTGTAATATGGTTTTCTGTAGACAGTGTCTTACTCTATTGCCTCAGCTGATCTAGATTGGCATCAAACTTACAATAATCTTTCTGACTAAGCCTTCTGAGTGCTGGGTTATGTGTGAGACGCTGTGCCCAGTGGTTAAATTTTTTTTTTAATGTAGCTTTACTGTTATAATCTATGTTCAAAGTGTCACTAAATTGAACTATTTACTGTATAAGGTTTCTATTGAATGTATGCAATTATTTATTACCATAAGACATTTCTGCTTTTCCTTTGTTGGGAGCCGACTTTTAACAGAAAGCAGCTAGAAAGCAGTTATCCATGCCTGTAAGGAGCACGTGCTAGCCACACCTCCAAGGCTTACGTCATATCCACGCCCCTACAGGGGGCGTGGCAAAAGTATATAAATACCCCAGATTTCCCTTCAATAAAGGACTAGACTTGAGACTGGATCAGAACCTCTGTCTTGTCTCCATTCCTAGCGTCTCTTCCTCTTATCCCCATTAGCAAGCCGCAACATTTTTTGTTCAGTCTTTTGTCTCAAGCCAGGTAGAGCGGAGCCGGCTGCAACATTCCTTAATGTCTATGACCAATTCATGGTCAATGCCTTTTCCCTAGATCACTGATTTTCTTTCTTTCAGAAGAGGGTGTTCATTTTTAGATTGTTTTTATGCTTATAATTATACTATATGTGGCTTTGTCTATGAGAATAAATAACCATAAATATTTAGAAGATAGTTCTGCTATGTCAGTTTACTTGAAACATCAGCAATAAGTTTCCTGCCTGGTCTTGTAACTTCTCCAGACCTTGAGTGTTAGCTGGACATACAGTATCAGATATGAATTGACTCTACTCCTCCATGGAAGCAGCCTTAAATCCAATTATAGGAAAGTTGTTTAGCCCCACAACAGTCATGCCAGTTTTGCACAGGTTGGCATATCTTCCCATTCACAGTTAGCTAAGACAATGATTCCTTTCTCCCTCAGCACCCTCTGGTGGTTCAGATGCTAGCCAGTATGATGGACGTTTCCAGCTCAGTGCCAGCCTGCTTTCTTACAGCCAAGGTGTGTGGTATATTTTGTAATATGATCTTATCTTCGAGTTCTGCTAGGCCGCCAACAGTATTGATAAGAGCTCATATTACTGGAGGCTTCTGGATCCACCATGAGGCACTCCTGTGGAGTATCTCATACTTGGGACTGTTAACCATTCCCCAATCCAGAACACATGCTCTCCCTACATAAACCTTTCCACCTATAGTATTCTCTCTTTTTATTTTCCTTTGATTGTTGTTCTACTATGTTCCTTCATCCAAGGTACCCCCCTCCATCTCCCTTAACTTTTTCCACTGGCTTCCATCATGTTCAACATCAACAAGCTTTCCATGTTCAACAAGAAGAGCTTAAGGAGTAGAAGCCAATATCCACGCACAGGAAAGAATATGTGGGTGTTCTCTCTCTCTCTCTCTCTCTCTCTCTCTCTCTCTCTCTCTCTCTACCTCTCTCTTGTTCCTTTGCTCTCTCTGTGTGTATGTGTTTGTATTTTCAGTTCCATCCATTTTCCTGCAAATTTAAAATTTCACTTTTTTCTTTTCAGCTGGATAAAATTTTATTTGTATATGTAGTACATTTTGCTTAGCCATTAATTATTTAATGGACATCTAGGTTGCTTTTATTTCCTATCTATTGTGAAGACTGCAGTAGTGGACGTGGGTGTGGCAGTATCCCTGTTTTAGGGTAGTGAGTTCTTTGAATATATGAATCTTATATAGTGTCATATAATAATTATATATAATGTTCTATAATTTCATATGGCAGTTCTAATTTTAGTTTCTTTGAGAAATCTAAGAATGATTTCCAAAGTGGCTGGATTACTTTACTCTCTCACCAACAGTATGTACGTTTCAATTTGAACTTTTCAGATGGTTAAGGCAGTTGAACAGGAACTGTTCCCAGTTATTTGCATTTTCTCCTCTGAGATTTCTCTGTTTAGTTCTGTAGCATATTTTAAAAGTGTTTATTTGTTGTGGTTTTCATGGTGCTTACTTTTTGAGTTCTTTGTGTATTCTTGCCGGTATTCATAGGATGTACACCTGAAATTTTTCCCTATTTAGGATTTTTCTGATAGCAATTTTTTTTTACAAAGCAAGTAAATTTGTCTACTTTGTTAGTTGTCTAATATTGACACATATCACCGATCTCAACCTCACTTTAGAATCAGTTTTTTGATATGATAAGAAGAACAGGTCATCCAAGTTAGTGTTGACTGTTAACTTGATGGGACCTGGAATCAAATGGGAGACAAACAGTCAGGCACACCTATGGGGGACTACTTAGGTAAGGGTAGCATTTATACAGGTTGTGAGGGGTTATCTCGATTAGGTTAATTGGTGTGGGAGGAGCCACTCTAGAAGTAAGCAGTGCCATTCCCTGGGATTGAGTCCTAAACTGCATACAAAGGAGAAAGCTTGCTGAACACTGCTTCCTGACTACAGTCACAATGTGACCAGCTGCTTCCAACAATGATGGACCGTCTCTCCAAAGTGTGAGCCAAAAAGAAACTTTCCCTTCTTTACTTTTATGACTGTACACACAAAACCCTCCTTCCTTGCTTCTGTCAGGGTATTTTATCACTGTAAAAGAAAAAAGTAACTGAAACACTGTACTAAATAGAAATACTTATTCCCTTATTCTATAACACCCTTTTGAGGCAGTTACTGTTGTGATCCTTTTTTATTTACAGATGAGGAAAGAGATGGAAGATTAAATAGCAGTCCAAAGTCACGCATGGTTGATGACAGAGAAAATGCAGGTGACCCTTAATTTAAATACCACACTGTGGTTATTGCTAGACTCTATTCATGAAAGTTATTTTGTAAGCAGATTTTACCTTGATTAATAATTGTTAGTTCACAGCATTTGAGATATTGTCCAACATATTTGATGAATAAGGATAATAAGTTTATTGTCATTGAGGATACTTCTAAGAATAAGTTGATTGCTTCATATTGTATTCCTTGGCTACACAGTAGCAAGTGTCTTTTACATATTATTGAAAATATTACAGATGATGTCAGAAGGGATATTTATTCTGACCTTTCCCATTTATAAGGCTGTTCCTTTAGGCCTTCAAGCTATTTGGCCATTTGAGACCTTGTTTGAAATATAAATGTCACAGGGTGAAAGCTGTCTTTATCAGCAAATACCTTATTTTTTAATTTGAATTTAGCTTTATTAACATAAGCTAGAAGATATGACTGTGGGTAAAAAGCAGAACATATGGAAAGGACAAATATTACAAAGAAAGCCTACTATCATTCATAGTTTTTGCCATACTTGCCCCCTTTCTTCTCGAGTCCAATTATTCTGACAGCTAGGAGTTTGAAGCCTGTTTTCTGACACGTCAGAAATGATATTTATTATCCTTTTCCTAAGCTGACCTGTTCTAGTATATTGCTCCCCCTTTCTCACTAATTACAATTATAACTATTGCCCAGTTATGTAGTCTGTGTGTTTTCCCCTTGAAGTTACATCTACGGATGGCAGGAATTTTAGGAAGACTTTGGGACTCGTTTAATGTGTACCTAATCTAAAGTAAGGAATCTGATAAAGTGATCTTAGATCGAATAACACCTGATTTCTTTGCATTTACTGTGGATACCTCTCTATGTTGTTTTGAAAGAGTATCCTCAGGTTTTAGTTTAAAAGAGTATATTGGGAGAGGGAACTTGAAGTGAAATAATTAAGTTTATTTATATTGTTTGATTTAGGGCATATTGTTTCATTAAAAAGTTTTTATCTAAAATATATTTTCATGTTTCTCAATAGTTTCATCTGAAGATTACATGGATACTCTGTGATAATTCTAAAAACGAAACCCAAACCAGTAACACCTGCTAATAATTGAGAACTTTCGCGTTCGAGCCCTGGCTTTTCTTTTTTTATCTGGAACAATACCTTTCAGTTTTACTTTCTCCATTTATCTAAAAGAGGTTAGGAAACAAAAGGCTTTTCACCTTTTAAAGTTCTTCTTTTGTCTCTATTCCTGTTGTTGTTTTTGTAATTTTCTCACTGTACTTTTTAAAATTATTTTTACTTTATGCGGGTAGATGTTTTACCTGCATGTACATGTCTGGAGCCTAGAGAAGCCAGTAAAGGGTATCTGCTTCCCTGAACTGTAGTTATCAACAGTTGTGAGTTACCATGTGGTTCCAGGAATCAAACCCCTCTGGAAGAGCAGACAGTGTTTTTTACTACTGAGCTATCTCCAGCTTTTTTTTTTTTTTTAAAAAAACATTTAAATGTTCTTTTTTAAAAAGTGTGTGTGTGTGTGTGCATGTGTGTGTGTGTGTGTGTGTGTGTGTGTGTGTGTGTGTGTGTGTGATGTGCGTATGTGTTCTTGAGTCTGTGTGACTATACATGCATGTGGAGGCCAGAGGTCTATGACAGGTGGTATTGTAGTTGGATTTCTGTTGCTGTGATAAAACATACTGTCCAAATGCAAATTGGTGAGGGTATGGTTTATTTGGTTTACACTTCCAGGTCACAGGCTACTACTGGGGAAAATGAGTGCAGAAAGTTGAGGCAGGAAACCTGGAAGAAGTCTCCTTGATGCCTTGTTCTCTGGATAAGTCACAGGCTCACAGTTTACTATCTGTCTTAGACATTCCGAGACTACCTAGGGATAGTACTAGCCACGGTTGGCCCGGCTCTCCTGCATCAGTCAACAATCAAGACAATCCCACACAGGTATACTCAAAAGCCAATCTGGTCTAGGCAATTCCTTAATCAAGACTTTTCATTCATGAAGAGTCCGGGTTGTGTCAAATTGATAATTAAAGATACCTAGGACAGGTGTCTTCCTTAATCAGTTTCAACCTTATATTTGAAGACAGTGTCTCTCCAGTTCTGGGTTTATAGACATGTACCTATCCTTTTACATGAGTGCTCAGTATCCAAATTGATGCTTGCATATCAAGCCATTTACTTTCTCCCTAGTTATAGTAGATGCCTTTTCTTAATACTAGAGAATACCATAGAACAGTGGTTTTCAAGCACGTTAGCCCTAGGGCTCCCCCCAAATTATTTTGAACCCTGAAAAGCTTTTGTTTCTGCTGACTCAATCCCTTGACACGTATAATACTAGAATTAATAGTGTACTGATCAATGTAGCACATGCCTTTAATCCCAGCACTCCAGAAGTAGATGCAAAAAGACCGATGTAATTTCAGACTCAGCCTGCTCTACACTGTGAGTTCCAAGCCACCTAGCAAAACTTAATAGTAAGATATTGTCTAAAACAACAACAACTAAAACTCTGTTATTTTAAGCATAAGAATATAAAAAGATGTGTTCCATAGGCTGCCAGGAAAGAGTAGTGGCTTCATCACTGAGTTACGTAGAATAGTATATAGTCCATTGTATATGGCAAATGAAAAAGAGAAAAAGAATCTTGGCACTAGGAAAGAAAATTTGACTTCAGGAAGCCATGAGACAGTATCAGGGAGCTCTAAACATCTGCATATGATGTTTCAAGAACTATTTCTGGGATGACGTTGCTCAAGAGTAGAATGCTTGAATATAGGAGTCCCTGTATTCCACTTCTAGAAAAACTGAACAACAGATAAATACATGATTAAATAAATAAAACTATTCTTGTATATTTAACTTCTTTATGGATAAAAACCAAATTAACATTATAGGATATTATTTGTGATATCACTGTTTCCTTTTTTTTTCAATGATGTGAACAGGCCCTGCTCAAATAATATCCTATAATTGTTTTATTCATCCATTCTTCCTTTATAATCAAAAGAATTTCTTAAAATGCCTTACAATAACTGGAAGACTAATTTGAAAAAGAGGAACACCTTGTGGGATGACTCAATGTGTACTAAATTTTAGAAACTCTAATTGTGATACATTTCAAATAATGTAGTCAGGTTCTACTATGTAAGAGAAATGTCTCTGGTTCATGTATGTATTTTCAAGTTATGTATGTGAATGCCCTTCTGTTTCTTACTGGAACTCTTCTTTCTACAGATAAAAATGTTTTTGGCAGTACAGACGATGGATGGAGCTCACATCCTTTCATGTGCTAGGCAAGTTCTTCAACACTCGTTCAGCTCACAGCCTTGCCCCTGCTTAAAAGAGTCTTTATCACTTTAAGAGGGTTCTCACTTCAACAAAAGTCCATTACTCACAGTTAAAATATTAAGCCCAGCGTCCTAGGCAAGTCAAATGTTATCATTCTATTTTGTTTCTCATATACGAATATTCATACTTTTCAAGGTGCATTTTAGTGAAACCTGCTGTTTTTGCGCACTTTGCAGTGACTAATTGGAGAATGGCCTTAGTCTGTCTGCTCTGGTAGATGGTAGAGTCAGGATGGCACATCACCTTGGTGAGAAAAAGAACATTTGGAGATTGAATATCTCCAGTGGAAAAGTTCTGCAGTGCTAAGTCAGGATCATTCATTTCTCTGACACAATATTGCCCTCTTTAACGTAAGCCCATGTTTTTTCATAGTGTATGTTTCTGAGTTTCTGCCTGAGAATATTTTCTACCTGTTCCAAATATGCTTTGACAGGTGAAAACTAGCTCATGGACTTAAAGCCTGCAGAACTATTGTGGGCAGAGTCTTGTACATAAATACCCCCCATCCTAATTTTTAATTGAAATAATTGTGAGTTGTGCAAATTCAAATGGTCTCAATGGAATTGTCCCTCAACTGCCTGTCACAGGAGGCTGCTCACAAAGGCACCTTGTATTTCTTCCACTTTTGACAAGCGGCTGGTGCTCTCTGAGATTTTTGTCACTTGCACTTAAACCCTGGTCTTGAAACCTACTTATGGGCCATCTTGAGCTAAAATACACAGCCTCAAGATATAGTTCTGTTGTTTATATTCATGTGGAAGCTATTCCCACCAATACACTTTGCTCAATGTAGCATTAATACTACATTTTAATCGAGGACTGATTACTGTTCCCATGATAGCAACTGGAGCTCACTGTCAGTAGTATCCCAGTAAATGTTTAACAGCTAGCTCCAAGGAAAAGTTATCCTCCTTTAGTGCTTTTGATGATACCTGTACTGTACATTCTCCTACAGTAGGTGATTTTAAGCTACGAATATGCTGTCACTGAATACCAGGCTGAGAACAAATATACACAGTAGATTCCCATGCAACTGTATAAGCCAGCTTTAATATATTTTCTAGTTTCCTTGTTGTTGCTGTGGTAACACCTTGGGCAAAAGAAACTTAAGGGAGATGATGGTTTATTTCATCTTACAGGTTACAGAACATTATTGAGGGTAGTAAGGGCAGGAACTTGAAGCAGAAACCACGGAGGAACATTGCATGTTGTCTTTCTCACAGACTCTTGCTTAACTAGCTTTCTTATATACCCTCAGACCGCCTGCCCAAGGGATGTCTGCCCACAGTGACTTTAGCCCTCATATAACAATTAATAATCAAGGGGATACCCCACAGATAGAGCTACAGGCCAGTCTGAGACCCCCTTCTCATGTTACTCTAGGCTCTGTCAAGCTGGCGGCTCAAGCTAACGAGGATACCACCACTGCTCAAGGAGTGAATTGTTGCGAAATGGGGAGTTGTGCTGGTGAATATGACAGAATTTTCTCATATTGTAGCATACATATAAGCTAACCATATTTTCTTATGCTTGAAATGTGGACTCTTGAGGGACAGGATGAGAAAAAGATCTATTTAGTAGCGGAGAGTTTGGGACACCCTGGATCCACTTTTTAAAATTATCTCATTGGGCAAGGTGGCAAGAAGCAGAATTTTAGGTCACATGGACTGGCAAAGGATTTGAGTTTTCTAGGGTCAGTGGTAATGGTGAAACCTGTTTTGGAAGGGCAGGGGATTGGGGTTACATCAGGGAAATTGTTGCTAAATGCCTTATTGCAACAGTTCTGGACTCGTGGATTGCAACCCCTTTGGGGGTCATAGGACCCTTTCACAAGGTCACAGATCAGACACCTTGCATATCAGATTCATAACAGTAGCAAAATTACAGTTATGAAGTAGCAATGAAAATGATGTTATGGTCGGGGGTCACCACAGCATGTGAAACTGTATTAGAGGGTCACAGCATTAGTGTTGCAACCGACTCCGCTCTACCTGACTTGAGACAAAAGTCTTAACAAAAAATGTTGTGGCTTACTCCGGTCTTCGGGTCAGGATCTAGAGGGAGAGAGAATAGGGATAAGGGGAAGAGACGCTAGGAATGGAGACAAGACAGAGGTTCTGATCCAGTCCCTTTTATTGAAGAGAAATCTGGGGTATTTATACACTTTTGCCACGCCCCTTGTAGGGGCGTGGATATGAAGTAAGCCTTGGAGGAGTGGCTAGCACGTGCACCTTACAGGCATGGATAGCTGCTTTCTAGCTGCTTTCTGTTAAAAGTCGGCTCCCAACACATTAGGAGGCTTGAGAAGACCACTGCCTATACTGGGTTGTGTTTTTTTTTCTCTTTCTCCTTTCAGCAAATATTTGCTGACTTCATCTGCAATACCTGGATAAATTTGTGTTCAGTCCTGTGGACTCAACATTTAGAACAGCCACTGTCCTTATCCAGTCCTTATTCATAATAGAGAGAGTGAAGGGGCTAAACAACTGACTACATATGTGTTAGGTAGTAACTCAAGAGGAGAGATGGTGTTTGTTAATGGAAACCTCATTGGGAACATTAAAGAAAGGATCAGATTTCAGGGAAGCAAAGAGACTTGCAGAACAAGGTTTAGAGCAAGAAAAAAAGAGCTGAAAACATAACGGTATAGAGAAAATTGAAGGGAAAATTGGCCTCTTAGAATCAAAGACGAATGTTATATATGATTATAATGATCATTTAATTTGTTATTTGAGGCGAGCTGGATGTAAAAAGTGAGAGATGAAGAATCAGTGAAAGAGTTAATCAGGAAAGAGTTAGTTTGTTATTAAAATGATCATTGTGGTTTTAGAGTAAACAAGAAACCAGGCTCAGACTCAAACAGGAGAGTTGACTCTCGGATAATTAGGTAGACATTCCAATATTTCCATAATAAATACCCTGATGATTTAGCTTGCCGATCTGGTTGTTTGATTCAGTATAAATATAACCTATGGTAATTTGATTTTTATCCTTAGCAATCTAATTTCCAATATTTATACCACTACAATAGTTATGAAGTAATGGAATGTGTACACGAAAGCACAGTTATAACTATAAGCTGTAAGAATGTCAGGGGCATGTATTAACACTCTCAATATGTGTGGTGATGCTATATTCTTCCTTATTTTGCTAAATGTCTAAAGTACAGAGAAATCAAGTGCCCTATTTTACATAGTTGACAGTCAAGAGAGCTCAAATTCAAACCCAAGCTGTCATTTACTGCTGCGTCAGTATTATCCCTGTGCTCTAATTACTTCTTGTAGTTTATCATCTGCAGAAGAATTAATTGGGGCAAGTCAATTCAATTCCCTCATTGAAATGTGAATTGCCAGTTTGACCATTTTGTTTGATACATTTAACACTTGATAAAAGTAAATGAACTTTCTATTTAGACAATCAGAATCAAAGCGTTATGTGTTCTTTATTTTTTATCTCTTTTATGTACTTAACAAGCATCCCTGTATTTTTACATATTTTGTATTTTTATTTGCTTTGTATGTTTTTTCCCCTGAGGTGCTGCAGCTTGAAGCCAGGGCCTCATACATGATAGGCAAGTGCTTTACGAAAGAACTACAACCCTCAGTTGCAGGTATTGTTATAAATGCGTCAGAAACACTAAGTGATTCCAATCCAAGGAGACTTATAGGATCATTTTTTGCACTTTGCAGGTGAACAAACTAAGGTACCGAAGGCTTGACCATGCCTGAGGTGTACCTGAGCGCGGTGGGGTATACCTGCAATTCCTCCAACACTTAGGGGAGGCTGAGCCAGGAAGATCAAGAATTCAAGACTTGTCTCATTACAAAGTTAGTTTGAGGCCAGGCTGGGCATTACGACACATTGTCTTAAAACAAACAAAATCAACACAGAAATATACAAATCAAATATAAAAACCAAAATCCAACAAAAACAAAAGAAGACTAAAGGCAAACAGCTACAGAGCACCTTGAGATGCATACCAAAGCAAACTGGCTACAGAGTATGTTTCTTAGCTCTTGGCTGTAATCTCTTTCTTACCTAGAATGCATTACTGTAGTCTCAAGTAAGTCTAATTTACTAATGATGAGAGTGTTCCTCTTTTAACATTGATCACAATTTTCCTAATTTTTCCTTAGAGTATCTTATGGTGTCTACATGCACGTATATATCTAAGTATTAAACATAAATTACATAAAAGTTAGGTCAATAGTCTATAGATACTTTTCACCTTGCTGATACATAATTAGTAGAAAGCAAGTGCCTATAATTAGTGCATCAATTATATATATATATGTGTGTGTGTGTGTGTGTGTGTGTATGTGTGTGTTAATAATATCACAGTCCAGTAAATGAAACCATATCCATCATCTTTAAAGGTTTCTTATTTCTCTTTAATTTTTCTTTATTGGTGGCATAGACATTTAACATGGCATATGCCCTTGAGAATGCTTAAGTGCATGTAATATTAAGTGCTGGGTATTTATAAATAAAAAAGGTTCAATCCCACATCTGGGAGGTAAAAAGTCCAAATGTAGTACACTAATTCTACTGGGGGCACTTATTGTTTCATTGTCTTTGTTTTCTTTTGTTTGTTTGTTTGTTTGGTTGGTTTTTTTGGTTTTTCGAGACAGGGTTTCTCTGTGTAGCCCTGGCTGTCCTGGAACTCACTCTGTAGACCAGGCTAGCCTCGAACTCAGAAATCCGCCTGCCTCTGCCTCCCAAGTGCTGGGATTAAAGGCGTACGCCACCACCGCCCAGCTTGTTTGTTTGTTTTAAAGATTTAGTGTGTGTGTGTGTGTGCGTGTGTGTGTGTGTGTGTGTGTGTGTGTGTGTGTGTGTGTGTGTACCTAAGTGTATCTATGTGCCTCACATGTTTGCCGTGCCATTAGAGGTCAGATTATGTGTCAGGTCATTTGGAGCTAGAGTTATAGGCTGCAAGGCACCCCAAATGGATGCTCAGAACCAAACCCAAGTTCTTTGGAAGAGCAGCAAGTGCTCTTAACCACTGAGCTGACTCTAATCCCCACCTAAGGGCACTCTTAACTGTATCTCCTAGTGAGTGATGGCATCACAGTGGCAGGAGGATCCATTAGATCCAAATGCCAGAGTGAGGGGAGGAGCCAAGCTAGATATTATAAATAAATTTCTTACAAGGACAAACTCCAGGTCCCAGGGCAACTACCTTAATCTCCTCTGAGGGCAGAGCTTACTGTGACCTAAAGATTTCCCATTAGGTGCCATATCTCTTTTGCTCCTTTTAAAATTCTCTTCTAATATATTACATCCCAACTGCAGTTTTTTCCTCCCACCCCTGCCCCCTCAAGTCTTCTTCCCATCTCCCATCACCCCTCTCCTCCAGATCCCCCTTTCACCTCCCCTCAGAAAAGAGTAGTCTCCCAGGGACATCAACCACACAAAACATAACCAACTACAGTAAGACCAGGCACATAACATTACATCAAGGCTAGACAAGACAACCTACTTCGGAGGAATGGGTCCCATATGTAGGCAAAAGAGTCGGGAATAGCCCCTACTCCAACTGTTTAGGAGTCCTATAGGAGCAACAAGCTACTCACAGGCACCATCTCTTAAAGGCTCCACCATTTCTACATCACTGAACGAACAACCAGACTCCAACATATGAACCCATAGGGCAGTGGTTCTCAACCTCCTAATGCCAGCCTTTAATAGAGTTCTTCATGTTGTGGTGACTCCTCTAACCATAAAATTATTTCACTGCTACTTCATAACTGCAATTCTGCTATACTTAAGAATTATAATGTAAATATTTTTAGAGATAGAGGTTTGCCAAAGGGGTCATAACCCACAGATTCAGAACTATTGCCTTAGGGGACAAACTCAAACCGTATTTAAATATTACACACTAAATACCCGATTGTTAACTATATCTACCCTGAAAAAGTTTTTTCATTGTATATTCAGCATCTGCATTTATTTTTTAATTTATTTTTTGAGAATTTAACAAGTCCACAAATATATTTTTGTATATTTGTATATTTGATCAATACAAACATATCATATCTAACCCCTCCTCCTGGACTCCCTCTACCATGAAAGTTCATGTCCTTTCATTATTTTTTAAACCTACTGAGATTAATTATTGCTGTCAATGTGTGCTTAGATATCAAGATATCTGCTGGAAGATGGCAAACCTACCAGAGGCCACAGCCCTGGAGAAAATTGATTCTTTTTCCTCCAGCATCTATTAGCTGTTTATAGCGTCTCAGTTAGGGGTGAGGCCTTATGAGATCTTCTCCTATCCATACTGGCATGTTGGGACATTTAATATGAACATTTAACATTAATAAAAGCTCTTTTATTTATAAGTACCCAGCCTCAGGAAATTCATTATAGTTACCAAACGCGAACTCATACACGTACTTAAACATTTTTCTAGGGAAGATGCTATGTGCTTACATTTGTCCCTATATATACTGGAATGTGACTGGACAGGAATGTTGACTAGCTTAATCAGTCAACATTTATATTTAACTTCACTTGGCCTTAGAATGGCAGAGCCATCACAGATGCTCCATAATTTACCTGCTGATTGCTGGGTTTAGCTTTATCTTCCATGCTGGAACTGACATGTTTAAGCCCTACATCATTCAGAGCCTTACATATTGTATTTCAACCTTGTATTTCAAATGGTTAGATATTTTAAAATACGAGTTGCAATCCTTGTAGGGTATGGTGATACATAAGTTGCATTTGTTGTAGGGTATGGTGATACATGGATACGATTATAGCACTTGAGAGTTCAAGACCAGCCTTAGTTACATAGTGAGTTCAATGCCAGCTTGGGCTACTTGAAACTGTGTTTAAAAGAAGTGAACAAAAATTACATGAAAGTTTTCACGTATTAAGACACAGGAGTCATCCCTCCACATCTGACTTCTAGTTTGCTTTACTTCACTAACTGAAACTCCAGGCATTCCCAAAATAACAAGAATACTTGATAGAGAATTGTAGAGTAACTATCTGTGGTTGAACTTCAGCTTGGGAAAATTCAGCCTATTAAATGTTATCAGAAAAGACAGCATGAATCAGAGTACATATCTTATTGTCATAGGTGACTAATGCTTCACAGATATGTGATGGTTTGCTGATTTCAATGGCAAAGAATGCCTTTGCTCGAATTTCCGAGTTTGAATTAATTTCTTAAAGTCCTTGACTTTGGTAAGAACCTCTTTGATTATATAACTACTGCTATTATGGAAACGACTTTTGGAATGTCCTTTGCTTTTCTGTGGTTAATTTTGAAATAGAAAACGTGAGTGTCTGGAGTCAAAGATCATTTAAATCTTTTGAGGGAAAGCAAACTTATCCAACCAAGATCTCCCGGATCACTTCACTATTGCACAAAAGTTCTGAGTGTCAATAAAATCTTAGCATTTGGCATTAGAAGATGAACAGACCATGCCAGCCCGTTCTAAATGATTTTTCATCATTTAAAATTTTTGAACTCAATTCGAAATTGCTTGGATTGATGCCAGAATACATTGTTTTGCTATGATTGTTTGAGACAGGGTCTCATTATATAGGCTAAGGTGGCCTCAAACTTGGAACAATCCTCCTGCCTCTGCCTCCTATGTGAGGCTTATAGGAATGAACTTCTACACCTGGATATTTTGCTTATCAACGGTAGGAACTGAAAAACAAGATAATATTTTTAGTAAATGTTTTTGTGCGAACTAGATGGTTTGCATGCATTATATTGTTTAATTCTTATAACATTTGTGAAGAAAGGAACATTATGCAAATTATACAGACAAGAAAGAAAGGTTAAAATAAGAAACATTAAAGAATTTAAAGTTACAGATTTGGCAGACATGGGGTTGCAAAAAAAGAGAGATGTCTGACCTCAGCTTCTGGGCTTTTATTGCCAACTACAACAGATTCTGACTCATGGGTCTCCTTTTATTCAAGTTCTGATTTTCCACAGTGAAAAAAAATTGTACAAAGAAGAAAAAGGTAAAAAAAAAAAACCGTAAAAATACTCAAGAAAAGAAAACCAAAAAAAGAATATAAAAGTGGATGGGGCAACTGCAGTGGCTGAATAATGTAAAGACAGATCAGTGGAACAGATGCTATCTTATAGTTATGTTATTTTAAAATAATATCTGACAGATTCTGTGCTAGATTGTGAAGTGGAACAATGCATGGGCTCAGCAAATTGGGACTTTAGTTACCACCATACTCATCTTCTGTTCCATGGCGTATGGCTGGTCACCTCTTTCAAAGTGCTCCACTCACATGAAATGTACGTAAAACTTGAAATAGTTTTTCCCGTTTTTGAACAATTATCATGGTAAGAAATAATTTCTGACATGAAATAGTTGTGTTATGCTCATGCATTCTAGTTATGTCCTCCCTATTGTATCCCTGGAGCAATGTAGAATTCACTAATTCATTAGATGAGCCAAGGGTTTTGGTTCACGTCTATATGTGAGTTAGAGAGAATTAGTGACCTGTATGGAAGGAAAACTGATACTTGAGGGATTTGGGGGAGGGGTGGGAAAGATTTTTTGATTATAGTCTTTTCACTTGGCTTAAACCAGCAGACTGCTAATCTGCTTTCAAGTGATAACACATACCATATTTTGGGGACTGAATTGAAGTGGAATCCTTAAGAAAATTTTCTCCAGTGTTATGGCAAACACTTTGGGACATTTTTCAGTATCCACATTATTGGAATACTAGTGGGAATTTACAATTCAGACCTTGTTGTCTGATGTGCACAGAAGATGAATGTCTTAGTGATATATTTTTTTTTCTATGTGTATGGAATGCTATAGAAACAATGAAAAGTACATGTGCCATGTGTATTAGATACACACCTATAATTCCAGTATTTTCAAGGCTGAGGCAGGAGGTTTACAAGTTCAAGTCAAGGCTCAATTACATAGTGAGTTCCAGACAAGTCTGGACTGCATAGTAAAATAACAACAACAGGCTAAACCTGGTTTGTAATTCCATCTGTAGTGCTAAGACAGAGAGGTCTCAAGCTCAAGGTTGTTATGTTCAACTGAAGGATTTGAAGGTTGGCCTTCCCAACTTAAACAGACCTTGTTTCAACATAAAAATTAATGAAAGGTCTGTGAACCTAGCACAGTGGGAGAGTGTTAATGACATGTTTCAGTTTCTTTTATTGCTGTATCAAAACACTTGAGCAAAAGCAACTTGGGGGGAGGAAGAAATTATTTTCGTTTATAGGTTATATCCCACCACTGAGGGAAGACAGGGCATCAATATTAAGCAGAAACTGTGGAAGAACACTGCTTGCAGAATTTCTCATGCTTTCTTATACACTTGAGGACCACTTTACATGAAAGAGGCCTTAGACCCAATCTCTATTGTCTCCTGGCCCCTCACTGTCTCTCTCTGTCTCTCTGTCTCTCTGTCTCTCTCTGTCTCTCTCTGTCTCTCTCTGTCTCTCTCTCTCTCTCACACACACACACACACACACACACACACACACACTCACACACACACACACGAATTAAGAGGTCAGCTGCTACAGATTTTATGAGAAAGCTTTATTATTGCTAACAGCAAACAAATTTTCACTTTAATTTTATTTGTGTAGGTTTGTCTTTGTGCACCATATTTGTGCTTAGTGGCCTTGGAGGCCAGACAGTTTGTGGGCCACCATCTGAGTTCTGGGAATCAAACCCCAGTCCTCTGTAAGCAGTGTAATTGTTATTAACTGATGAGCCATGGCCCCAGGAAGCTAATTTTAAAGGAGGGAGACAGAGTTCACTTATGTGAGGTTGGAAACAAAAGGAGGGTAAGGCAAATCCTAAGGGAAAGAGCACTATAATATTAGCTTAGAGGCCTCAGAAAATATGACCTACTTGAACAATCTCAAAAAAATCAGTATTATGTGAATTACTTTTTCCATTTTTTGAAATGTTTATATATAGTACAGGATGTCCATTAAAAAACACAGTTTCATAGTTTTGATACAAATATCCCATCCCCCATAAAAGTAACTTTCATTTGTCTGATGTAATTGTCATCTCAAAGACTCACTGCTGAATAAGCTGACCCTTTGTAGTTCTTTCTGAACTCTGGCTTGTCAGTCAACTTAGCTGTTCTGGCTCAAAGTCCTTTCCAAGCAGACTGATTCAATCAGACTTCTTTCTCAACCTCTGACTGAATTGCTCTGCTTGGCCTCAAACTAACTCTGGCAATGTGCTCTAATCTTCTGTCTCCTCCTTTATTCTCTTGTTTCAACTGCCTCTGCTGACCTGCACTGAACTGCATGAACCCATGAATGAACTCAACTCTGTGACACTGCACTCACTGCACCGACTCCCAACTGACTGACAAACTGATTCAACTCCCAACTTAACTGAACTCAACTGAGGAACAGAACTAATTCCAACTGACTGATTCTTTTACCCCACACTGCTCTTAATTAGCTTCTCTTTCCTCTCTGTTCTTATGAGAGTTGGGCATATCTTATCTCTGACTCGTTCTGTCAAATCTTTTTCTGATTCATCACTTTGTCTGCCCCTCAATTAGATGTCACTTTCAAACTTTGCTGCTTCCTTCTACAAGGTAATTTTTTTCTTAAAGCAGTATGCTAAGGGCATGTCTATATTCCAGCCAGAAGGTTTAAAGGTTTTTGGCATGTCTGCATTCCAGCCAGATCACACAGATGTAATCAGAGCATCCATGTTACTGGATTAATATTCCTGTACACCTTGCCCCCTACACACACACACACACACACACACACACACACACACACACACACTTTTATAATCAAGATACTGAGATCTTTTTTGTTCTCTATTTCTTTTACACTTCATCTCTTCCAGTTCTCGCCTCAGAAAAAAATGTGATTGGCTTCCTGATTCTGTAGATTAGCTTACTTTTCTAGATTTAACTTTATTTTTAAAAGCCAGATCTAGCTGTGTAGCACATGCTGGTTTAGAGTTCACTTTGTAAACTAGGCTTGCCTTGAGTTCCAAAGTGGCTGTAGTAGTTTGTGCTGTCACCAACCATATATACCAGTTTCTCATTTGCTATATCCATGGCAGCATTTCTTTTCATCTGATTTCCTGATTGTGGCTGTTCTAATTGTGGTGCGATGGGATCTTAAGATACTTTCAAACTTCATTTTCCTTATGACTAAGGGTGTCATGTGTTTCTTTTCAATGTTTACTAGGTATTTGTACTTCTCCTTGTGAAAACATTTTTGATTAGTCTTAGTCAGTGTTCTATTGCTATGAAGAGGCACCATGACCAGAGTAACTTTTATAAAGGAAAGAAATGAATTTGAACCTGTTTACAGTTTCAGACATTTAGTTCATTAACAGTATTGTGGGTTTCATGGCAGCACAAAGGCAGGCATAGTGCTGGAGAAGGAGCTTAGAATTCTATATCCAGATCGGCAGCCACTAGGAAGAGAGAGACACTGGGCTTGGATGGACATTTGAAACCATAAAGCCCACCTACCTCCAGTGACACACTTCCTCCAACAAGGCCACACCTCTTAATCCGTGTCAAGTAGAATCACTCCCTAATAACAAAGCATTGAAATATATTATATATGTGGCTATAGGGGCCTTTCCTATTCAAACCATCACATTCCACTCCCTAACACTTATAGGCTTGAAGTTATAAATATTATGGTGCAAAAATATTTTCACTCCAACATTAAAAGTCCCCACAGTCTATCACTGTCTCAACACTGTTTAAAAGTCCAAAGTTGAAAGTCTCTTCAGAGACTCATGGCAATCCCTTAACTGTAATGCCCTGTAAAATCAAAACTAAAAGGCAGACCGCATAGTTCCAACATACAATAATGCACAGAATGCAGATTACCACTTCACAAGGGAGGAGAGGGAACATAGTGAGGAAATACTGGACCAAAGCAAAACTAAAACCCAGCAGTGTAAAGTTCAAATGCTTTATCTCCATGTCTGATGTCAAAGCTCTCTTCAGACTTCCAACTCCTTTCAGCTTTGTTGACTGCAACACACTTCTTCCTCTTGGTCTGGTTCCACTCCCTGTTAGCAGCTCTCCTCAGAAGGTATCCCACAGCTCTGGCATCTCCAACATCTTGTGGTCTCCAAGGCAACCCAGACTTCATCTCCACAGCTTCACACAATGGCCTCTCTGGGCCTGCATACAGGGACAGCCCTGACACATGCCTGGCCTCAACAGCTTTCCTTAGTCATGGAGGGAGATTCAACAATCCCTTTCTGGTATCCTTGACTCTAGAACCAGAACCACATGGCCAAAGCTGCTAAATTCTGCTGCTTGTTCGATCTGGAACATGAACCCCTCATTCAATTACATCTTCACCAGCTTTCTGTTTTTTTTTTTTTTTTTTTTTTTTTTTATGGCTTCCTTCACTGACTACGCTGGTTGTCCTAAATCCCATTGAAATATATGTTCAACCACTTTCTATTTTCAATGGTTTCCTTTTCTGTCCAAGCTTTGCTGTCCTACAACTTGCTCTGTAGACCAGGATGTTCCCATCTCAAAATTCTACCTGCCTGTGTCTCCCACATGCTGATGTTAAGGCCATGTACCACCACACCTAACCCTAAGCTTTTCTTTAATTCCTTTTCACAAGTTAGAAGCTTGTGGTCTTGCCCTGAGGCCAACACTCCCTTTATTCCATTTAGGATCAGGCTGTTCTTTAGACTTTTTATCTCCTTGAATACTGGGCTTAGCTCCATTACACTTCCTGGTACTGCTGTTCTTCTCAGTCTGTACAGTTTGTATTTTTCCTTGTTCAGTTTTCTTCTTTTCATTATAGATCAGCATAAGAGTAGCCACTAATAACTATTTAATTGTTAGCCAATGCTAGGCTGTTTTGAAATTTCCTCTATCCACGTCTCTTCAAGTTAGGCTCAGACAGACTATTTGGGAAAGGGACAAAAGCAGCCACATTCTTGGCCAAAATATCACAAGAAAAATCTCTGGAACAATTACTAATATTCTTGTCCTCTGAAACCAGTTGAGTCAGTGTATTATAATCTGCATTGCTTTTAGCACCACTGTCTTCCCTGCTCCCACTAGTGTGGTCCATTAAGCATCGCTTTAAACATCCAACTGCTTTTCTAGTTCAATGCCTCAAAGTCCACACTCTGCCAACAAGCAGCATGACATGTCACACAATACCCTGCTCCCTGGTACCAACTTCTGCTTCGTCAGTGTCCCATTGCTGTGAAGAGATACCGTGATCATGGCAAGTCTTACAAAAAGAAATAATATAATTTGAGCTTGGGTACAGTTTCAGAGGTTTAATTCATTATCCTTAGAGTGGGGAGCATGATGGGATACAGGCAGATATGGTAGCTGAGACTTTTAATCCAGAGTTGAAGGCAGCAGGAGGAGAGAGCCACTGGGCCTGACTTGAGCATTTGAAACCCCCAAACCCACACCCAATATACACTTCCTCCAATAAGAGTATACCTCCTAATCTCCATCAAGTAGCATGACTACTACCTAATGACCAAGCACTCAAATATATGAGCCTTTGGAGGCCATTCCTATGCAGACCACAATTCCAGAGTCCACATTTTAGTGTATCTTGATGTTTAGGGTTTTTTTTTGTTGTTGTTGTTGTTCTTTGTACCTTCTAGGAACTAATTCTGTTGGGCATATAGCTGCAAAGATTTTCTCTTCTCTGTGTTCTGGCTCTTCACTCGACAGTTTCTTTTGCTATATAGAAGCTCTTTCATTTCATGAGATCCCATTTATCAAATATTGGCCATGTTTCCACTACTATTAGAATCCTATTTAGAAATTCATACCTATGCCTAAAATTTGAAGTATTCTTTCTACTTTTGCTTCAGCAGGATGAGGTATATGGTCTTATTTTGAAGTCCTTGTTTCCTTATTAGTTGAATTCTGTGCAAGGTGAGAGATAAGAATCTATCTACTTTCATTTTTCTGCATATTGAAATCTAGTTATACCAGTAGTATTTATTGAACATGCTATATTTTTTTCTACCTGCATTTTTGCTGTTTTTTTTTTTTTGTCAAGAATCGGGTAGCATGCAGACAGAAGATAAAGCCCATTTGCTAAGACCACTGGCTGCTCTTTCAGAGGACCCTGGTTCCATTCCAAGCATCCATACAGCAGCTTACAACCATCTATATCTCTAGTTCCTGGAGATCTGGTACTCTTTATTGGCCTGCGGGCATCAGACACTACTGAAGCCCAGACCTAGATGTAGACAAAACATCCAGTATATGAAATAAAATAAAATAAAACAAAACAAAAAGTATAGTAACTATAGTTGCATGGACTTATAACTCTGCCCTCTATTCTATTTCCTTTGATGTGACTGTTTTTGTGCCAGTACCATGATGTTTATATGATAATTGCTCTGAAATAGGATTTGAAATTATTATTTTTTGAAGGATGTTTTGCTCATTCTTGTTTGCTGAAGCTTTTTGTGCCTCCGTATAAATTTTAATATTTTTATTTTACGTCTGTGAATTTGACTCCAATCACACTTGAACCAGCAATTTTTATCAGTTTATTTTATTTTTTATGTGAGGCACGGTTTGATTGTCTAGCTGTAGCTAACCTGAAACTCACTATAGGCCAAGATGGCCTTGAACTCATAGAGATGCACCTTGCCTCTGCCTCCCAAGCACTTGGATTAAAGATATATGACAGCACACCTCGACTTAGGTCAGCCATTTTCACATAATTAATATTTTTGATCCATGAGTATAGAAAGTCTTTTATTCTTCTAGTGTCTTCAGGTTTTTCTTCAGTGTTCTAAAGTTTTCACTGTAGAATGCTCTTGCTCATTATTTTTTAAGGCAGTGGTGAATGAGGTTGTTTGCTGTCATAGGATTTCTCTTACTGTGATGAAACACCATGACTAAAATGTAAGCTGGGGAGGAAAGGGTTTATTTGACTTCTACTTCCACATTGTAGTGCATCATCAAAGAAGTCAGGACTGGAACTCCAACAGGGAACCTGGAGGCAGGAACTGATGCAGAGACCATGGAAGGATGCTGCTTGTTCCCCATAGTGTGCTTAGCCTGCTTTCTTATAGAACCTAGGACCACTAGCCCGGGCATGACAACACCCAAAATGGACTGGGTCTCCCCCAATCAATTACTAATTAAAAAAAATGCTCTATAGGCTGGCCCACAGCCCAATCATATGGAGGAATTTTCTCAAATGAGGTTCCTTCCTGTTGCATAACTATAATTTGTGTCATGTTGACATAATTCTAGCCAGCATACTTACATTTCTTTTTCTGTGTGTTTGCCATTGATATGTAGGAAGAATGATGCTTTTGTGTATTAATTTCTTATACTGCCACTTTACTGAATATGTTTTATAGCTCAAATAGTTTTTTGGGGGTAGTCATTACATGTAGAATCATATCATCTGCAAAGTGGGATATTTTGACTTCTTATTTATATTTTTTTATTCCCTTCTCTTTTCTTATTGCTATAATCAAGATTTCCGAGATTATATTGTATTAAGAATGAAGGAGGTCAACAACCTTATCTTGTTCCTGGTATTAGTCAGAATGTATTGAACTTTCTTCATTTAGCATGATTTTGGCCATAGGATTTTTATGTAGAGCTTTTATTACTTTTGAGGTATGTGCTATCTCTAGGCACTCCACAATTTTGATCATGAAGGCTCATTGAAATTTTTAAAAGATTTTCTGTGTCTATTGAGATAGTTATATAATTTTTGTCCTTGAGTTCATTTGTGTGGTGAATTATTTTATTTTGATATCAGGTCTCATTTGGCACTGGCCTGGAATTTACTGTGTGGCCCAGCCTGAATTTGAACTTGTCATCCTGTCTCTGACTTCAGAGTTCTATGATTATTGGTATTTGCCACCATACATGGCTTTTCATTTCCTTAGTGTTATCTTTTAATGAGAATTTTTTCTCATTTTAATAGTCTATTATTATTACTGTTTCCTTTTTCATTTATACTTTGGGAATCTTAAAAAATCTTCACATAGCTTAAGGTCACAAAAAATATTGTTTTCTTCCAGAAGTTTTGTAGATCTCTATTTCACATTTAATCTATCATCTAGTTCTAATTTTTTACATTTTATATATTATCATTATATATACCATACTATAGGTTATCTATAACCAAAACATTATTACATACCATGTATGTGTTAATATATACACCATGATTTTATATATATTTTTGAAACTACATATATTATATACATATATGATGTATTAGTATAGGCAACAACTAAAGTCTTTTTTCCTCCATGCATATCCAGTATGCAAATACCATTTGCTAATGTGATGGCTATTTTTGTTTGTCAACTTGACTTTATTTGGCATTAACTAAAACCAAAGTGTCTGGGTAATTCTGTGAGGGAGTTTTTTCTTAACTAAGTAATTTGAAGTGGGAAGGCACACCTTTAATCTAGATCCTTTGAGGTAGGAAGAGCTACCTTTAATTTGGGCCATGCCTTCTGCTGGAAGCATATATAAGGACATGGAAGAAGGAAGCCTGCTCTTTTTGCCTACTGTTCTCAGTCTTGCTATCAAGTTTATTCCCTCACTGGTATCAGAGCCTACTTCTTCAGGATTCCAGTGTATACTGAATATGAGTTGAGACATCTCACTTTGTCAACTGAGGAACTATTGGATTCTTGAAATTTCTCTTGGTAGGTAGCTATTGTTGGTACCTGGACCACAGACTGTAAGCCATGTATGTGTACGTGTACGAGTACGGGTACGGGTACGGGTACGGGTACGGGTACGTCTATGTCTATGTCTATGTCTATGTCTATGTCTATGTCTATGTCTATGTCTATGTCTATGTCTATGTGCATATATGTACACATACACACACACACACACACACACGCACATGCACACGCGCACGCATGCACACACACACACACACACACACACACACACACACACACACACACTATATGGTCCTCTAGATAATAGAGCTGTTCCTCTAGAGAACACTGACTAATACAGTTAGTAACATTTTTCTCAGTTGAATTACCACCATGATATTCTCAAAAATCAACCAATCATGTCTTTTTGGTCTGTTTCTGGTCTTTTAATTTCAGTTTATTGCTCTAAATTTCTCTAATTTTATTTTACTGCTTTGATTACTGATTATTATATATTTATGATACAACTTAAATCCAGGTGATACGTGTCTTCTAATTTTTCTTTGAAATCATTTTGACTTTATGATCTGTGCATGAAGTACCAGAGAGAGCCTTGCAAAAGATAAAGACTTAAAGTTAAGGGGGTGAGATAGTGCAAGGTATTACACAGATTTTTTTCTGGAATATAATATAAAAATATTGAAGATGTTTACAAAAGAGCGATATGGCTATATATTCTGAAAACCATAATTGGAAATGTATAGGGAATAAATTAAAGGATATACAATGTTTATTTTTTATCTCACAATACTTCTTTGTGTGCTTGCTTGCTTACTTTGTACAGTATATAAGAGTGGTAAAGATCTTTATACTATAGCAGTTGGATGTTTAGAATTTTTAACTATACATTCCTGTGGCTTTGAGTGTATTAATTGTCACACAGTATCTCCAGAAAGTCCATTCATGACTCCAGAATGACCCTCTGCCCCCATCAAAACTAGTTACTCATTGCTTTGATCCTATCCCCTGCACTCACTATTCTAGTTTCTGTCTCTGAGTGTATGAGTGCTCTTAGTGTCTCTGATAAATGGAATTACACACTGTTTGTTGTTTTTCAAGTGACTTATTTCACTTATGTATCTGTATGTATGTATGCATCTGGTGATCAGACCCAGGGCTTTGAGAGTGTGAAACAAGCACACAAGCAGTGGGCTACATCTTCAACATTTGTTTTAGTCTGTGGTTTATCCTCAGTTCCTTAGAGAATGCCTGTAGGTACTTAGTGAATACTTGTTGAAGGATAAGTGAAAGGGCAGGAAGAAAAAAATCTGGTAAAGCATCAGCTATCTTAATTTTGATAATTAGTTTAAGAAGATGCAAAAGTATTAATATAAACAATGTCTGATGTTGTTGATAATTGATTATACTTAGGAACTGCTCACACATTCCTACCTGCATTGTCTTATTTAGTCTGTACCACAGTCTTCTGAGACAGATTGTATTCTTACTTTATAAAATACAAAACCTGAACATTAGAACAGTTAAGGGAACTAAACAGAGTAAGTTAAGCAGAGGAACTTCACTTGCAGAGTTTGAATGAAGTCAGTCTGGGACTAAGTTCTGAGAGAAACAATTTCAGCTCTGGGGAAAAAGTGTGGACTCCAGTTACATGTGCTGAAATCAGTAGTGGAAGGGTATTTACTACAACGTGTGAATGGAAGTATTAGCCCTAGAACAGAAATTGTAGAATGAAACTAGATGCTTATGGAGAGAGAATCCTAGAGAGAAAACTGGGAAATATCAAAGAAAGAGGTAGGAAGAACTACAGAAGCGTTATATCCCAATATCTAAGCAAGATATTACCAGTCCCTGATTATTGCGTGGCAATTGATTTTTAATCTTTAGCAATGTTATACATCTATACAACGTTTTTAGATTACCTTAATCCATTTCTCCTTTCCAAATTCCCCCAGGATCTTTCCCAACCTATCCCCCTCCCATTTTCATGTCCTCCTTTTCCTTTTTTTCTTAAAGCAATCTATCCTGTCAGTTAGTTTTGTTTCTGTGTACATTGTTTTGGGGATATATTTTGGTGCATGAGAAACCTACCAGATGTTATACACCACAGGCATAATGTGTACTGTGTAATTCAAATGCTGATTTCTTGCTCCCTCGTCCATATCTGGTTACAATTCTTATTCTAAGTATCTCCTGTCTCAATGTTGTATAAACATTACACCCCTAGTTCTTTCCTAATTTGTCAATGAAAGCTAACCAGCCAATGACTGAGCAGAGGAGAGAGTAAGGCAGGAATAGAATAGAGAGGAAATAGGGATTAGCCATAATGTGAGAGTCTAAGAGATATTATGGGAAAACAGCTAGAGCAGAGAAAGCCACAATATTCAAGTGTATCGGGAATTTTGGCTGAGAGGTAGCTACATTAGATTGGAGGATTAAAATAGAGAAATACTGTTCAGTTATTCTGCCTTTAAAGCTTGTTAAAATAAATATACTAGTCCAGTCTCAATAACTTGCTAGCTAGCTAGGCTAAGAGAAACACACATTTATTAAAAAGACGCTTTTCGTAGTTTCTTTTTACTGCTTTCATTGCGCCCCATAAGTTTTGGTATGAAGAGCCTTCATTTTCATTAAATTCTAAAAAGTATTTAATTTCTTTATTTCTTCCTTGATCAAGTCATCATTGAGTAGAGCATTGTTCAGTTTCTATGTGTATGTGGGCTTTCCATTGTTTTTGTTAATATTGAAGACCAGCCTTTGTCCATGGTGATCTGATAGGATGTAAGGGATTATTTCAGTCGTTTTGTATCTGTTGAGGCCTGCTTTGTGACCAATTATATGGTCTATTTTGGAGAAGGTACCATGAGGTGCTGAGAAAAAGGTATATTCTTTTGTTGTAGGATGAAATATTCTATAGATATCTGTTAAATCCATTTGGTTCATAACTTCTGTTAATTTTACTGTGTCTCTGTTTAGTTTCTGTTTCCATTGTTGAGAGTGGAGTGTTGAAATCTCCCACTATTATTGTGTGAGGTGCAATGTGTGTTTTGAGCTTTAGTAAAGATTCTTTTCTGAATGTGGGTGCCCTTGCATTTGGAGCATAGATGTTCAGAATTGAAATTTCATCTTGGTTGATTTTTCCTTTGACGAATATGAAGTGTCCTTATCTTTTTTGATAACTTTTGGTTAAAAGTCGATTTTATTCAATATTAGAATGGCTACTCCAGCTTGTTTCTTGGGACCATTTTTATTCTGAAGTAGTGTCTGTCTTTGTCACTGAGGTTCGTTTCCTGTATGCAGCAAAACGTTGGGTGCTACTTATGAATCCAGTCCGATAGTTTATGTTTTTTAATTGGGGAATTGAGTCCATTGATGTAAGAGATATTAAGGAAAAGTGATTATTACTTCCTGTTATTTTTGTTATTAGAGGTAGAGTTATGTTTGTGTGGCTATCTTCTTTTTAGTTTGTTAGAAGAAGATTACTTTATTGCTTTTTCTAGGGTATAATTTCCCTCCTTGTATTGGAGCTTTCCTGCTATTATCCTTTGTAATGCTGGGTTTGTAGGAAGATATTGTGTACATTTGGTTTTGTCATGGAATATCTTGGTTTCTCCATCTATGGTAATTGAGAGTTTTTCTGGGTATAGTAGCCTGGGCTGGCATTTGTGTTCTCTTGGGGTCTGTATGACATCTGTCCAGGATCTTCTAGTTTTTATAGTATCTGGTGACTAGTCTGGTGTAATTCTGATAGGTCTGCCATTATCATTTACTTGACCATTTTCCCTTACTGCTTTTAATATTCTTTCTTTGTTTTGTGCATTTGGTGTTTTGATTATTATGTGACTGGAAGAATTTCTTTTCTGATCTAGTTTATTTGGAGTTCTGTAGGCTTCTTGTATGTTCTTGTAGGCATCTCTTTTTTTTAGGTTAGGGAATTTTTCTTCTATAATTTTGTTGAAGATATTTACTGGTCCTTTAAGTTGGGAATCTTCACTCTCTTCTATACCTGTTATCCTTAGGTTTGGTCTTCTCATTGTGTCCTGGATTTCCTGGGTGTTTTGGGTTAGGAGCTTTTTGCATTTTGCATTTTTTGACAGTTGTGTCAATGTTTTCTATGGTATCATCTGCACCTGATATTCTCCCTTCTGTCTCTTGTATTCTGTTGGTGATGCTTGCATCCATGACTCCTAATCACTTTCCTAGCTTTTCAATCTCCAGGGTAGTCTCCCTTTGTGATTTCTTTATTTATACTTCCATTTTTATGTCCTAGATGGTCTTGTTCAATTCCTTCATCTGTTGGTTGTGTTTTCTTATAATTCTTTAAGAGAGTTTTGTGTTTCCTCTTTAAGGTCTTCTACCTGTTTACCTGTGTTCTCTTCAAATTCTTTGAGAGTGTTATTTATGTCCTTCTTAAAGTCCCCTATCATCAACATGAGAAGTGATTTTAAATCTGAATCTTGTTTTTCTGGTGTGATGGGGGTATTCGGGACTTGCTCTGGTGGGAGAACTAGGTTCTGATGATGCCAGGTAACCTTGGTTTCTGTTGCTTATGTTCTTGTGCTTGCCTTTTGCCATCTGGTTATTTCTGGTGCTACCTTCACTCACTGTCTCTGACTGGAGCCTGTCTGTCCTGTTGTCTTGGTTGTGTCAGAACTCCTCAGAGTCCAGCTGTCTCTGTGATCCTGTGATCCTGAGATCCTGAGTATAAGATCTCCTGGAAGTCAGGCTGCTTCTGGGTTCCTGAAATCCTGGTATGCCCAAGCTCCTGAGATCCTGTGATCCTATTATCCTATGTTCCTGGGTGTGTTAGAGCTCCTGGGAGTCCAGCCTCCTCTGGGTTTTGGGAGATTGGGTGCAGAGCTGAAGCCCTAGGACTGTTCAGGGCACCAGCACAGACTGGAAAGATCCCGAGCCACTGGCTATGAGGGAGTTCCTGGGTTCCTGCAGGTCCTAATTACTCCCTGTTTTGGGGAGGGGTGCTGCAGCCTTCTCGATTATAATCCTGGGTGTGTTAGGGTTCCTGGGAGTCCAGCCTCCTCTGAGTTTGGGGGGATTGGGTGCAGAGCTGGCACCCTAGGACTGCTCAGGGCACGGGCCTTGCCTAAAAATTTCATGAATTCATTGTTTTTAATAGCTGAGTAGTACTCCATTGTGTAAATGTACCACGTTTTCTGTATCCATTCCTCTGTTGAAGGACATCTGGGTTCTTTCCAGATTCTGACTCTTATAAATAAGGCTGCTATGAACATAGTGGAGCATGTTTTCTTGTTATATGTTGGAGCATCTTTTGGGTGTATGCCCAGGAGTGGTATAGCTGGGTCCTCAGGTTCTTAACTACTTCAGCCCACGTTGAATTTTTTCTAAGTACCACTCATAATGTTACATAGCAAATAGGTGGAGTGATTTCTCTCTTTTCTTTCATCATGACAAATAGCTGACATAAACAACTTAAAAGAAGGAGACTTATTTGGGTTCACAGTTTGAAAGATTTTAGTCCATGGCCCACTGGATTCTCTGATTTGAAGCTCATTATAAGACAGAAACATTATGGAAGCAGGGCTGGTTTTAAGGAAGGCTATTTGCCCTTAGCATCCAAGAGGCAAAAGAGGACAGTCAGATCCTAGGACTAGCATGTATGTGTTCAGGGCATTCTTCCAGTGAATTTCTTTCACCAGCTAGGCCGTACTTTCTGCTTTGTACAACCTTGTAAAACAACTAAGGATCAAGTCTCCAATATATGAGCCTATAGGAATAGTTCAAATGAAATGTTTTTGATTCAGTATTGACAAAGAATTGTAAAGTCTAGAAGACATTAAATACATATTTTATATTGTGTATTCCATACACTATATACATATATATGTACTTGTTCCAAATTTTTTCTCTAATCATATTTTTATACAATTAAGTGACTCTTGCATGAAACCACAAGGACACAGCGGCATAATCACTTTAAGAACATTTAACCACTAGAGAGTTATTAAGATAGTTTGCACACAAGATAAACATCAAAATCTTTAAGATACATTCAAATAATTCATTTGTTAATTTCCAACTTCAAAGTTAAATAGATATCTTAATACATTTAGGATTATATAACAAGATGCCATAAACTAAGTAATGTATACATAAAATAAATGTACCCTTCACAGTTCTAGATGCCAGGAAGTCTGACATGAAGGTGCAATGCAAGTGATTCTGGTGAGGGGTTGGGGGGTTATTTATAAATGATGCCTACTCAGTGCATTTCCTGTTAGAAGGGCAAACATGTTCCCTCAGTCCTCTTCCACAAGGCGACACATCCCACTCATGAACAATCTGATCATCTGAGTTAACTCTCCAGGTTTTATCTCTTAATATCATTACCTTGGTAGTTATAGTTTCTACAGATGAATTATAGAGGAACACAAACGCTCAGAACATAGTAACAGGAACAGTAGAATGCATGATTATCAATGGTTTGGGGAAAATTATTTAAACATTTCACACATGAGTCACCAGAGTGAAATACCACTATGGTATAGTACTTAGTATTCTCAAACTGGTGAATGAACAATAGGAGTTTCCTATTCCACTGGGTTGAGTACTCCATCAGAACTTGTTCTCTGCACTTTGTTCAGTTGTGAATCTCTATACTAACTGCCATCTAGTGCATAAAGAACACTCTCTGGTGAGGGATAACATCTGTACATGTCTGTAGGTATAAGGATAGTATTCAGAATGCAGCTTGGTATTATGACATTTAGTAGAAAAATGATAGTGTAATGTCTACTAGGGCCAATAAGCTTCCTAGCGCTGTGTTCCTATTCAGTTTACAGTAAGGCACATGAGTTTTTTCCTATGGGGTGAGCCTTAAATTTAATTAGAAAGCTGTTGGTTACTCCCACCCCCCAACATTTATGCCACTAAAGCAAAAATAGACATATTTTGCCAGGCCAATCATAACTGCAGGTAAGTAAGACGGTTGATTACTTTTCTCCCACAGCAGCTTGCATAGTGCCTTCTGTTGTCTTTAGCCATAGATTTTTGTTTATTTTGCTTTGGAACAGGGCCTTTTAGTGACAATTATAGAATTTTAATTTCTTTCAAAAACATAAAAATATTATAAGAATGTATTTTAATTTTAATCTCAAGTGTGGATATTTGGGGTTGTTTCAGATTGTCCACAGCAGTTGACTATGATTTGCTTCGTGCTGTAGCAGAGGCATGGTTTTGCCAGCTACATAGTTACAAAGTTTCTGTGGTTTTGTGATATTTGTAATTCTGGGACCTCTTCAGAGGGTATATAAATGATAGAGCCCCAGTATAGGGTGTGTGTGGTTGTTAGTCATTCAGGTGAGTTGTTTGTGGCTTGTTAGTAGTTGTGCTCAAAGAAGAAACAAAAAGAAAGAAATTCGATTCAGGGATTTTCTTAATTCCTTTCTCCCCTCTATCCTTATTTCTTTCCCATCTAGTGTTAGGTGGTGAAACCAGGGAGATAAAGGGTGGGAAAAGAAGAACTTACAGTGTTGCAAAGACTGGCTACACAGTCTCACTATATTAACCCTGGCTGTCTTTGAACTTACTATGTAGACTAGGATGGTCTTGAACTCATATAAATTCTCCAGCCTCTGTCTGGGAATTAAAGGCATATATAAGTATTCTCAGCTCAGCAATAGAGTCTTACCATGAAGTTCTGGTGGGCAGCCAAGAGCAATGGCAATAACCTGTGCTATTTTGGAGTATGGCAGCTTGGGACTCCTTTGTACAGCAACTCTTTAGAGAGAAAGATTCTTCAACTAGCATTAGGCTTTTTGTTTGATAACTTATTTCTTATAACCTATGTAGGGTAATGTCAGTTAAATTCATTTTAATAAGTTGTATATTTTTAGAAAAATTATGAAATAAATTCCTATATAGCTTTTTCAAAGTCTATGATGTTAGCTATCCTTCCCCCTTCTCTGCACTACCTTCTCATCTCCTATCTCACTTAACATGCTCCCTTTATTCCTCTTTTCCAATACATACTACTTGTGTTCTCTTATCTTCTCCCTTATATTTTTCCTCTATCACCACCAATGGCCCTTGTTTTTGGATTACACAATGACACCAGGTTAAACACGTAAATCTAAAGATCTAAAGCTATATTGTACATACGAAAGAGAGCATGTGTCATTTGTCTTTGTGGGTCTGGGCTACTGTATTAGTTAGGGTTTTACTGCTGTGAACAGACACCATGACCAAGGCAAGTCTTATAAAGGACAACATATATTTGGGGATGGCTTACAGGTTCAGAGGTTCAGTCCATTATTATCAAGGCAGGAACATGGCAGCATCCAGGCAGGCATGGTGGATGCAGAGCTGAGAGTTCTACAACTTCATCTGCCAGCCTCTAAGGGAAGACTGACTTCTTGGCAGCTAAGAAGTGGGTCTGATAACCCACACCCACAGTGATACATCTACTCCAACAAGACTACATCTACTCCAAAAGGGCCAGACCTTCTAATAGCGCCACTTCCTGGGCCAAGCATATACAAACCATCACATTCTACTCCCTGGCCCCTATAGGCTTGTCTAAAAATATGAGTTTATGGAGCCATACCTAAATATAGCATAATGCCAAATACACTTAGTCCAACTTCCAAAATCCCCATAGTCTATAGCAGTGTCAACAATGTTAAAAGTCCAAAGGTCAAAGTCTCTTCTGAGATTCATACAATCACTTAACTGCAATCCCCAAAGCAAGATAGGAAACCAGCTGGGCAAACTCAAAACTCTGCATCTTCATGTCTGATGTCAAAGCAGTCTTCAGATCTCCAACTCTTTTTATCTTTGTTGACTGCAACAAACTTCTTTCTCCTGGGCTCATTCCACTTCCTGTTAGCAGCTTTCTTCAGCAGATAGCCTATGGCTCTGGCATCTCAAACATCTTGGTGTCTCCAAGGCAACTTCAATGTTATAACGTCTTGCTTCAGTGTTTGGGATCCACACATGATTTTTCTGGATTCCTCCAAAGGGCTGCCATCACTTCTCCAGCTCTGCCCTCTGTATCACTCTAAGCTCAGGTTGATTCACTCCACTGCTGCTGCTGTTCTTGGTGATCATCCCATGGTACTGGCATCTCCAATAGACTGAGGTTTCCGCTGCAACTAGGCTTCATCAATAGCCTCTCATAGGCTCTCTTCATGGTCCCAAGCCTTAACTCCTTTGCATGCCCCCCTCAGTCCTGGGCCATTAACTGCAACTGAGGCTGCACCTTCACCAATGGCCTTCCATGGCCTCTCACAGTGCCAAGCCTCAGCTGCTCTTCATGACCCCTTCATGCCTTCAAAAGCAGTACCCCCTGGGTGACTCTTAAACATTACCAAGTACAGCTGCAGCATGAGGTACAACCTTTGCTATCTCTGGAACACAACTTCTTTGTGATCTCAGAAAACACTTCCCAGAAGATTTCATCTCAGTAATGCTGATTTCTTCTTAGTCACCACTAGTTCTTAGCTCCAGCTAACCAGCACCAATTGTCCCAGTAGTCCCTTGTATTCTGAACTCTAAAGCCAGAGCCATGTGACCGAAGCTGCCAAGTTCTGCTGCTTGCTGGGGCTGGAAGATGGCTACCTTGTTCTATTACATCATCACCAGCTTTCTGTTTTCCAACTCCTTCACTGCCTAAGCTTGGCGGTCCTGGATCTTGCTCTGTAGATTGACCTTGAACCCAGAGATCTGCATGCCTGTCTCCTGGGATTAAAGGTGTGTACCACCGCACCGCACCGCACTGCACAGCACAGCACCGCACCACATCTAGACTTAAGCTTTTCTTCACCTAGAACTAGCTCTGTCCCAGGCTGGCCTTGAGCTCAGAGATCTGCTTGGCTTTATCTTCTTGTGTTAAAAGTGTGTACAACCATGGCTGCATCTAAACTTAGCTGGGTAGAATCTTACCCCCAATAGTCCCTTAGTCTGTTATCTCCTACGACATAAAGTTCAATTTCATTTCACTTCCTGGTGCCTCTTTGATACTTGAACCACATATTTTATATTTTTCCTTTGTAAGCTTGCTACTCTTGCTCAAAACCCTCTTTGTGAGACTTAAGCAGAGAACAAAGTCTCTGCTGGGCTTTTTTAAGACTTCCTTTATCAATGCAATTAATATAAATCTCTTTACCTTAGCCTTAGGCAGTCCCTTTAGACAATGGCGAAAAACAGCCACGTTCTTTGCCAAAACATCACAAAAACAGTCTCTCTGCCACATATTAAATTTCTCCATGGAAACCTCTTGGGCCAGGTCAGCACAGTTCAAATCATTCACATCAACAAAGTCTTTCATATTCCTACAAAAATGGCTCATTAATACCAACTTTAAGCTGTTCTACTGCTGTCCAAATCCAAAGTCCCAAAATCCATATTTTTTTTTCAAACTAAAGCATTGTCAGGCCTATCACAGCAATACCCCAGTCCCTGGTACCAACTTCTGTCTTAGTTAGGGTTTTACTGCTGTGAAGAGACATCATGATGAAGGCAAGTCTTATAAAGAACAACAGGCAGCTAGGATGAGGATCTTAAAGTCCACACCCACAGTAACACACCTACTCCAGCAGGGCCACACCCACTCCAACAGGGCCACACCTTTTAGTAGTACCGATCCCTGGGCCAAGCATGTACAAACCACCACAGTTACTTTACTCAGTATTAAAATTTCTAATTCCGCCCCTGTTCTCTTTTGATATCTGTTGTTGTGATAAAACATCCTTACCAAAAGAAACTTGGTAAGAAAAGGTTTATTTGGCTTACACTTCCAGGTTATCATTTATCACTGAAGGAAGTCAGGGCAAGAGCTCGAGGCAGGAACCTAGAAGCAGAAACTATGGAGGAAGATGGCTTGGTGGCTTCCTCTGTTTCCTGCATAGCTAACTTTCTTATATAGCCTGGTACTGACCTGCCTGGGGACTGTGCAGTTCACAGTGTGCTGGACCCACCTGCATCAGATAACAATGAAGATGGTCCTTCACAGACATTCCTATACCTACCTGAAAAAGACACTTAGTTGAGGCTCCACAATTAGGTCACTTTAGATTCTGTCAAGTTAATAACTAAGGCTAATCATGACAATCAATTTACCTAAAAATTCCATAATTTCAATTTTCTTTAAAGATAAACATGATTCTATTTTGTATATGTATCACATTTTTTTTTTTACCCATTCATCAATTAATAGACATCTAGGCTGATTCCATTTCCTAAATATTTTGATTAGAGCAGCAAGAACATGGATGAGCAAGTAGTTCTGTAGTAAGACCTAGGGTTCTAGATACATGCCCAGGGGTGGTAGAACTTCATCATATGGTATAGATCTATTTCTAGCTTTCTGAGGAACCGCCACACTGAGTTTACTAGTGTTTGCACCAGTTTCAACTTTCACAAACAACAAATAAAGGCTCTCTTTCCCACATACCCTCAACACTTTTGTTCTAGTTTTTGAGACTTTGATACACATCATTTGTTTTCCTAGCCTTAATCATCATGATAAAAGTGAGATGAAATCTCAGTTTTAACTTGCATTCCCTGATTGCTAAGGACATTGAACACTTTTAAAAATATTTCTTAACCTTTTGCATTTCTTCTTTTGAGAACTCTCTGTTCAGATCTAAAGTCCTTTTAGAAAAAGTGTGTTATTTGAAAATTTCATACACACACACACACACATACACACACACACACACACACACACACACACACACACACACACACACA